>JARLTB010000054.1:2497500-2820000 GCA_030141615.1 Unio pictorum | reverse complement strand
CCCGCATTGATCTCGGCAAAGATTCTTATTATAATAAAATGTAATAACTCAAGGATCTGTGCTATCTCACTTTTTGAACTTTATTTACCATCTGAACCTTTTATATGATTCATCGATGAGTCCATCTCTGTCTAGCGATTTATTTTTGGCTAACTGTTTAACAGTTTTTTAAATTTTATCTTTCGAGATGAAATGGTCATATATGTTTCTATGTTCTGACGATATCATCTCGAACTGTACTGTACGTCTTCTAGAAATATATTTATGGTATTCTCTTATATTTTTTAAATGTATATAATTCTTTGTAGAAGTCGAAAATACACTACAATGACTACATGATTTCTTGTTTCTCTATTAGTTTCTTTTTTTAGTCTCTTAGTTTGTTCAATGCATGTATATTGTTTCTTTTTTCCCAAATCTCCTACCTTTTGTATAGGACATCAGCTTTTTTAATATACAGTTCTGTCAATTTTCCCGCTCTTTATCTGTCTTCCTTTTTAATTCCACTTCTTTTATTTGGCTTAAACGTTGTTTTATTTCATCCCGTCTTTCTTTTGTATTTTCTTTTCAAGCTGCTATATTCATGCCTCTTTTTATATATTTTTTTCAATATTCTTTCCACCAAGAGTAACTCGTCGCCTTTTTTTATTTTATTAAAAAATATTCATTCCTTAATAATGTTCTTATTTTTATCTATTAATTTCAAAAGGTATCTTTTTATCATATTTGTAAATTCCGATTCCTCCAAAATCCTGTTATTAAATTTCCATTTTTTTCTCAACTTTGTATATTTATTTCTATGTTTATCAGGCTATGGTCTGAAATTTTAACGTCGGTTATTTCTGCGTTTTATACAAGTTATTTTTATAATTAGTCAGATAGAACCTGTCCCATTTATTGGCCTGTTTGCCCTTGTATTATTATGTAAACTCTGTTCTTAGCATATTCAGTTTTTAATTGACGATTAATTATTTTTATAGAAGGTTTTATATCTCCTGTTTAGCAGATTTATCACTGGATGTCAGCTCCAGTGTTATGTTTACATTATCTACCAAACAGTTGAAGTCCTGACCTATTATTAACTTTTACATTGAATAGTTAGTTGTTTACGTACTTATTCAGGTTTTCAAAAACGTGTTTTTCTTATCTCTGAAAGGTACATATTTATAACATGATTTTTTGAACTATTATAGGAATCATTATCCTCTAGGATAATTCTCCTTCTTTATTCCTCACTCAAACTATACCGTTCCTATTTATAATCTTTAAAATAATTATTGGTAATCACAGCTGTGCTAAGCTTCATTTCTATTCTATCTTGTATTTCTCCTGTTAATTTATTGTGTCTCCTGTATGAAGATTATGTCATAATTAGATTCTTCTATATTTTTGTCTCCCTTATTCTTATTAAACCCATTTGTTTACTGAGGCAACTCGGAAGTTGAATCTTCAATTTCTCGTTTCATGACAGGTTGTCGCATCTCTTGAAAGGGAATCATCTAAACTATATTGTTCTTATTATTGTCTTGCTTATGGTGGTTTAATTTATTTTAGACTGCCTACATCCGTGTTCATTTGTGTGTTATCGGTTTGAGGTTCTTCCCCCCTGTTTCTTCTTTTTACCTACTGAGGTACCATTTTAAGCGCCCCTACTATCTCGGAAATTTGGTTCTCACCGGAAGTGAAGTCATCCTCAAATGGTGTCGACGTTAAAGACCTTAAGTCTATCAGGTCCACAATCTGGACCACGGATCGGACATTTTGAAAAACCCATACCGTTGTCATATTGTTGTGTATAAGATGGATTTTCATTTTCTTTTCTATCTTGTATGTAATCTTATTAATCTCAATTTCAAGAGGGACCCCTGAGATATAGATGTGAGCTTGGCTTTTACCTCTCTTACATATTGATGTGCTACTACCACCCTGGCGTTAATGCCTTTAAATTCCAACTCTTGGAAGTCATGCAGTGAAGTATCATAATTATTTGGGTAGAAGATGTAATTGTCCGTCCATCCCCCCTCCCCCCAGTTGTGCAGCTCATCAACTGCATTTACATGTATCCCATTCACATTAAATGTCATCAAAATTTCTGTAGTCTGGGATGGATCTTTTCCCTCCAAGGAAGTTTCCTCTTTACCCTGTAGGATGTTTAAAAAGTAAAAGGTATTCTTTCTGAATATCCCTGGCATGTATGTAGTGGTATCACACAAATCAATAGTTTGGAACCCCGAGGAGTGATAGGCTACACATATTTGGTGATCCCCAATCCCTTCGATCTGGGTTTTGAAGTAAGCACTAAGCTTAGTTCCACTTGGATGAATTGTAAAAGTTCCAATCTGATCCATCGCCTTAGTACAAGTAGTTTTTTAATAATTGTATAACTGAGTAGTATTTACGTTGATATTTCTGACCCCCTTCAATGATCTAAAACTACACTACGTTCAAACAAAATGCAAAACTCAAAACATGGCTAAATAAACCTGAAAGGTTCTACCCAGTTGCAATGCTACAAACACAGTCTACAGGAAAAGAAAACATACAACAAAAAGGATCTCGCAGAATTGCAACCGAGTAGATTTTGGATTAAATGAATAACTCAAACACAATGTGTAAAAGATAAAAATGTATTAACTTAATTAGTAAAGAAAAATATATGAAGTATAAATACAATGATTCTCACACGCTCTCAATATACAATTGTTCCAATCACTCTATGCTAACATTGACACATTGAAAATAAACCAAAACTATTTTATCTATCAGATATACAGATTCAAGAAACGTCAGTTTAAAATAATAGTTTGGACTGTAAGATAGTCACATAATTTCACATATAGACTAGGATTGAGATTGAAACAATCTCAAGTTTTCAAATACATTTCACTGTAAACGAGATTCACAAATCTCCTGGAATACAACTAAGATTCAAAATAAACTCATGTAAATAAAAATGTACCAATTGATACAACAATTGGACCAAACATATGCTTCTTGACCCTTGTACAGTCAGTCACACGATTGATACACCGATAAACCGCACAATTTCCCCACGTCCCTTCGGTTAGCCCATTTTGGATCGACCGCTCGCACCCTTCATGTATCCACCATATGTAGTCAGTCATACGTATACACACATACAGTCAGCATAAAGCTACGTCTACAGTAGTGTCTCCACCACATGTACAGACATACGTACATACATAACGACAGCTCTACTCTTAAGCTAAAATCGTCAGCTTAAACTCGTCGGCTACACTCGTTAGCTCGTTAACTCGTAAGCCTCGTTAGCTACAATAAAACCAAACTGGTAATAATAATGAGTTCTGGAAAATCAAATACATTACACTCTTAATAGCAACTTGAACTTCACACTTCACAACGTTTTAAATCACTATTGTAATAAAAGAATTATTACAAAATGTGAAAATACAAACTCAATAAACTTCGCATCTCGAATGAAATCTAAATTTAACACTCACCCCATGGCTATAGAATATCACGTGACACGTGCTCTCCTCGGCCAGATCCAAAGCGACCTGTGTCGGTTATAAATTAATCTTCCTTAAATTCATAAGACAGTATTATTCAGGGTAAAGTACCCGTTCATATCGTGATTTTCATGTCCCTTGCCGCAAGTAATTTCCGGCTAGACATATGTTGGTTCCGTCACTTATCTGGAAAAACCACCTGTTCACCATAGATAGCGTTGTACGCATGCACATAAAAAATAGCCAAATATTTCTCAGGCATAACAAAAGTTATTATTTTTTTCTAATTCTTTGACAAAGGAAACGAAAATGTAGAAAACTTATTTTGAATAGTACATGTCAAAGATTTAACTACACTCCACCACTATCAGTGTAGATAATGTATGTAAATATATAAACAATTACCAAGACACTTCACTGGATCGCTGTGGGCTTTAGCGCTGTTTGCTTTGTATGTGACATGTCAAATGAAGACTTCACTTTTCTTTTTACAACAACCGTATAGAAACTTATTTTAATATTTTTTAAACCACAATGGCAATTTAAGGCAAACTTTATTTATTAAAAAGTTGTGTCTGGGTAGTAGTGGTGGGAAATCGATATTCTTTCTGACCGGAGTTATTCTTTTCTTTTTTTTCCAACTAATATAACTGATATAGCAAACTCTTGTTGTTTAAAAATGAGATTAAGATTATTTGTTAAAGCTATTTGCGGCCCAGATTTTTTTAAATATAAATTTCACCTGCTCTCTTTTAAATGACCGATCCCTGAGTTCAATGCAACATGTAGAAAATCTCTGAACCTAGTTTTAGCTGCCATTTGATTTTAGTTTCCTACTTTTATTTGAATATGAGCTTAATGAGCCATCTCATGCCCACTTGGACCTCTGATACTTGATTTTGTTAAAAGTATGTTTCATTAATTTTATACGATCACTTAAATGTTTCATTGGAGACAATCTTTAATTAGCAGTCATCGTTCAAGAGTATGGCCAGTTCAACCTATTTCCTTTTTATACTTTCATGTAAAACAAGTGGGCAGTATTTGGGATTTACTTTTACAATCTGTGTCCATCTGTTTTCTTTGTCCATGATATAAATCCTATATCGCTTCACTTGTTAACTTTGAACTTGTTGCACTGTGGGTTGACTTGGAATTAGCATGGATTGTGCACCAATGACTTTCCAGAGTTCATTGAGAACCAAAACAATGGTTAAAAATTGTCTGGACGGTTATCGCAATACCTCCTCTAAATTGCCATCAAACTTGACTAAAGGATGGTTATGTGTTTCTTACCCAATCGATGTTGTTGTGATATAGTTTCCAATCATTAATTAAAATTGCTTAAACAATTAGTTCATCTTTTCTGTTTGGACTGTAACTGATATCTGCCAAAACATATTTTCATAAACCTTGCACTGTGTGTTCATATTGGGATGAATATATATACAAAAGCTGGATTAATGTACTTTGCAACAAGATTGAAACAGAATAGGCATGGATTAAATGAAAACACTGAACATAATGTGTGAATTAAATGTTTATGATACAAAAGTATGACAGTCTCTGTTAAGTGTCCAAATTACTTTTTTCATGCAATCCAGGTGATATACGACCAACTTGACATGCCCTTCTGAACGGCAAAAGATGATAATAAAGACAGCAATGGCAATGACTCAGTGGTTTGCAGGCCTGACTTGTGACTGAAAGGGTGTGGGTTTGAATCCTACCATTAGATCAGCTTAGCAAAAGCTATAAGTCCAAAATACCATCCTGCTATACCAAAATACTACCGCTAGATTCTAGTCTCCTTTTACATATCACAACTCTTAGAAAAAGTTGTACTAACTCAACTTGTATTTCATCTGAATTCAAGCAGTCTTTTTAACAATATACAGTCTGTATATCACTCTTGCTACAGTAATGAAACTACTCTTCTGAAAGTATTTAATGACATTCTCTCTGCTTTGGATAGTGTAAAAATTACAGTCCTCACCCTCCTTGATTTGTCTACAGATTTGACAATAATAGACCAGGATATATTGCATAACCGTCTCAAGCATGTATGTGGCATTCAGACTACAGCATTACTGTGGTTAAAGTCCTACTTAGTGAACAGGACAAAATTGTATCTTCAAATGGAATACACTCCAGCCCAGTTGATCAATCTTGAGGTGTTCAACAGGGGTTTGTTCTTGGACCAATTCTCTTCGTTTTGTACACCCAGCCGCTCTCGAGTGTTATAGATAATCATCCAGTGTCTCATAAATTGTACTCTGATGACAATCAAATATACAAGTCTAGTCACCCAGCCGAAGTTGATGCTATCATCCAAGGAGTAGGGTAGTTTATTTCTCATGTGAAATCATTGACGAAATGTAAAAAGCTGCATATAAATGATGATATAACTGATGCTATTCTGATCACAACATAAAGACTTTCTCATTCACATCCTTTACCTCAATCAATAAATATCAGAAACACCAACATTAAATTTACACAATCGGTATGAAACCTAGGTGTTACTCTGAACAGTGTACATTGACATTGATGTATCTTTCATGACAATACAGATTCTGACAAACATTACACACTGTTACGAAATGCCCGATATGGCCCAGTTAGATCACCATACATTTTATTATTATCAAGGTGTCTTGTTTCGCGTGCCATAATATATTTTATAAATATAATTTTTCTTTGTATCGCGCGACGCCTTTATTGCTTGCGCAGCACGTGCGTGTTATGTATTAATGCGCACGGCTATATATATCGTGTAGAAATCTTGAAGAGCACAACCACTAGAGTGAATCTCTAAATGTATTTAGCTGTCGGGGCAGGTGCCATTTTCACTTGGTTTGAGCCAAAAAGTTGGGTGAGTTGTATATTTTGTAATCAACTCTTTTCATTGTTTACAATTAATATTCAGTTTCGTAAAATACGTTCATTGTTGTATTATGTGGTTGCGTTATTTTATCATACTTGTAATTCAATTTATTAAGAGGTTATCCCTTTGCAATATGGTAGCGAGATGATACGACTCAAATTTTTAACAGGGCTATGGACACATATGCATACCCCTGTAGATTAAATTTATTTGGTCGCTAATATGACTAATTTTGAAAACATACTATGTGTGTTTTAATGTATTAGTATAACGTATTTTTCTTTTCAATTGCATATCCTTCCTTCGTCATATTTCGGGCGGGTTATGTTATCCCATTCGTAACTGTCGTATATTTTTAATGTAGTTACAATTAAATCACTTCATATAAATTTCTGTGTAAAGCAGACTATTGGGAAAGTTGTTTCTTTTCCATATTCAGATCACTGGGTATGAATAACCGGATGAGCTTGTGAATATGAGGATGTCGGGTGCACCATTACGAGGTTAAACCACCAATTCAGTGCCAACGTGTAGGTACAAGTCTGGAGGGTAGAGTGACCGTGCCGGAAAGCAGGCCGAGTCAACAAGGAGATATCACATGTGGTGATATCGACTTTGTGATAATAGTAGTGTTTGACTACACGTATTTAGTAATAACAGTAGTATTTGACTACATGCATTTTATAATAGCAGTGGTGTTTGATTACATGTATTTTGTAATGACAGTAGTGTCGAACTACATGAAGTTTGCAACAAGTATATAACTAAATGAAGTTTGAAACAAAGTACTTGACTATATGAAGTTTGTAACAAGTATTTGACTACATAGCTCTATTTTCTCTCTATATTTTGCCAGTATGTATTTTATGGTTTTGATCTTTCAAGGTACTTCTAGTGCTTTAGTTAGCAGGATGTTCTTATACATGTCCGGTTTGTTTCTAATTGTTAAACCGAACCAATATATATGTCTATATATCAAGTCTCTTCAATGTGTATTTTGGCTCTGAATTTAAAGACTTAAATTGTATTAATTAGAATATTTTGGAAGTAATGGGCTAGGCAGTGCTAGTCCTCCTTTTGTGTCAAGTTTGTTTAGCCTTATATTGTCACTATCTACTGATTTTAGTACACAAGTAATGGGTGTTAGAGCCCAGATGTTGACATTATCTTTGATTTTCTTCTTTTAATCATGCTTTTATAGTGGTCTCTTTCATTATCCTTTCGAAAATAAATCCCTAGCGCTTTGACCCTATTTTTCACTATGTATAGTGGGCGTCAAAGGTGAATCCCTCGCCAGTTTCCTATCTTAAACAGTTCTGTTTTGTCATTATTAATTTGGGATCCGGAGGTTTTTCCAAAACTTTAAAATATTTCTCCAGATTCTTAAAAGATCCTATATCTTTTTATAAAGTTTGGACAATCATCGGCATGTTGGAGCCTTTTAATGTATTGCCTTAAGCTAAGGATTTAAACACCCTCTATGTTCTGGTTCTGTCTAATCTTATGACTTAAGATTTCGATTGCTATTACATATAATGGCATATATAGTGGGCACCCTTGCCTCACTGATATCTGTATTTGAAATTCTTACTTGCACGTACCATTTACATATCGTACTCTCGAAGATATTTTGTTATACAGGATTTCGGTTCAGATGCGCAAATTATTTCCAAAGGAATTTTTTCTAATTCTTTCTGTAGATAGCTGTGTTATATTCTATCAAATGTTTTTCTTGGTCGAAATGTACCATAGCACATTTATGACCTGTTTCATTTATAACATCATTTAATGTTCTTGTGTTTCACATATTGATCAGAATAGTTTTCCCTTTCCCCTACAAGTTTGATTTAAGTTTATTATTGCTTAAATTACTATGTTTGACCCTAATAACTAAAAGTTTGCTCAATATCTTGTAATCAATATTGAGGAGGGAGATGGGTCTCCAGATGTTTAGTTCTTACCTATCCCACTACCCTTTTATATATTAGTGTGATTATTCCCTCCCGTATTGATCTTGGCATAGTTGATTTTTTAAAATAAAATGTTATTGTAAAACAACTCAAAGATCCGTGCTATCTCACTTTTTTAACTTTTTTTTACCATCTGAACTTTTTATAGAATTCAGCGGTAAGTCCATCTCTGGTGATTTATTTTCAGCTAATTGTTTAACAGTTATTAAAATTTTATCTTTTGAGATGAAATGGTAACATATGTTCCTGTGTTCTGCCAATATCATCTCGCATGTACGTCCTCTAAACATATATGTATGGTATTCTTCTTTTCTTTGAGATGTATATAATTCTTTTGTAAAAGTCGATAATACACCATGATTTATTGTTTCTCTATTAGTTCCTTATTTATGTCCCTTTTTTGTTCAATAAATTGTTTCCTCCTAATCTCATCCCTTTTGTATAGGACTTCAGATTATTTTTTTTTTTGTATACAGTTCAGTAAGATTTTCCGCTCTTTATATATCTTCCTTTTAATTCCACTTCCTTTATTTGGCTTAAACGTTTCTTGATTTTCTTCCTTTCTTCTGTATTTTTCGTTTTCAAGTTGCTGTATTTCAATGCCTTTTTCCATTTTTAAAAAAGTCTTTCCTCCAAGAGTAACTCGTCGCCTTTTTGATTTTTAACAAATATCAATTCCTTAGTAATGTTCATATTTTCATCCTTTAATTTCAAAAGGTATCTTTTTATCATATTTCCGATTCTCCAAAATCCTGTTATTAAATTTTCATTTTCCTGTTCACCATCTTGTTCCAACTTTTTATATTTATTTCTATGTTTATCAATGTATGGTTTGAAATTTTAACGTCCGTTATTTCTGCGTTTTTATACAGTTTTCTTTCTTGATTAGACGTATAGAATCTATCCAATCTACTGGCCTGTTTTCGATATATGACGATTATTTTTGTTTTTTTTTTTAAATGGGGTTTCCATCTCCTGTTTAGCAGTTTTATCACTCACTGGATGTCAGCTCCAGTGTTCTGTTTACATTATCTCCCAACCAGTTGAAGTTCTCACCTATTATCAAGTTTTACATTGAATAGTTGTTTACGTACTTATTCAGGAATTACACCAAAAACATAAAGGTTTTTCTTATCTCGATCAGCTGGTAGGTATATATTTATAAATTATATTTTTCAACTATTGTATGAATCATTATACTCTGAAATAATTCTTCTTCTTCATTCCACTCCCAAACTATACCTCTCCTATTTCTAATTATCATTGCAACTTCCTCCCCCATATAAACTTTAACATAATTATTGGTTATAAAAACTGCGTCAAGTTTCATTTCTATCTTATCTCGTATTTCTCCTGTTCATTTATTGTCTCGTGTATGAAGATTGTCATAAGTAGATTCTTCTATAATTTTGTCTGCTTTCTCTTTATCAAACCAATTTGTTTACTGAGGCTATTCGGAAGTTGAATTCAATTTCTCGTCTTGTGACAGGTTGTCGCATTTCTTGAAATGGAATCCTTTATACTTTATATTATTATTATTTTGCTTATGGTGGTTAAATTTATTTTAGACTGCTCACATCCGTGTCCATTTGTGTTATTGGTTTAAGGTTCTTCCCCCCCCCCCTTTTTTTTTTTCCTTCTTCTTGTTACCTGCTGAGGTAGCGTCCCTACTACCTGGAAAATTTGGTTCTCATCGGAAGTGAAGTCGTCCTCAAATGAGCTCTATCCTTGTACTTTTTATTTTTTCTTTGTCTTAGGTTTGGTAATAGGTGTCGACGTTAAAGGCATTAGGTCTATCGGGTCCACCGTGCCCTCTTCAGCCTGGGATGGGTATTTTTCCTCCAGGGAATTTTCCTCTTCCCCCAGCCAACTGTTTAATAGGTAAAATATTTTTTCTTTTCTGTTCTAGAATGTTCTCCTCCTTCCCTTCATTGATGGTACTGTATGATCTACCAGTTTTTTTTAGGCTCAATACGTTCTGCCAGTCTAAGTTGTCGCTGCAATTTCGTCCATGGTTGTTACATATGCTGCACTCAAGGCAGGGGCGGATTAAGGCTCACTGGTGCCCTAAGCACTGACAAATCTTGGTGGCCCCCTCCCTTGTAGTACACCTGGGAAGATAACCCTAGTTTACAACATGATCAAGAAACAGAACATTATGATCAATTTGCACTAGTTTTATAAATTATTTGTACAAATCTTCATTCGTATTTTTTCTTTTCACCCTTTTCTCAACTTTGTGGTGCCCCCTTTGGCCCTGGTGCCCAAAGCACGCGCTTAGTCTTCTTAATGGTTAATACGCCCCGGACTCTGCTTAGATCGCCCTCAGTATTGTTTGTCTCTAGATTTGTGGCACTTGTACCATCCTTTTGTACCTATTTTTGGATTGAGTTAAGAGGGTTTAAGGGTATGGATTGTTTGATTTATTCTATAAGCTTTCTAATTTCTGTTTGCATCCATTCGCTTTCTTCCTCTTCTAGGTGTATAATTTTATCTGCAGCTTTGTCGCGTACGTTGCGCTTGTCGTTACCGATACTGGTTGATTTTTGCAATCTTTAGGGGTGTGACCCACCTCATCATAGCGGGGGTAGAGTCAGTCCGTTTCACAGCCCTGTACCACGTCTTTAGAAGGAAACCCATCACGTAAAAGTACGTTGGGATTGTTTGGCCTCCTCCTTTAACACTGTGACAATCCGGACCCCATATTGGACATATTAAAACCCCCATATTGTTGCCATATTGCTGTGTATAACGTGTATTTTCATTTTCTTTTCTATCTTGTATGTAATCTTGTCAGTCTCAATTTCCAGAGGGAGCCCTGAGACAACAGATGTCCACTAGCTTGGCTTCTACCTCTTACATAGTGGGGTGCTATTGCCTGGCGTTAATGCCTTTAATTTCTAACTCTGGAAGTCTAGCAGTGAAGTGTCATATTTATTTGGGTAGATGATGTATTTGTCCACATCACTTTCAATGTCATCAAAATTTCTGATTGTCTCTGGAATATAGTCTGGGATGGGTCTTTTCCCTCCAGGGAATTTTCCTCTTCCCATGTAGACTGTTTAAAAAGTAAAGTGTTCTTTATGAATGTCCCAGGCATGTATGTAGTGGTATAACAAAAATCCAGTTTGGCACACCGAGGAGTGATAGGCTACAAACGTTTGGTCCTGGGTTTTGGAGTAAGAACTATGCTTAGTTCCACTTGGCTGAATTGTAAAAGTCCCAATCCGATCCATTGCCTTGGTGTAATTAATTCTCGTTTTGTAAAGCAATTTTTTAACTGAGTAGTATTCACGTTGATATTTCTGACCCCCTTCGAGGATCTAAAACGGTATGCAAAGAACTCGCCCCATGGAGAAGTCGCCCCACTTCGTCTGGAGAAATCGCCCCAAAACCAGATAACCTTTTTATAGCAGAATTAAAACATCTTTTACTTGATTCATTTTTAGATTTTTATTTATACGCGATAAAAAAAAGAATACCTAGTAATCATAACAAGCCAGTCTTCATGTAATCTAATGAATGACGACATTATAGTGATTACAAAGGATGATTAGTCAAACATTATTATTATTATAAATCAAGAACATTATTTTAAATAAGTTGAACGTCAATTAAATAATAAAAACTACTACAAACATTGGTGGAGATCCGTCAATAGAAATTAAATTTAAAAAAAAATCAACATGTATTAATGAGATGGCTAAAATAAATTCGTATATGAGGAATTTGATACTTTTCCTCTTAACATGCGTACACCTCATTTCTACATACTGCCCAAAACTCGTAATGAAATCACATTAAAAATACAAAACCATTCATTTAAAAGTTGAAGTCTATTCCACAGCTATGTTAGTTTCAATCCAGGTATTATTAGATGTAACATCACTATATACTAACTTTCCACATGCAGTTTTGTATTGAAGCGTGTACAAATTTTCTTGATTACAATCCTAATAATAGCCGACTTATCTTGTGAAGATATTTGTATGATATTAAAACTTCATCTTGGAAAATAATTGTTTTCAATATAATAATAAGAAATACATGTACACAATGGGTACGGCACAATGTGTATTAATATTGCTCCTTCATACGCTTTCCTTTCATCGGTAAATTTGAAAGACTTTCATCAAAACGAAAAGTTTAATCCATCTCTTTGGTACAAATTTTTCGATGACATATTTATATCTGGAAGAAGTGAACTGAAGAACTGTAAAATTGTAAAATCACCTAAATCCTTTTCACCTGACAATTAAATTTACTTGTACTGCATCTAGTACGCATGTTTGATTTTTAGATGTAAATGTGATGTAAAATATTAACATTATATCGGCAAATGTTCATATCAAGGAAACTAACATCCACCAATATGTGGAATAATCTTCATGTCATCCCATGTCATGTAAAAACGGTATACCACATAGCCAGTCAAAAAGATACCGACGTATTATTTCAGATGATTGTCAATTACAAAATTCGTTGAATAAGTTCCAAACATATTTACAAAACAGAAATTATCCTCACATATAATTGTTCTGCGCTGAACAAAGACCGTAATATTACTCAACATTGGGCTTTAAACAAAGCATGATGTACAATATAGTGATGTCATTCCTTTCACAATACAATCGAATCATTCATTATCTAATCTATGTCGTATAATTAAGAAAATTTGGTCTCCTAAATTGATCAAAAGAATTTATAAATTTACCAGCATAAAAACACTTTTCAAAAATAAATCATCACTTAAAGAAGACCCAAGAATTTGCAAGATAATATTTTTTATTAGTACTGAACAGACAGAAAAGAAACCGAAAAAAAGAACATTTTCATCATCTAAATGTAACTCACACTGGTGCTCTCGATTTGCAAATATAAGAGAAACTACTATGAATAATAATCGCTTTCAAATATTAAATCAGAGATCCGCAGTTTTCATCTAATATTTCAACAGTTTAACATAATAACTCTAAGTGAATTGTTTTTCATGCCGATATTTTATAACCAGTGAACATAATATATGGCACTTAAACAAATGGTATGCGTCAACAATAACAATTTATTTGGTTGGAGTTTTATAATAAAACGTAGAAGTAAATTTTGGTTAGCAAACCTCAAGAATTTGCACATTTTTAATAGTAGGTAAATAGAGAGAAAAGAAAGAAAAAAACATTTTCGTTATCAAAATGTAGCATACACTGATGAGATGTGCAAACATAAGGACACTAGTAATATAAATAATCATCACTTTCATTTATAAAATTAGAGATCCTCAGCTTTTATTATTAAAATATGTTAAACGTTTCTTTTAAAACATTTCATACCTGAAGAAGCACAAATTAAATGCGAAATAATTCAACCGTTCATTGTTAATTTTATTCATTATTTAACTGTTTTCAATGGAATTTAATCGTGGCCTCTAATTTTAGTAATATATAAATAATATCGGCGAGTGTTCTTTTTAATAGAAACAAACCAGAGTTAGAAATACTGACATGTTTTCCCTAAAATACAGACATAATACAATACAATGGTATTATATTGCTCACGGAGGAAATATCACAATTACTGTAAACAAGTATTATGTCCACAAGAATTAGCACAAATGCGATTCTGTTTCATTTGACGCTGAGAAAAGAAAACCATTATGGAGTAAAATTGAGTACAACAAATAGGCACTTGTACTCACAAGAATTAGCAATTACGACTAGAAAAATCATCCAATCTACTTACAACTTGATAAGTTTTGTTAATAAATGAGTCATCATTTTTAAGATAAATTTTGTTTCAAGCTGAATTTATTAGACAACACGTGCATTTGCTTGTAGACAATTTATAGCTGGCATATAAAACACTTGTTGGCAAAAAAATTATCATAGCAGTAATGAGAATGGCAGAACTGTGACCTCTTTTGGAAGTGAGACCACTTCAGGAAGCGATAATGTGACAAGTGTAGCTAATGGACGCATAGAAAGTGTAATACAGGTAAGTATTTTATAATGAATAGAGAGTACAGCATTTCATTTTCACAGTATCTTTTTAAAGTTGTTGATTATTATTATTATTATTATTATTGTTATTATTATTATTCACATACAAGTCAATGCTTGTCTTTAGTGTATAAAATGTATGTTAGTGCCAATTAAACATTTTTGATCCTTATGAATTTAAATTGTAACAGGATCAGTTGATTGTTTTACGATTTCATACTACTAATCGTTTATTCAATTTAGATATTTTGATGTTTCCACCGTTGTCATTTCATAATGCAAGTGCTTCATTTTAGATATTACAAGGGATGCATATAGTATGGCAGTAATGAACAAACCAGACCTAGATTTTACATGCCATGACTGTACCAAAGCTGACACTTTGGAAATGCCAGTTGCGAGCAGCACATGGAATGATTTCTTGGACATAATACAAGTATCATTTTCTGTACCGGAGAAAATCCAAGAGGACTCCATTGATGAAAATATAACCACAAATTTGATAACTTATGAGGAGTGTAACATAACATTTAAAGTTATTGACTGTGGTACTCAACAAGGAAAGCACAAGCTAGTCAGTAGTGATGGCTTCACCTTCGTTGTTAAGGTATGTTTATTGGTTTATTTGTTCATTAATCTTTTGTAGTGTAAGATTTTATAACTTGCATAATAACAATTTCAGGGCAATGCCACCTACAATTGATGTATGTCCACTAAATTAACTAATTTAAACCGCATTTATTCTCTATTTACATAATTTTGTTTTGAGCCTATCATATAGATTAGCAATGAAAACAACACCATAATGAAATATATATAATAAGTAGTGTTTTCTATGCATGCAAATATTTGTATTAATTTTATGATCCATTTATCAGCATCAAAACAGGCATTACACAAATTGACGTGCAGTATTAGGAATAAAATAACAGCATATCCTGTAACGTTGCGCCAGACTCGTGATGGGTTTGAACTAAACCACAGGCATCACACTCCTCAAGGGATTATAAAATCTCTTGAAATGCAGAAAACGGTAATTGATTTAACTAGTACCATGTCTTTGTATGTAGCCATTGTTGCAATGAAATTGAAGGGTAATAGCGATTATTCCTGCCCATTAAATTATTACGATTGAATTATAGTCATGAATACATTATAATAATTCTTCAAAGTATGATAGTGAAAATAATAAATAAGTTTAATTTTGTTTTGCTATGCTTGGAATCTCAATGTTATTTGGAAATCACTATATCTAACACATATTGTTTTTATAAAAAATTTTTTTAATTGATCAATATTTTGAAAACTTCAAACATATTTTCAGACAGGCCTTATCTTGTAGTACAATTAGGTTTTTACAGCATTGAAAAAGTTCTATAATTAAGGAAGATCTGGCAAATTTAGTGTTGGTTTCTCAAGAGCACTTGGATCAGCATGTGCACCCTGTGGAACACCAGCACTACACACTTTCCAACAGGTGTCACATGTCTTGTATGCAAGGAAATTCCAAAATACTTCATGTATAAAGTTCAAATAGGTGTGGCATGCAAATAAGTTTTACTAAAATTTGCCCCAAAAAGTTGGGCTTGTCAGGGCAGTTATTATTAAACTTTAAAGTGCTATAAAAATGTTATTATTAATGATAGACAAATAAAATTTGAATGTGTTATATTGATACTTACAAATAAAAATGACATTAGAAAGTAAAAATTAATTTTATTTATAAAATTTTAATGAAATTTTTTTTTTAAATGTAAAAATAAAAGTTGGCCACTAAAAATGCACAAAGATTATATTTTTGGAAAGTTTAGAATGTTTGGGATCCAAAGTTCATTCAGTATATCATAATAGGCTGACATTGTATCTACTAAACGTATCCCAAACTGTTATTTTCCTCGTTAATATGCCCATGTATGGTAACATATTTCAGCTGAGTACTTTGATAGAGTGTTGTCTTATAGTATCAGCTGATATATGATTCTATTGAACCATTGAGGTTAATAATTGGTATCAAACACCATTAAAAATACACTTTAAATGTTCAAACAGATCATTTGAATTATGTTTGCACATTTGATCATAACAATTACATTGTATATGTCCCACATATGCAAATTTCCTTGTTTACAAGTTTTGGGAATCAGAATATTTCATATTTAGTTTATGATATAGGATGTATTGATACCTGTAGTTGATATGTGTGGCCACATTTGGCTGTATTCTCTTGCAATATCCAGAATTATTATTTCCCTCATGATTAAGATTTCTTATAGTAATATATTTTACTACTTTGTCCTTGACTTTCCTGTATACTGGCATGTACTGATGTTTGCACCAATGATCAAACCTTACCGTCCCAACATTTCCTTAAATTTTGTGATGCATAGTCTACCTGATTAGTTATTTAACCTGTAAATTACTAGATATGCTTATAGAAACCTCATATACTTTTAGGATGAATTTATTACTTTAATATGGAACAAATATCAACATATTTTAGAATGTGTGGGATCCAAAGTTCACATTCAGTATATCATATAGGCTGACATTATACCTACAGTGAATCTGTAAGACACATTTCTGGCTGTGTGCACTAAATGTATCCCAAAATGTTATTTTCTTCATTAATATGCCCATGTATGGTAACATATTTCAATGCAGTACTTGGACAGAGTGCAGTATTGTAGTATCAGCTAATATCTGATTCTGTTGAACCATTGAGCGTAATAATTGATAACAAACACCCTTAAGAATACTTTAAATATTCAAACAGATTCTTTGAATTATGGTTGCACATTTGATCATAACATATCGGCTTATATAGCCTAAAGTAATTGTTAACATAGTTACAGGGTATTGAGTGACACAAGTAGGTATGGATTAAGTGAAGACACTGAACACAATGTGGATGAATGAAATGTTTATGATAATAAGGTATGGTAGTCTATATACACCCTCACCTCAAATATTATTACAAAAATCAAATGAAAGACCAAAATGAAAACTTTAACACTCTAACAAAATTTACAGCTGGACATAATGTTTTAGTTAGTTTTAATGTTCCTGCAGGTAGTTAATTACACAGGATCATTATGCATAAACAAGTTACGGACACCAAAGTGGAATGTGGACACTCCTTAAATTATTTAAAAAATCACCTGATGATATGATGTTATATGATAGTGATGTTATTATATTATAAAGAGTAAAATGCTTTTAATTTAAAAGAATGTGTGTGGTTCATATAACCAGATGTTTTGTTAAAAATTTCAAAATTCAGTTCAAAAGTTACATTCTTTGAAAATTTGTATCCAGGGTTTGTTCCACCCTCCTTCTGAACTCAACAGTTCCTTGGAATTCCATTAAACTTCTGTATGAAATGCCGATATCTTTCGAATATCAAGGTATGGTACACAACATCCATGGATATTACTATGGTAATGACTTGTCAATGTGATGACTGATTCTCCATGTCCTTGTCATACAACCCAACATTCAAAATTTCTAACACTGAATCCAAATCACCAAAACAATTAAACATTAAAACAGTCAGAATCACACTTTAGCATTATAGAAATGGAGTTAGAACTACCAAAACATAATCCAAAATAGATTTATCGAAATGCAAAAATAGTGTCTGAATCACAGAAACCAAAAATGGAGTCACAAATCACCAAAGCAGATTTTGAATTCGCCAAATTGTATTTAAATCACCCAAAAATGTATGGAATACCAAAACAGGCTACAGATAAAGCTAACTGCCTTTTGTATATTACTGAATCTGAGTCTTTATTTATCAAAACAAATCATGACAAGGTGAGGTTAGTCACTAATTGCAAAATGATGGTCCAGTAAAGTCCAGTTCTTGCCACATGAAGAGTAATGCATGAGGAAGATTTACAAGCATCAATCTAAACAAATTATCTAATAAACAAAGGAAGAAAAACACTGTACAATATACTAAGATTGATAAGATTGATGACTGACCAAAAATACAGTGTACAGAATGTTTTATGATGTAGAGAAAAAACTACACACACACACACACACACATAAATATGGCATCCTCATATTCTAGTTTGTACACATTTTACATAATCATAAAATATATACAATATACAAACAAGATGGTTTATAAATACAAAATTAAAGTGTTGTGACATAAATTGTATGATGGGGAAAAGACCATATATACTTTTACTCTTACACACGTACATGTAAAACTACAGATCTTGTGCTGTATTTTAAGCTTTCCCTTTAATTGCAATTAAATATAGTATCCACTGGTTTTTGGATGATGTACACACCATTTCAAGTTCATCTACCTAATGAATATACACTTTTATTAAATATATCCCCATTTAAAATCATCATGGTTAATAAATACAACATGTATTCATAACATTTATGCATGAAACACTACAAATGTCTCATGGTATAGTTTGATATCTCTTTTCATATGCTATCAAATAAATATTGCATCCTCTGGTTTTAGTTTAGAATAACAATAACAATGAGGATTTTGTATAGCACCGAATCTTTAAGAACTCATAAGTACTTTACAACATTCGATAACACCTAAAAACATATATAATAAAATGATTATGAAAAATACACCATAAAATTAGAAAACAAAATATGCTGAAAACAATTATGGTAAGGAAAAATTAAGTTTCCTAAGATGTCACTAGTAAAAATTAATAGTTTGAACAATGGGAAAGTTCAGGTTATGGAGGTCAAAGGCTAAATAGTTTGTTAATTCTTCTATCCCTAGTGTATGGAAGAAAATGAATCTGCTTTATCAGCATTTTGTTCCTGAACTTGTTACAAATGACTTATAAAAAATTTAGTTGCTATAATTGTTTTCAGCTTAATACAAAAGTTTTAAATTGAGTTGACTTTATTCCTTTCTTCTAAGGCTTCCATTTTCCCCATAAATGAGGTAATTGCACAGAAAATACTGCCTCAAGGCATATTGTGTAAACAAGAGCATAATAGGGATAATTTGCTTATTTTTATGTATAACATTATTGTTAGTATTCTGTTTTGTTGAGAAAAGATGCATGTTTATGAGAAAGAGAAAAGCAATTGCAAAAAGTTTTATATTTGTTTTATGGTGGCACTCCTGTTTGTTTATTTTACAAAGGATTATATTTTTAAAGAAAAAGATTTGCACAGGTAACAACAACATTGGAAAGGAGGGTTTAGTTAGTATCGCATGTCTATTGGACCAGTGATGTCATGGACACTATAGGCTGTGAGATTTGGGTACCGGTAGTCATATGACTAGTTAGCTAGGCCTGCTAGTATGCTGCTACCCTAAGAGCCATATCAGCAATTTTTCTACATTTGTTGTATCAGGGAGTGAACAAACATTGTAATGCACCCTAGATCCTAAAACTTTTACTAAAACAAGATGTTGTATGGGCTGCAGCTGATCTTAATATGTATTGATGCTAGATTGAATTTCTGCAAATACATTTCATGCATGGTGGTTCTTGAATCTATATATCTATATATCTATATATAGAGAGAGATAGATAGATATATATAATCAAAGGTAGGGTTTGATATTAAATATATATAATGCCTGGTGAGTGAAATAAAAAGTGCTGTCCGACATTATGGGAAAACCATTTTTTATGAAATAGCCTGAAAGTTTAAAAAATGTTTTATGTTAACTTTTGTTTATTTCTTATAATATTGTTTATTTTTGTTCTGACTTGTGGTACTGTTCTTCTAGTAAGAACAGTAGTCACAGCCTTTTTAATCACCCAACCAGGTGGCATACATCTGTCTTTAATATATTTAACAAACATGGTTTTAATATAATTGTTTTCCTCATCTGACCATCTGATTTTCTGCTTCTGGCTGTTGCCTTTGATTTTCACAGTCTTTTCTGCAGTTGACACTGATGCTTCAGATTTCTTTTCATGCATCTCAGAATCCTCAGCTAGTAAAAAAAAAGTAATGATTAGCTACTGTATTTTGAGATCTATATGAAGAAATCATTACATAAAACCCCAAACAATGATAGACTGCTAGTTATCCCACTTATAAGAAACAAAATTGTACTGCTTTGAGTGAAAATTATTTGTTTGTGCATGCTAGGCGATGTAGGATCAACCTGATATGCCCTTCTGTATGACAAAACAGGATATTAATAGAGACAGGAATGGCAATGGCTCAGTGGTTCGCATGTGTGACCTGTGACTGAATTGGTGTGGGTTTAAATCCTATCATTGGATCAGCTTAGGTCAGCTACTGCTGTGTATACTTGGGCAAGGTATATTACTTGACTTGACTTGGCACCAGATAACTTACTTTCTGTTGCTTTGCCATAAAAGAACAGTGTCCATCCATCTAATGTCAAGTTGGTTACTGCAGCACAACTTTAATTAAGGACCACTGGGTTCAATAAAAATTTGGTATTCAACTTTGCAATAAATTCAACTAAATGAGCGATTTGTCAGTATTAGTTATATCAGTATAAGATACATGTCTGTCATTGTATTTCATAATTCATAAAACCTTGAGATATCCAGTTATATTTATACTGAAATGTTCTATACAGATAGCTGTAAAACCATTTCAACCAACCATAACTCAAGAGCCACAAGAAATACCAGTAGGTATATCTTCAAATGCTCGATATATATGTACACTCTTGTTGCAGTAAAAAGCAGTTTTATGAATAGCTGAGATCATACCTCGTACCAGTACAGCTCTTGGAACTGAATTAAACTGATGCTGGTATGGATGGAGTGGATAAACTTTCAGTACCTATGGGAAAAATGTCTTGCTTAAGATCGGATTATTTTTTAAATAGCTTTTAATATTACAGTTGTGGTAAATTGATCGATACAAATGCTTTTTTTTCAAAATACAGAAAAACATGGCCCAAAAATGTCACATCATGCAGAAATTACTTAAAAATAATTAGCATGGCTCTTGCTAGTAATATTGTCAATTTTCCCAAGTTTCAATTTTATTCATAAATATGACAGACACTGATGTTGAAATGCAACATTTAATAAACTGTTGTTTCATTGTTTCTAAAATACCAACCAGTTAATTCCAAATCAATGTCATCATCAATATGTGCAGCAACTTCCTCTTCATCTTCTTCATCATAAACATCATCTGCAATATGAAATATAATTCATTAGAAGTCCTCATTATCTGTGTAATCATGATATATGAACTATATATGAGCTAATTTAGGGGCTGAATTGGCCCTTAATCTGTGCAATCAAGCTTGTTTGATATTAGATTCCGCACATTTTAATGTACAGTATCTTGTTTTTGTAAAATTTGTACAACAGTTACCTATTATTGTACAAGTTTTGAAGACGGGGGTGGGGTGGGGTGGGGGTGGGGGGGGGGTGAATGTCGAAAATGCTCACAAGCATTGACAGAAATAAAAGACCAACAATTACAAATTATAATAAAAATGATAGTTTTGTGAATGCAATAAAATCAATAAATAGGAACTGATGTTTATAAAATTTAGTTTGTTTATCTGGGGAACTTTTTTGAGCATGTTTAGTAAATGACTTCATGATCTCTGGGTTAGTTAAAGGCTATAATTGGAATATTTTAAAATTGATATCAATGGATCTTTGTATTTGATACAGTGGTAAATATATTTACTTTCTAGGAGTTCAGTATACATATTTATGACCTTGTGTTCATTGTACATGGGTTTCAAGGTTACAAGGCAAAGAAATATAAATGAGCTTTTAAGAAAGCTACTGTATGGGATAATGTGAAGAATGACTTGAATAAATACCCTAAATATGTTTGCTGTCATTGTTGATAACATGAGATATTAATAGTATTTTGGAGTATCAGTGAATTTTATTCAGAATTAATGTTTATGCATTTTTATATTTCAAACTTGTTTAGTTCATCCTTCCTTCAGCCTTGGGATCTAATGTCAGCATTGTTTATTTCTATTCTACTCTTAAATCAGGAAAGATTCACCAATATTGGATAGATTTATTATCAGACTGGGATATAATGGATTTTCTCCATAAATAATTTCAGTACTTTGTAAATAAAAATAAAGATGATGCAATAAAACCTCAGCATGAAATTGGTTTTACAATTGATATAAATAGGTAGGCATTGAATTGCACTTCATCACTTATGACCAGTTGGCATTGTCAGTACTAGAGGCATTGTCAGTACTAGAACTATTGCAAGTGTTCTCTTTGGACTCTGTTGAAAACTTATCTCTAATAAAATATAGTTTTGAATCATGCACATTTGATAATATACCTTCTATATCAATATCCTCTAGCTTTTTGCCCGAGAAGGTACATAATTTCCCCGCCTCAGCTGCAATAAGAAGTCTGCTAACTTTTGCTAGCTCTACAGTGGAATCTTGCTGGCGATAGTACTGCCTGTGTGTTTTTATATCATGAGCTAAATGACTTGATAGCCATTATAGCTCATGATCATTTAAATCGATGACCTAAAAAAAAAACATATGCTATTAATAACAATCTAATTAAAAGAAGAAGCAAAAGAAAAGAAAAAGACAAAAAGTAACTTAACATTTATGGAAAGAAGACAGTTCAGGTGTACAGTTTTCTAAATTAAGACAAAATCAGGTGCACAATATACCGCCTGGCATACTAGTGCATTGCTACTAACAGGTGCCACATGTTCAGATACTATGCAGAAACAGACTTGCAAATGTTTTGAATTTTCACATTACAGCCTAAAAATCTGTAACACTGTGATGCCTCTGAAATTTTCAATTTGTATTTCTAGAACATTTACCAGTCTTTCAAATGTATATTTATATTAAAATCTATTACATACTGCTCATCCTTTGATTCCCATTTTCCTGCAGTCATTAAAATATTTTAATTACAATTTGTAAACCCATAATATAAGGTGCGTCAAAATTATTCAACTACAACAGTGCACCAAGAATTATTATGTAACACTTTAATTAAAGTGGTCCAGCATAAATGTCAGAATGGATGTCTTACACAGAAGGGTTAAATGTCCTGGATAAGTAGACAACATAACCTTATCTCTACAGTCTCCAGGATATCAGAAATGTGAAGCATTTTACCTGATCACAAACCAAGGTAATGTACCATATAACTGATTTACTAGCTTAAGACTAGCTACCAAGTCATAGCCTTGAGATGGGTACCAATGTTAGTACTAGCTGGTGACTTAACATTTGGAAATATTCTTGTGATCACGAATGTAAATTAACATTGCTTTAGTGCTTTAAAGAAGTTTGCAGGATCCAGCAGAGATATTGTCTTTATTTGATACCATACTTTCGTTCCCCATACCGAGCAATGCAATAAGCTGTCATGTGATCCTGATATGCAGTAGCATTCATTGGAAAGCATATGACCATTTTCTGTTAACTAGGAAAATTATTTGCTGTTTTTGTGTTTAGTAGAAGTGTATTGGTGAAGGAGGGTGGGTATACTTGGAATTAATTTTTTATTTGTTTTGTTTTATATATCGTTTCACTTCTTTTCAACTAAACATAAAATAAAACATTTCTTTCATATTTGGTGTTCAAACTTTTTTATACGTTCCTTGTTGCCCTTTTGCAGGGATAAACAGAATAGTGTTGCACCACTGTATTTATTATGGGAACATTATTTTACCATTAAATTATAAAACCCGCAAGAATATGAGAAACGACTAATGCCGTGCAAAGGAGAAAATAAAATCATAATCAAACTTGGACAGAAAAACTGATTCAAAGTTCACTGCCTAAAAACATAATGCTTTTTCAGGAAGCTTCGCTTATGATAAAGTTGTTGACTCTATATAAGGTAAAATATATTTGTATCTTTACACTAACCGTATGTTGTCTAACATGACAAATAACACGCGATTCTCGCTACAACTTGTTGTCAAATTACCATGCCACACCATAATTGGATAGTCTGCGATAGATTATTAATTATTGAATGACACTGCACACGAACAGCACTTGTTAGTAGTAAGACATATACATCTTTCATGCATCTTGATAAACTTCTAAAGGCATAAAACACACCGTATTTCCTTTTAATTTTCTGAATCTCCAATCTACAGCGCGCCATATTTACTATTTGTTTACGTTTCCATGCTTACAATATCCTTATATGGAACATCTAAAACCTTGTTACTAGAAACACCGAAATACACTAAAAAAAAAACGAAATACACATGTATTTAAACATTCTCTCTGTATATGTTTCTACACACACATTTAATTTTAATCTGTATAAAAATATGAAACAAAATAAAAAGATTTATTATTATTTTATACGAATTATTTAATTTTCCCTAGTTATAGCACGCGTCAATTGGTTGAACTTTATTGGATAGATTGATCGTTCCTAAATGGTAGTGGTAATGCTAGCGACTGATTGTTCCGGAATGAACGGTGTAAGCTGGCATAATTAATTTTGTTTCAAGTCGCTTAATTAATGTTTTAATTCACTGCTTATTTATTGTTCTCCCTTTGATCGCATTTCATAATAAAGTTGAGAAACAATCTTTTCTTTTGTAAGTCGCTTAGTTCGGAACATATTTCCAACAATAGATTTTCTTAACACCCTTACAATCAACTGTCATTATCATCATAACTCATTTGGTGTTGTATTGAGTTATATTGATGCTTTTTTGGTAGAGATTTAAAGGTAATTGTTTATTCTTGAGAATATGAGGTGAGAGAGTGGTTGTCTGTGTGTATTTTGGCGACAGTGCACATGGAATATAAGGTCTTGGTGATCATCCGGAAGTGAAATATGTGGTCTGTTTACATGCTGTTCTGTTGACAGTGCAGCCGCTCAAACAAATCCCGATCAACCCCTGACAAGAACTTCACCGTGAAGTCATCTTTGGATGTATTTTATATTAACATATGATTTGTATTAATTGTCAACGTTCAAAGGTCAGTACTGAGAAATATATGTAAAGAACATAGTAAAATTAATTGTGATGTCTGTCCATATATATGCCAAATAATGTCATTAAATTCGAATTGTATTTGGTTTGTCGAATCAAGTACGACTAAGTGACATCTTCACATCAATAGTGCGATAAATAGGATAAAAGTAAATAATTCCAATAAAAAAAATATAATAAATCATTTATATTTTTTTGCTTTATATTATTATTCAAACAAAAACAAATAATGTGTGTGGAAACCGGTATATACAGAGAAAACACGTAAATACATTTATATTTCGTTTTTTTTCCTCAATGTATTTGGGTGTTTCTAGTAACCATCTAAAAACTAGGCTTAAAACGGAAGTAGTACTAGATGCACTATTATAGCGGGCGATACAAACACATTGACACGATGGTAAATACTATTTCGTACTAGTCTGTTCGGTGAAATTCAGTAGTTATGTAATTAAATAGGAGGACTATTTGATTTGTTTAAGGTTATATATGTAACATTTTCAAAAACTTCTGACAGTATGATAATACATCAGTGTTGCACCTAGTCCAATGCATGAAGCAAATGTGAATGAATGCACTTTCCTTCGCGGATGCGCATCTAGTGGAATATCAAGACAAAGTACCGCCCAGGACCAACTACTATAATTATGCCCATTCCATTGTTATTATTTTTTTTTTATATACAAGGTACTCTTAAAAATACTGCTGCCCTGAGCCACCATCTTTGCCCCTTCCTCCTTCCCATCAATACACCACTGGTGTACATTTTAGACAATTAATTGTTTTACTTATCATGAATGGATGTTTATATCAACATGGGTTTTCGAGGCACTCGAGTTTCAGGCACTGTACTGGGTTAAACAAAACCTGAAAGAAGGAAATATTAATTAAATTTGGACAAGTTGCCAAATTTAGGGACATGAAAAGGGGAGGGCATGCAAACTTTATGGGCAGCCTGCTGCAGCTCTCTATGTATAGCTGGTATACTGCATTTTTAACATAAGCTTTATGTAATAAAATTGAAAATACCTGACACACAGTTGCAATATACTTTCTGAGGCGGGATGATGTTATAAGCTCGGGATGTTTGCAACCTGCAGCTGTTGCCATGGTCTGGATCACCTGCCAAGTAGGTAGGTGGCCCTCTCCTTGTGTAGCAAAAATGTATGGATTGCTGTCCTTCAAGCCACATTGTTTCCGATGTTTCACAAGGAGATCCATTGCTGCAATCATGTCATGAGTCAGCAGTGTTGCAACAACTTTGTTTTGCTTTCCTTGTGTTTGTACCATATCAAGGCTGAAGAGAAACAGATAAATGGTAGTATAGGTATACCGGGTCCATGTTTAGTATCATCATACTAGTACTGAAACAGCTTGCACAAAAATCAAGTAGACTAGTTGAGATGTAATGATTCATTAATATGTATTGTTGTCACAATATTTTCTGCTTTGATATGTTGCATCAATCAATGTAAAACTGCATAAATATCCATACATATTGCCTTGTGTGTCTGACAATACATTGATGTTGAAGCAATTGCAGAATTTTTGCAATAATAAGAGTGAAGATAACTAATGCCTTTATTCTTCTTCTGCTATAAATGTGATAGATTTCATCAGTTTCTTTTCAGGTATCTCTTAATTCTCATGTTAATAGTTAAAAGTTGGTTTGGGTTGAATATATTTATGCAAAATGACAAAAGTGAATCATATTTGGAATATTTCTGTTGGTTCATCTAGTTTTTGCATGAATTCTTTGTATAAAGAGTAACTTGTGATCTTCTGACATGTACGTTTCATTAATAAAGTAGTAGAAGATGGAAAGATTGCAGCCCCACCTACTCCACCCCAAGTTGCAGTTCTTTTTGGTGTTAATGACTATTTTATTGATTAATAAATTTGAAATTATTTTAAGAACGATTTTTTTTGCTCTATAGAATTTTTTTTATACAGTTGTTGTGGTGGGGGGGGGGGTACAGACAAATGTGCAGAATCATCAGATTAATTTAAATATGGTTCCTTACATGAAATGAATTACTTATTTAGCTGAAATTACTTTAGTGATATTTAGGGGGGGGGGGGCCTTCCCAGTAGGTAAAAAATAGTTTGTAATTATGCTTTTCTAGAGCTTTGAAGATTTTTAGCACTCTGTAATTTAATTTTGACAAACTGAGATATTTTTGAGTTGACTGACCATAGAACAAATCACAGTACTGCTTATTCAAGCAATAAGATTCTGATTCTGAATCATCCCTTGCATAAATATCAAGGTCTATGTATTACATGGTAGGAATATACCACAATGATGCTCTGCAGTTTAAACTTGCTGCTAAAACATTGTGACCGTTAGTCCTTAGGGCTTTAAAATCTTACAGTTAAGTAGTCCAAAGCCAAATTTGTAGTAACAGGTATGCAGACTAACTATGTGTCCACCCATGTTATTGAATAATAAGGAAACAAGCTAAATTATGATTCATCAGCTTTAATGCTGTAACTCTTATGCATATAAGATTATTTCATGTTAGCCATGTAATGTTTGCAAAATTTGCCTTCAGTTTAAACAATAAATGCAGTGCATGCCAAAATATTGTAATTTTGTATGTCTTTACTCAAAATGGCTTAAAGTAAGTATGGCAAGGTCAAACAAACTTTAATTTTGAAGTATTTCTCAATTGTTGATGCTAATAAGAAACAAAGCTGATGTACCATACAAGCCCTGGGACAGTAAAAAATATAACCTTTTTGATCTTCCAACACTTACAGATGCAAATATTTTGAGACATTATAGGCAAGATGACCAGGTTTTTTTTCAGTTGCCATTTGAATAAATTAGGATATTCTATGGAAATTTATTATTATTATTATTATTATTATTACATGTATTATTATTATTATTATTATTATTATTATTATTATTATTCATGTGCATATTTTAGGAATTAACCAACATGAAATAAAGGTATTTAAAGACTTTACAATTTATGGCCCACCCAGTGCTTACTTTGAGACTGAAAAGAGACAGTATAGTTTACAGTACTTACTTATAAGACGCACCTAATTATAAGAAGCAGGTTTTGACGATATGTGTAAAAAAAATATTTTACATAAGACGCACAAACATATAAGACTCGTCCTGGGTGTAAAGTATGTAAAACTTTGTATAAGACGCGTCTTATATACGCGAAAATACAGTACTCGGCATATATCATGCCTATGTGTCATTATATCCTTGTTTATTAAAATAAAATACTATTGGCAGATTTTGCTTTATTTTAACTTTTTTACCTAGTCTTAGTTCTTCCACATCACAATTTAGCCATAGTGCTGTTTATTTACTTTCTTTGACATGCTCAAGAACTAATTCTTTTTATTGATGTAAGCAATCCTACAAGTTATTTTATCCAAATAAAAAGACACATAAATATTAAAACGTATATTGAGCACATAACCATCACATGTTCACATAACCAATTAAATATATTACATTTATAACTTAAAAATAACATCATTGAAAGCAAAATGTATTTATTAATCCAAACTTGTTACCATTCTTATGCAAGCTTACTTATTTGAAACTTATGTAATCACTAGAATATTTAGTTTAGCCTCTGCATTGGCAGATAAAAAAAAAAGAAACAGGAAAAAAGACCTACCGTGAAAAGAGTTTCTTTTCCACACTGGAAAGACTTGCCAGGATCTCCTCATTGGCCTGGTCTTTCCAAAAGCCCCTCTTGGAGTAGGTTTCATTTAGGAGCTGGGCAGCTTCCCCACCTCTTCTTTTATTAAAAATAACGACTTTAGCTAGTGTAACTTCAGCCAGTTGCCTCCAAACTGGATATGCTACATCAGTTTTCATCGTTTTAATCAGGTCTTCCATCTGCTTGTCAAGATATAATTTCAACATAACAAGATCAGAAGTTAGTGGAAGGATGTCCTTTTTATTGAATTTATTTGTTTTCAGTGTTGCAAGGGCAGTGCTGGAAACTCTATCAGACCATTCAGCATCTAAGAGTTCCAGAAACTTTGATGACTCTCTGTATGCGATGTCATCATCTTGCCTCAGTGCTATGCCACGCTTAATTTGAGCACATTTCAAAAGGTTGTGGCCTAGGCGCAGGGCTAGCCCAGGCTTTTCTAGCACAAAAATTTTTTCTTTATTTTCGAATAGATTACAGAGTTTGTGTGTGGCATTTACTACCAAGTCAAACTGCTTGCCACATATCATATCAGTTAGTTGTTGATTTTTTGTTTGCAAGTTCATTTTAATCCTGGCCAGCTGGCGCATTCGTTGTGAGATGTTGTGCTTCCTTCGAATGCCAAGTTTTTGGAGGAGGATGTTTCCAAAGGTTAAGATTAAGTTATCATTTTTTAGGAAACTGAATACTTCATCTCTGTGCATGGTGTCTAAAATCGGATGTAGTTTCTTAAAATTGGCACATGATTCAGTTTCTACTGTGCTGCTCAAAAGCAGTCTTGATCTTGCTTGAATGGAGGACTCGTTGGCTGTGGCATCCTTGGGTTTAAATTTACAAACTCTGCAATGTTTCCACAACTCTCCCTTTTTGAAAAAGCCTAAACAGTGAATACATGGGAGATAATCATCATACTTTTGGCTTGTGCTTGATCTTCTTGCCACAATAAGTTCACCCTGTTTAGATTGCAATATGCTAATGTTATGTACGTAATTACCTTTATGTTTTATTTTTTCAATGGCCCAGGTACGCTCTTTGCCAGTTTTGGCAAGGGCCTGTACTACTTCAAATTGGTCAGTATGTTTCGAATTTAGGTGCTCCACAATTCTGTGTTTAAGAAGTTTTCTACAATATATACAGGCTAATATTTTATTGTAGACTCGGCTGCCCGACTCCTTTTTTAACACTCCTTGTACAATCACTGAAATGTTAAGAAATTTCAAATTATCATACTTTTTTGAAAAGTATAATATTTTTTGTGATATGGAGTAATTTTAAGCCTATATTCTTTCCCAAAACTGTAATTTAACTGCTGCAACAAATATTTTCTTTGTATAACATTTTGATTTAGATACATACAATGTCATAATGTTGGTAAATATCAAATACTGTAAAATTTACATTATAATGTTTATATTTTCAACACCTTACTTGTGTATTTATTGTTATTACTAAAATCATACAAAACCAAAATAATTATAGATCCCTGTAGTTGCTGATACTAAAACCTGGCTAGATATGAGCTTGTTTTGTAGCAAGTTTAATGGTGATGAAACTCCGGCTGGCAGCAAAAACGAGGTAAAAAAAAATAGCGGCTGGGGACAATGTTCAACCACAGTGTTGACCATGGCTACGGGGAAATTCCTAACATTGTATGGAAACCCCATTTATATGCGTTTGATATTTGAAGACCATGCAAAGTTGACCAGTTTGCTGTAGCTACTTCAGCTTTGCATGTTTTATGCTAGAAAAGTTGCACTTTGCTTTTCCTTTCCTAGAAAGATGCTTTTCGATCAAATTACTTAGTTTACAATTGCACCCTCCTAGGTTCCAACGTCAAAATCTTTACCTCGATTCAGAATTCATGCAATGGCAGTGCTGTGTAAAAACAGTTTCTCTTGGATACAGAAAAGATAATAGGAGAATATTTGTTTAGGTACCAGTTGTTAATGGGTCACACCAAAAGCAAGCTTGATTTCCACATTAGTAGCAGCAAGTACATGCTTCCATGTGACATGGAGATGAAAATTGGTACTTGTGAAGAGTATAACAACAACCTTTTTGTAGCAGACAATATGATGCTGTACACCAATGCTGATATTAATTAAGCAAGGACACCAATACAATTGGTCATTAGTCAAGAGATTGGCACACACCATCAGCTGCAGCCAAACAATGCATGATGTTTCTAGCTTTAGCTAAGCAAATTAAAAAATGAAGCTTCCCTTGTAGGAGCACATACTGCATTGGTTATTGGATTCAGGGATAGCAAGAGTGGAACAACAAAACGCACACACAAATTGGTTCATGTAACTGATTTCATGCATCCAAACAAATGGAATTGCTGTGGCTGGCATAGTAGTGGGGCCACAAATCTTTATGTTCATGCACCAGGCATTCCCACCATGTTGATTGGTATTTGGTTGAGAATAGCATGGAAGGTGATAGCTATCGCAATGGCAAGAACAATAGTTTACCAGTCAGCCAGTCACTGGTGTTGCCAGCCATATTTGTCAAGATGTGATATGACTAACCTAATATTTCCAAGCAGAGTTTCCATCACTTTTCTGCCCATCTAATGCCCTTATGGCTAGGTTTAATACCCTCCCACCCACCCCACCCGCCAAATTTGTCACATTCAGTGAGGCCAAATGCCCACATTTAGCAAATCCTAGATGCAACTCTGTCACTGAATGTTTGCGTGTCTATTCATAGCACTGTACCTGTTTTGCTGCAAGATTCTTCTGTTTCCTGAAAATTGTCCATACAGTCCTCCTGAAAAAGATGCATAAATATTTATACTGTAATAAAAACCCTTTGCAGTTCCTTTCTTTGTGTTAGACACTTGTCACATACTTACATAATGTGTTAAAAGAGTGAATTTTTGCATAAATGAAGCTAGTTATTTTTTTTTAATTAGTCAAATACCGGTACATCCATGAGAAGTACAAATCCATGTTTGAAATACATGTCCAGAAATATATGCAAAACCACCAGACTACAAAGTCCACATTTCATGGAAAAAACACTTTTTGGCATAAGGGGTGGTAATTGAATATAGGTTTTATTCGATTTCATTTGTGAGTGTCGGTGGTCAGTGTGGTTTAAATGTTGATTTATATAGCAATTACAATGAGCTTCCTATTGAAATAGCCACACTGAAACAAGAAAAATGACTGACCACCAAATATTTAAAAATACGACAAACACATTCAGAATAGAAGATTAAAGATCTGCAATTTGGATTTACAACCTGATCTTTGCCCAATCAAATCGCTATCGGGGACTTAAGACTCTGTGCATGCTTAGATATTCCCCATAAGAAAGCCTCTTCTTTTTAGGCAAATGAATTATCACTTCTCAAACAAATCAAATTGGTTCATCAGTACGCTACCACACTATCAATTTAACCCCACATATGTAGTTTTTAGACCTAAATAACAAACCTTGTACGTTCAAGACCTAACTTCATTCCACCTTTAAATTACAAATTTGCCTTCACTTAGCAACAGCAAAACTCAGTGGGAATATGTGCGAAATTCTGTATTCCCAAATAACCATAGTGGTTAGAAAGTTCTAGACAAATTCTTTGTTAGGTAACAAGACATTGAACATTATACCCTCACCCCCATGATATTAAAACGTGACATTCTACTTAGGTCTTATTCGCATATACCCCGGGGAAAGGTCAAAGATCATAGGCAGAAAACGAAATGAGAATTGGTTTTTCTTCTTTTAAGAATTACTGGATTTAAGAAAAAGAAATTTGCTCATCAGTTTCTAAAATACCTTTGACATAAAAACGGTGGTTTCTTTTACAGGAACAAACATGCCTGTTGCTACATCAAGTTCAAGGTTTTCGGCTTCTTTGCTTTGCTGAAAAATTAAAAAAAGAAAATTGCTAAAACTGAAATATTTTCAATCATTTTTATCCCCATACATGCATAAAATGCTCGTGTTGCCATTCTTTGCCACATCATTACTCTTGACTACTCTATAACAAAGTGGACAGTGTCAGTTTTGTAATCACACTTTAGAAATGTAGTGTTTAGAAAGAAGAGGCTCATACTATGTGTTGTCAGGCTATAATGTGCTGTTTGGGATAAGTTTGGATCAAAATGTTATAATTATTGTAACAGTCTAGACCATCTCAAATTGTTATGAGACTTTGTTGAATATCATGCAGACACGCACATACACACACATACATGCACACTGATTTCAGTCACTGGCATTTTTTGTTTTGTGTGTGTGAAGGTTTGTTTGTGCAGTCAAGAATCAGTTAAAAAGTAGCGGTGTTATATGATGAGAATTCCAATTGACATGTTGAATAAAAGTAGAGATATTGTCCCATATATGCATATGACTCGTTTGATATGTTTGCTCAAGAAAATTTAAATGTTTTTTTAAATTATGGTACTCCAGAATTGGTTATAATCACAGAACACAAGAACATATGATGCGATTTAAGCACACTTAATTATCATCTTCCTGAAGTGTATTTACTGGTTCCATCTTGTATGTCTTTTCAGAGTAAATTTTTGTTACCAAATATAACAAACCATTTGTTTTAAAAAAATTAATAATGGGTTGAATATTTTTTTTACATATTTCCTCACCATTCCTTGAGGTTTTCTATCATTCTTTAACTAGTCAAGCTTTAGTATCCTAAAATGTCTGCTACATCTATGATTTCAATTATTTAAAATAGGTTACTTAAGAAAACTGGATGATTTTGTTGCATGCCATACCTCATGTGGCAACAAGACCATTTCATCGTCCTCTAAGGGGGAAGTAATGATCACAGTGGGGTATTGAACCTCTGAATCTTTAAAAAGAAAAATAGATTTTAAAAAAGATAATGGAAAGCATTTAATGTAAATAGTACCTTTTTCAGCCTGACTATCAAAAAAGATATTTTCTCTCATGTACACTTGTATGTTATTGAACCAAATTTTGTTATGTAAACAATAAAAAAACAGATGTCATGTAAATCATAATGTACATGATAATGAGTGACACTAAGAAAGGATAAAACAAAAATCATTATCCACATGCTATGGAATCATAATAGAGTTTGGCACATAAAAAACATTGCAATTAAATTTCTGATGGGTTTAAATATAAATTTCACTATGTCTAAAGGACATACATTACCATTAAAACAAAACTATCACTATTAAAAATGCCATCGTATTTCTTGCCTTACCTTGAACTTCTCGACTGTTTATTTCAGATTCTGTGTCAACCACCACTTCAGTATTGAGGACCTAAGGAGTACAACAGTTTGAATTGATTCCAGAGTTGAATTCCATGAATCAAAGGAAAACAAAATGTGCTTTCATAAGTGTCATGGCAATTTACTCTTTTCAAATGGTAAGCATTGTAATATTTTATTTTTGTCAAATCAGTCAAATTTGGTATGCATTTTGCTTCAGTATTAGAAACTTAAGCCTTAAGTGCACAGAAATGCCTGACAGCATTGTTTTCAATGGCTTGAATCATACAAATTAGAATTAACAAATAATTTATACTTAGTGATCACCCATTAAGGATACCCGCATAACCTAATGAATACACATAGTAGGCCTAAAGCAGCTGTTCAACACAAAATATAACAAAAATAGTAGCTTGCAGATGTCAGCAAGGTATTTTACACCCCCTCCCCCCATGTCCGCATTTGAACATTACCCCCAACTTCTTTGCAGACGTCCTTTATGGACAGCCCCCAAGTTGACAGGTGTGGAGATGTAACTTCACACTCCACCAATATCAGTGTAGATAATGTACATGTATTGAAATGTACAAATAATTACCATGACTCTTCACTGGATTGTTGTGGACTTTTTTTTAGCGCCGTTTGATTTGCACATGCCATGACAAATGAAGACTTTACTTCTTTTACATCAACCATGTGGAATCAGTATTTCAGTAGTTTTAAAACTACAATGGCAATTTAAGGCAAACTCTATTTCTTAAAAAGATATATCTTGTTGTTTGGGGGGGTTGATATTCTTCCTAACCAGAATTATTATTTTTTACTTCATTTTTTCTTCCAACTTATATAACATATCTATCAAGTTCTTGTTGTTTTCAAATGAGATGAAGATTATTTTATATTGCTATTTCGAGCCCAGAATCATGTTGAAATAGCCACACTGAAATAAGAAAAGTGACTGACCCCCAAATATTTAAAAATATGACAAAACACATTCAGAATAGAAGATTAAAGATCTGCAATTTGGATTTACAACCTGATCTTTGCCCAATCAAATCACTATCAGGGAATTGCTTAGAAATTCCCCATAAGAAAGCTTCTTTTTTTGAGGCAAATGAATAATCACTTCTCAAACAAATCAAATTGGTTCATCAGTACGCTACCACACATTCAATTTAACCCCACATATGATGTAGTTTTTAGACCTAAATAACCAACCTTGTACATTCAAGACCTAACTTCATTCCACCTTTAAATTACAAATTTGCCTTCACTTAGCAACAGCAAAACTTAAAAGTGGGAAGATGTGTGAAATTCTATATTCCCAAATCACCACAGTGGTTAGAAAGTTCTAGACAAATTGTTGTGAAGTAACAAGACATTGAACAGATACCCTCACCCCACTGCACCCCCATGATATTAAAACGTGACATTCTACATAGGTTGTATTCACATATACCCCGGGGAAAGGTCAAAGATTAAAGGCAGAAAATGAAATGAAAATTGGTTTTTCTTCTTTTAGGAATTACTGGATTTAAGAAAAAGAAATTTGCTCATCAGTTTCTAAAATACCTTTGACATAAAAACGGTGGTTTCTTTTACAGGAACAAACATGCCTGTCACTACATCAAGTTCTAGGTGTTTGGCTTCTTTGCTGTGCTGAAAAATTAAAAAAAGAAAATTGCTAAAACTGAAATATTTTCAATCATTTTTATCCCCATACATGCATAAAATGCTTCTGTGTTGCCATTCTTTGCCACATCATTACTCTTGACTACTCTATAACAAAGTGGACAGTGTCAGTTTTGTAATCACACTTTAGAAATGTAGTGTTTAGAAAGAAGAGGCTCATACTATGTGATGTCAGGCTATAATGTGCTGTTTGGGATAAGTTTGGATCAAAATGTTATAATTATTGTAACAGTCTAGACCATCTCAAATTGTTATGAGACTTTGTTGAATATCATGCAGACACGCACATACACACACATACATGCACACTGATTTCAGTCACTGGCATTTTTTGTTTTGTGTGTGTGAAAGTTTGTTTGTGCAGTTAAGAATCCGTTAAAAAGTAGCGGTGTTATATGATGAGAATTCCAATTTACATGTTGAACAAAAGTAAGATATTGTCCCATACATGCATATGACTCGTTTGATATGTTTGCTCAAGAACATTTAAATGTTTTTTTAAATTATGGTACTCCAGAATTGGTTATAATCACAGAACACAAGAATATATGATGCGATTTAAGCACACTTAATTATCATCTTCCTGAAGTGTATTTTTTGGTTCCATCTTGTATGTCTTTTCAGAGTAAATTTTTGATACCAAATAAAACAAACCATTTGTTTTATAAAAAAAATTAATAATGGGTTGAATATTTTTAATACATACTTCCTCACCATTCCTTGAGGTTTTCTATCATTCTTTAACTAGTCAAGCTTTAGTATCCTAAAATGTCTGCTACATCTATGATTTCAATCAATCATTTAAAATAGGTTACTTAAGAAAACTGGATGATTTGTTGCATGCCATACCTCATGTGGCAACCAGACTATTTCATCGTCCTCTAAGGGGGAAGTAATGACCACAGTGGGGTATTGAACCTCTGAATCTTGAAAATGAAAAATAGATTTTAAAAAAAGATAATGGAAAGCATTTAATTTAAATAGTACCTTTTTTCAGCCTGACTATAAAGATAAATATTTTCTCCCATGTACACTTTTATGTTGATAAAGAAATGTATTGAACCAAATCTTGTTATGTAAACAATAAAAAACAGATGTCATGTAAATCATAATGTACATGATAATGTATGACACTAAGAAAGGATAAAACAAAATCATTATCCACATGCTATGGAATCATAATAGAGTTTGGCACATAAAAGACATTGCAATTAAATTTCTGATGGGTTTAAATATAAATTTCACTATGTCAAAAGGACATACATTACTGTTAAAACAAAACTATTACTATTAAAAATGCCATCGTTTTTCTTGCCTTACCTTGAACTTCTTGACTGTTTATTTCAGGTTCTGTGTCAACCACCACTTCAGTATTGAGGACCTAAGGAGTATAACAGTTTGAATTGATTCCAGATTTGAATTCCATGAATCAAAGGAAAACAAAGGATGCTTACATATTGTCATGGAATTGTCATTGTCATCTGAACATTTTTTTATAAGGAGCCTTCTGACTTAAAGAAGGCCATGCAGATTGCTGTGGTTACTAACAGTAGAAAAACATTTAAACCAAATCTAAAATAAGCACTTGATAGAATTTGTTATATTAAAAGTAAGTCTTGTAAAAGGTAACATATATGTTCGATTACAAGTCAGCTCAACTAAAGGTTTAACCCACCCTACTAGTTCTGCAAAACATCAATTTCTCTTTGACCCTCCTATTAGTCTGGGTGTATTTTGCAAGTTAGATATGTCTGAATGGGTGACATCTCAACGAGTCAGAAATGCACTTTTGAAACATACAAGCCAAAACTGAATAGGTAGAGAAGAAAACCAAGACAAAACCAGTGTAAAATACAATTATATTTTTTTGAGTTAAATATGTCACAAATAAATTGCAAACATAACAATTTGTCCATCGTTGTGTATTAAAGTCCAATGAAATCCATAATACTTGGAAATTTTAAATCATTATTTGATAAATCCATGAACTCAATTATAGGTCACATACGGGTATAAGAATAGAAGTTCAGAATGATCCTATTGACAATATCTCATAATATATTAATTAAGGGATGCAACTTAACATGTATCAATTGTATGGCAAGTAGACAGAGTTCAAATAACCACCTGTCATTACTTGGCAGTAAACAAGTATCAGACTCGCAAAATGATCAAAGGGGGTTGTCACATGCGCAAACAGCTAAGGGATTAAGGTCAGAGCATATGCACAGGAAGTTGTAGAACTCTGAGACTGAACAAGTACTTGATTCACAACTAAATCAAATGACTTGTGAACTCGAAAATAATGAGTGCCTTTACGTTTGTGCACTGGCAGATAACATTGGAAATATCACTTGGGAATTAAATCTGACTTGCGGAACAGGCAAATCAAATTAAATCAAAACTTTTATTACATACAGCAGCTTTTATTCAGCAATACACAAATTGTATGTAAAATACAGGTTGTTCGGTTTTTCACACAGATGAGATCATTATACTTTCTAGCAAACACCCAAATAGTAAATAGTAATGACGGACACTTCATTTTGCAGTAGGTAGTATTTAATGTACTGTTAATATTTTCATATTATTTAAATCCAAATAACTGTTTATACAAGTATTGTGTAATGAATAATGTCATGCCATGGATAAACACAATGCATACGATATATGTATTACTGCATATCAATAGGGGAATGAAAACGTAAAAATTATAAGAACTGTCTATTTTTGCAAAGATCAAGAGTTTTGCAACTTTATGCCTAGATTTATCTTTTAAGATAAGATGACTCCAACTCTGCATGAATAGAACTTTAAAAGATGTTGACTTATAATTGAGTTCATGCAGTAACAGAAATTCAGATTTGTATTTTTTTTTTACACCTATTCTAAAGTATCTGGTTTTAGGATATCTTTCATCAGTCTCTCCATTTACTCCTTGTTGCAGTCATAGGTTGCTTTGGTTAAATGAAACCAATTTTCTACTGATAATCATTTGTAAGAGTTCTGACTTTTTATTCCCCCGATTTTCTGGAAGGAAGTAAATATTTCTATGGGTAAAAATTTCAACATGTTAAAATGCAGTGACAGTTTAAACTTTTCTGTTTTGTAATCACACTTTATAAATGCAGTGTTTAGAAAGAAGAGGCTCATACTATGTGTTCTCAGGATATGATGTGCTGCTTGGGATAATTTTAGCTAAAAAGACGTTAATTGGCTAGATATGGATATGTTAAGTTCATACTTGTACTAACCTCCTGTTGTGTAGTTTGTACTTCTTTCTTCAGGTCAAATGGATCATCATCTTTGTCATCTGGTTTTAAAAAAGTATTAAAAAGAGTCTTAAGTAGAGAAATTTCTAGCCTTATCTGCCTTGCATAATTATATCCTCTCAGTGCTATGGAATTGTATTATATGATGGAAATAACATCAGAGAGTAAGAGTTAAGTTAGACAGGTTGACCACTACTGTTGAACTAGATTGTGTTTAAACTGGATTGTGTCAGATGAACAGTCTTGCACATTAGAGCCAACAAGTATGATAGTCACTTGAAGGTTTACCCACTGTACATTTTAATATCTCAAATTAAGACATAATCATCAAACCAGGTGATTGTATGCATCTCTGCTCGTATCGGTAAGTGTAAAAATTATTTAAAATCAACCATCTGTCATACTGTTTGAAATTAGTTATTCTACAATTAAACCTGAACTCCTGCAAATAAACATCAACAATGCATTAATGATCAAAGCAAATTCTGTCCATGTTTTGCTCTGTGTTGGGTTGTCAGCTTTAATATTGATTACCATGGTGCACTTGTAGCATTTTCTATGCATCTTTCACACTGCCAAACTGCAAATTCATTTAGATAAGAAGATAATGGACAGTCATAACTTGATGAGAGTATACTTAAGTTCCCTTTGTGGGCGCTTCTGATTCTGATCAGGATATAAACTTTAATATTTATAACTTGAAGGGAATTAATATAGTCAGCCATGATTCAGACTGCATGAAATGAACCCCAAAAGAACAATGAAATACCCCGAGTCAGGGTCCAGGGTCACATTCGTACTAAAGCTAGAAAAATTGGCCATGCACATTCCACTTTAAGGTGCAAATTGTAGTAATTTCTCTGTGCTGTCTATCATTCACACTGCAAACAAAATGGCTTGACTACTGACAATTTGAACAGAATAACGCTAATGCAGCAATAGTGCGGTACTTGTTTAGCTATGAACAATGAGAATGATACCACCCCTATAATTTTCCCTGACTGCCCATCATTTTAGAACTCATGGGGTGGACTCCCAATGTCTAGCTAATTTTGGCAGCATCTTTGTACTCTTGCCTCAGAAGAATGTTGCTGTGATGTGTTTCACATTTTACTGGTTTGGGTTTAGTATTTTTATTTAGCTTGTAACCAAAAAAGGTTTTTTACATGTCAATATACTCCTATATCATGAGTCTTGAAATTTGGAGATTATAATGAGAAGTACTACTCTTGTTACAATGGTAGGTCTCTGTGACCCATATTTCATATTTCCCAGATTGGGGTCCAATCCCAAGCACTGCGGATGTTAAAGCTGTCAAAATGAGGTGGTTGTATTATATGCTTGGGTCAGAAAAATAGCTACCTATGCTGAGGAAAACTTGACTACTTAACTCATCCCTGGTCGCTGAAAATCAACCTATGTGAAAACTGTAAACTTTGTTTAGAGTCAAGCGCATGACCAATGAATGGAGAACAGTATTATTTCTGTTTCTCATTGGCTACCTCTGATTTGGGCTGTCATGCATTGTGTGGATAGTAATGAATTGACCCTTGAATGGGCTTATTTGGTAATGCATCACTGGTTAACTGTATTGAGCATCACCTGTATAATTTGTTTGAAAACTTAACTAAGCTAAGGTAATTAGTGAATTGTAAAAGCCCCAATAAAATGACTTTAACCCTTAAGGAACTGAGATATTTAGATTTAGTTTTATCCATTCAGTTCTGAAATTTTGTTGCTACCGATTCTATTCATACAAAACTAGCGTTGTCTGTAATTTTGACATCCCAAGGACTAGCACAAGAATTAGTTATGAAACTTGAAGCTACTGTTTTTACTGATTGAAATAATAAGATCAGTGCCTCACTGACTTCATTTCTGTTTTCAACTTTGATCTGAGAAAACAATGAATTCTCTGAGCACTGACATTGTAAATATTGATGTAGTTGTGTCCTTTTGACTTGAAGTTGGCATGTCAGACTGATTAACTTGTTAGCACAACAACTATTCAGCTTAGTGGTGTGAAATTGTACACATAATTATCATCGCCAATTACAGATGAGCTAATTGGGTTTTCACTTTTCCAATCTGAATTTTGATTTAGTTGTGACCCTTTGTGATCCGAGATTTCTGCATGTTGCTGGAGTCTTGTATATACATGTATATAGTTCTAGTGATTATACTATCATTGCAAATTTGATTTTTTTGTAGAACACAACCTGAAAGAGTTGGGATCCTTCAGAACTCAGTACACATATGTACTAATGTGTAATACTAATTTTAAAGACCATTCAAGTTTTCCTTCTTATTTTCATTGTAAAGCATTTTATAACTTAAAAAGGAATTAAAAAACGTAAAAGAGAAAACTGGCTAAAGTCATGAGACTAAACAAGTTTTTTTTATATAAAAAAATCATGCAAGCAAGAATGTTTTTGTACACACCAGTTTTGTACTCCTTTTGTAATGATTGATCTTCTTTCTGAAAATGTTGAAAAAGTTATGTATTATTTTCACATCAAGACTTGTAATCACAATAATAATTGGGAAAACTATTGAAAGAATCCGCATCTCACAGAACATCTTTAAAAACTTGCTATCACTACTCCACTTGATTGGATAGTCCTATCTCTATGGGGTTTTAAGTAAAAGCTTTTTTATGTCTAGTTGCTCTAAATGAAGAGTGCTGATCTGATGTCAAGTGTAGCAAACACAGCAGCCATCTTGAAAGTTTTTTTTTGCTACTTCTTATTATTGGAAATTAATATGTACTGACATAAGGTTTTCTCCAAAACTTCTTATGATCTATAGCTGGAAATGGCATCAATATGATTTCAAATATGGTTACCACATATCTGTATTTTCTTTTATTGCAGATACTTTATCCATAAAGTTTAGCATAACAATGGTACAAGTTTGATCCTTATATCCTTGTAATGTAATCCCATTGAAAAAGAATGAAATTGAGATCAAATTAATCAAACTAATCTGAAACTTGTAATAACAAAAGTTTGGAATTGTTATTTTAGGAAAATAGAAAAATTCAAAGATTGACAAAAGGGGGGGGGGGATCAAATGCTACCCTGGGTGTTTTTATGAAATATAATTGACAAAAGTTTTTAAAAAAATTGTTTCAGGACAATAGACAAATTTAAAGATTAAGAAAATGAAAAAAAAGGTCAGTATTAACCAGGGTGTTTTTAAGAAATGTAATACTCAGAGAAGCTGGAAAAGCCCTAATGGCAATACAATTGTTTAAGACTATGCAGGTGAATTTAATGCTTAAATTTGTATTATAATCTCGGTAATGCATTGCCAGACATGTCTTTGGAAGAAGATTAAGTGACAAAGATTTATTTTATATTGTTATAATACATTACCTTTTCTCTCCAAAACATGTTTGTTGAAAGATCCCCATAGTCATACCGTATCTCCTCTCCCAAAACTATATCTCGTGTTGAATAGAGACACAGTCTTGGGTATCCTTCAAATTTTTCAAGCTTCATTCTTGCATTACATAAGGCACTACCCTCTGGTGCATCATTAATAAAATGGCAAATATGACCAACTGTTGTTGTTGCATCAATCCTGTAAAGGAATAAGAAAGTTGGATATAGCTTGAACTAATATTTAGTAGTAACAATGTATAATACTAATAATAATAATGTGGACTTTGTATAATTGTAATTCTCTTCATAGTTCTGGTGATAGGGTAAGTATTACCTTTTCAAGTGCTAATTTATTCCCAAAAATGGTGCTAATCTTGCGTTCAGTATGGCTGTCACAGCAGTTAATTTGGAATTTTGACGCTCAAGAATATCAGGACTTAAAATGAATAAATGATTTTGAATTTCTGAAAGTTCTTTTCAGACATTAGAGAATCCTCCGAGGGACTCCTGTTAGATGGTTATACTAAACAAACAAAAAAATTAATTCTATATTTACATCTGCTATATTTCTAGATAAATCCTAAAAAATATTCAAAACAAACTTATCCTGCAATAGATTTATCTTACCATTGTGACTTTTGATTGAATTTAAACGAAAACATGTAGCATCTATTGAAAGTTTGCTTTCTTTGTTTGCATCTGTATTTTTTTTCACGTTTCTCAGCTTCCTCATCAAATATTCTGTCCCCTGCATATTCAAGGAGAAAATCTCCTTTACTAAATTGTTTAGTTGTGAATACTCCATGTCCTGTAAAGAAACGAATGAAAGCATAGTTAATGGTATTGTAGTTACTTAATGGATTAATTTAAAGGGGTCTTTTAAATTACCCCCCTGCCATTAACCCCCTATTAATTAAACCCCCACTCCCGGTATATTACCCCCCACCCCACCCCCACCCCCTCCGGTATATTACCCCCCCCCCCACTGCCATTACCCCCCCACCACCACCACCGTCTATTACTATATAACCTGTAATTGTTATATCCCAAGAGTAAATAATAAATTAAAATAAATTTCAAAATAATTTATTTTCATTTTTTTATTTTAGTGGATGAATCTCAGCCTTGAAAACATATACTTGTCCTGGAATATTCAATAGTATTACCATAAAAGAAAGTTCAGAGTATACGTGGAAAGCAAAAAATTATGCACTATTGAATATTCCATGACAAGTATATGTTTTCAAGGCTGAGATTCATTTACAAAAATAAAAATTTAAAATAAAAAATAAATAAAAAAGTCACCAAATATGACTACCTTTAAGTTTAGACATTGGTTAATATGTATCCATCCCCCCACCCCAATAACTTACTTGTTTATGCTGCCAAAAATATGATCTTGCTGGATTCTAGAGTATCAATGAGTGAACCAAATGGGTTCAGTCATGTTAATAAAGTTATTTCTTGTTTCATGCAATTGGTTTCTTTTAAACCAGGGACTATTGTAGTGGCTTACCAATACAAGTTGAAATAAATTTTTTTTCAAATCCTTCTTGATCCAATCCAGCCTGACACCAGTATTTTGCTTGGTCTCGTGCTGAGCCTTTCCTCTTAGAGGACTGAAAGAGAATTTCAAAGAATTTATTACAGTAGCGCACTAACATGGTATTTTTGTCATTAACTTATAAAATTTGTAACTCAAAAATACCTTCTCAGCATTCAAGCAGCATTGTAAAGTAATTTTGGTTCTTTCCTGATGCCATACCAAAGACTTACAAAAATGGTATGAACAGCTGCCTCGCTTGGCACTCGGCATTAAGAGAACAATGTTGACTGGGTGGGACATCATGCTACATGTCTGCGACGTGATGCCTCAGTGCTAGACATCACTATAATCTTCCTCACTGCAGACATCTAGCAATATGACTGAAATTTTGTTAAAGCTGCATTATAAATCCTAATCATGCACACTTTCCTTATGCTATAATGGTAAGAAAGACTAGAAGCATCTGAAGTTGCACACCTTTTTAAATCTATAAACAAAGTCAGCCAGTCATAACTCTTAAATATGCACAATGCAATGCGTTTTGCAACAAAGTAGTCACTTTTCTGAAAGAGTAATAACATGATTAGTTTGCATACAAAAATCTTTCCTTAAACCATTTTACTAGATAATGTCAAAATATTTGGTATGTACACAACTTCTGACACTATTTTACCATTTCCAAAATGTTTAGTTGGCTGTCTAATTTCTTGACTTAAAACCATGATGTGACTTTTTTCGTATATTGTGTAATAATTAAAGATATGGATATATTTGAGAATTGGGAGTTTCAGGCTTGTTCTTGAAATTGATGCACGGCATTTAAACACCCATACATGTAGTTACTTTGCAGTATGTATACAGGGCAATACCAATAGTCTACTAGGCAGAAGAGCTACCCACACATAGCACCAGTCATGTGGTTTCAAAGCAAATTGAATATCTCAAAAATAGCTAGGATGGCCAAAATGTGAGGAAAAATGGAATCTTTAGTATATAAAAAAATGTTTAAATCATTAAAATGTTTGTTTATTGTAAATTTGCCAACTTGTCTGTGATGCAGTGTATTTATTATATAAAGAATGGATTAAATTGTATTTGGTTATGGGCATAATTTCATTTGCAGCTCTTGATGGAATCTTTTTCCAGGTGAAAGGCATAATTTCTGCAATGTGGACTCCTTTCTGCATTAATAATTATTCTTCCAGGGTTTCTGTTTGCATTTTTGTCAATTTAGGCTGAATAAATAGAATTCACCTAGTAATAGAATGAGTAATTTGCCTATTTCACCCTGAATCTGCTTTAAAACTTCCACCAGGAGTATGGTTAAAGTCAGGGCAGAAGTTTATATGCAGGTTATTCTGATCTGGTCTTCATTATGGCAACCACAGTGACCATCTTGAAAAATATGGCTAATCCTCCAGAATGGACGCTCATACTAACATTGAAATTTCACAATTTCACAATTTTAGCTGGACCTAAATGAAATTGCTGCTGATCTGACATTTTATATGGTTTCCATAGCAGCCATTTAAAAACTTGTCACTACTTGTCCTGAACGGAAAGTCTTGATAACGCTATATTAAAAAAAAGATATCTGGCGATTCCAGCATTCAGAAGTTAAAAAGAAGAAAGTCTTTCTTAAATTCCCGGACATTCTTTTCAATCGGAAAAGCTGTCCATTTTTAAAAAGATATTCCTATGTAATGGTTATATACAATGTCGGCATTAATTTGTATTCTCAAAACAAAAAATATGAAAAGCTGCCCAATTCTGTTTTGTAAAAACAAATGCACAACTTGGCAAAAACTAGAAAAACTGCAAGCCACTGTATAATCTTGTTGGTTAAATATGCAATTTCAATAAATATTTGTCCTATTTTCTACTGTTGTTAAATAAATTTAAAAGCTAATCCTTCAAATGCATTCAGCTCTTAAACTAATGAACATAATTTAAGAAACTTTTGCAGGAAGAATTTTTGCTCAAAGGAAAAAAAAAATTGTACAGATAATACTGATCATCCATCCAATTTGACCATCATTAACAAAATTGGTGTTAAGTGTTTTTTTCTAAAACTTAATATGTATATTATTTCTCAAATGTTCTGGCCTGCTGTTTCAATTCAAAACTGATGTTAAACATCATGCCAAACATGGATTATATGGGGGGTGGGGGTGACATTAAAGCACTGGGATCACTTTATGCTGTTCCACTGGTGCCTGACAAATTGGCAAATAGTCGTTGATGAAATCCATTTTGCTCTGTGCAACTTAAGGATGTTGTTGGTTATGAAATGTATTGTCAATTGCTGAATTGGATCATTTCCTACTCTTGAACCAGTTGATGCTATGCTGCATGTAAAAATATTTTCTCTTGCATTTTTGTTAGATATGATAACTATTTTTGATTAGTTTACAAACACAGTCAGCCAGTGGCATATTCCGTATTTAAAGTGATGCTTGAAGCAATGGTTTGACAAATAGAAAACTAATCTGTGATGACAGGGATCAACAGTGGACATCATGGAAATTTGAATCTTTCATTGGTGAAGCTGATAATGACATGATATCAAATGAATTCAAACTCGATATTGAAGTTCTTCAAGAACTGTTGAGAATGGGATTTCAGAATGAGGTTGTTGCACAGCAGATTGCAAGTGAACTTGTTATGATAGAAAAATGTATGTATGCTCAGTAAGAGTCCCCAAGTCGTGTTGAGTTGTAACACTCCAATAGCCTAATGCATTCCTAAAAAGATCACCTCAACTGTGCAACACCATTTAAGCCATGTTAAATATTGTCACAGTAAATACTGATTATTTTTAATTGTGCAACTTTTTCAGGTGGTTAAGTTCGGCTTAAAAATTTGAATTCTAATTAAAATTTGAATTGTAAGAGTTGAATTTTAAATAAGTAATCATGAAAGAAAGGCTGCAAAGAGAAAAGATTTAAAGAGATTGATAAGCTCCTAAATCTTTTTTGGACTGCCATTTATCCAGCGTCTTGGCCCCTTAAGATTATTGGTCATTTGCCATTAGTTTATATGGACATCCCTTGAGCAATAGCACTATGGTTCTTGTTTAAATTTTATGGGGAATAATACAATTGTGAGATTTAAATGCAATCTTTTTCATATAACTAAAAAACTACATCCCAGAATAAAGAACTAATTAAATGAAAGCATATACACAATATGAAAATGGTTTACCTCTCTAATTGCTGTTTGTGTTTTCAGGCTGGTTTGAAGCTGTAAAATGTAAGAAAATGAATTCAGATGCATAGAATTCAAAATTAAGATCAAGGCAATTATTACTCATTGTAACGATGGTGACTGTGTAACATACAATGGAAATGAAGGGGAGAGTATGGAGACTATAAAGATTTAACATGCACTGGAAGTTGAAGAGGAGAGAAGTTTTTAATATGTGCATTTATACCAGCTACATGTATTGCTTTTATTTTACCCATACGGATGAGGTAATTTTGCATCTGATTGCTTGTGCTTGTTGCCACTCGTGAAACCATATTTTTATTATATTCAGATCTAGGCTATATTATGACATATCTAGGATCAAATTGAAATGGTCAACTATCAAGTCATGTAAGCTTGATGAGCGAGATTTTACTGAATTGGGCCACTTGTTTATGGATTGCTGTGAAATTATTTACTTATTAAGGCCATCGTTGAAAGTTGTACATATTTACAAATTCTTTTTGCTCCCATGAATTTTGCAGGAGTAATTGCTCTATTTAAGGTTAGTTCCGACATGTCGATCAAACCAGGCACATTGATTATTTTGTACCAATCAAAAATATGGATTCAATTGGCTGCATGGTTATACATTGTTATCCACCACATTAACTCACAAACAACCACACTTGATTACTTATTACGTTGCAAAACATTTTGATATTACGCAGAAAATAACTGAAAATTTATCAGATTAAAAGGTTATCTCTTGTGCTTAGGGCACATGGAAACATTCCTGCGTTGGAAGTGATACATTTATTATAATAATATTTCATATCTAAATACATGAAGCTGTTTTAAAATAATGACATTTTGTTTGTGATTGTGAAAACTTGAAATACATTTTTATGCTACTTATATGGTTATGTTTAAATTATTGATCTTATTCGAGTCAAAATATTGCAGGGGGGGGGGGGAAGAGAAAATGTGTGTACAAGTATTGTTTATTTTTGTCTTTACTGGTATTATTACCTTGGATTGTTTGGAGGTGGGTGGGTGGGTGGGGGCTTTCAAATTAATTTTGGAATATTTGAATTTTAAATCGTACTTCAGTATAGTTAAATTTGTTAAAATGTTTTTAAAGTCGTTTGCTTGTAATTGGTGTTGACGGGGAAAAAGTTTTTCTTTATCTATCATAGATCGGCAACAACTTTGAGTGGCATGTGTTGTTTAAATTTGAAAACTAATTTTAAAAACTGGCGGCTGTTTTTAAACAATTTCTACCCTATAGTTTAAGTTCTAGAATGACCCTAATTATATTCAGTATCTATGCTTGCATAATTGGATTTGTAAATATTTTGTTTCAACATTTAAATTTACTTTTTTAAAATTTATTATGGAAGTTTTTTAAAAGAGTGAAATTGTAATAAATACTTTTTTATGTCTAAGACTATAAATAACAGTAAGTTATGTCCTGCCATTTAATGTACTTTTGTCATGCTGACTTCACATAAAACTTCTCTCTTTACAAATTACTGATTGTATAACACCTTACAAGTGTTATGTACAAGTGTTGTGACATCTATGAATTAAGATAAAACGCGTCACACTTACTGTCAAATAAAGGTAAATACGGATGCAATTATACACCCTGTCAAAATGCCTGTAGCTGTTTATTTTGACGTGCATTATTATTTCTTTGTCAAGAGATTATGATGATGATCGTTTGACATGGTTCAGCAATAATTTAAATTTACTGGTTTATCAATGGTATCTTTATAAATGTTTTTATCCCTCCAACTGAGGGTACGTGTTAACGCGGTGTAAATAACGTAAAACACTCCTTCCAGTCACTCGTAACACTTTGTATAAATTGTTTGTTAATTATCGTAGCTTTATTGTTTTCCTAAACATTATTAAATTAAAATTGGATAATACAATGTAAAATCATAAATCAGAAACAGCGCTTGATTTTGTTCTAACATGCCAATTATACATATGCGATATAAACCTTAACGGATGCAAATATACAACGAAAGCTGTTTTAAAGATATTAAAACATTAAGTTATGCTAGAAATTTTGATTTATCTATAAAACATACCGGACTTTGCAAGAGCCCAAATGTTATGTTATGTTGTCCTATTCTCGCGAAATGTCTGTTTGAAGTTTTTGAGAATGTTGATTATTTCACAGCGTTGTTGGGTGTCTACGAGTCGTAGACCGCAACAACGTCCTGCTATTTTCACCTATTTTCGCCATTTAAAAAAATCCCAATTTCATTAATATATTCTCGTGCGTACTAGTTAAAGATTGTCTTTAACACACCATCTAAAAAAAATTTGCAATATTGTCGGAAATATTGTTTATATTAATCTGATGCTGATACTACTGAATTCGCACTTTCACCATTGATTGCGAGCTTTAGCAATATTAACTAAGTCGGCAGAGCTTATCATTCGATACCGGAACTATCCATTGCAGCAGGGTGCAGTGTGTGACAGAAACGAGTGCAACTACACTCAAACGTTTCAGTCTATATATTATGATCATCACCGCCAGATTGAGGCTATGAGGGCCTAAGGCTAATTGTAGGAAAGAGCATATGTATGTTCGACTTTATTATATATATTACAAAGAATTCATAGTCGTAAACCAACTTTATTTGTTTAGGTCCTTAAAATCCATGTTTGGCCACAAAAATGTAAAGTTTCAATAAAAGAGTTTAATTAAGTACCATATAAAATATATTAAAAAAACTTCTTCTAAACTTCAAATTTCAGTCAATACTTTTAAAACATTTTAACATGACATACGCACGTGCTCATGGGGACTTGTTTGACTATGACTTAGTCACAAGTCAAGACGTGATTGCACTTGTTCTTTTATTAATTTCAAGTATGGTGTAAATGCCATTATATAGGAAGATGATGTATCATTGCATTCGACCATTGTTAACGATCACGGTAGTGAATATGACGCATTTAAAACGCCGGTGCTAGTGATTAAATTAAAGTTAAATATTAAACAAAATATTCAATAAATAAGTTTAACACTTACCGCTCTTTTTCCACGAGAAAGTGCTGACATATTTACTTGAAGAGATTTCCCCAAATGCTTCCTTTTCAAAAATGTATAGGCAAATATTCCCGTCAAAGTCAGTAGTATTTTGTACTTTAGTAGTATATTGTCTTGTCTCCTGTTGGGCACACACAACAAGGCTACTTATATGCACCCCACACCAGACCTGAACTGTCAGTATTGGTGATAATAGGTTCCAGCTGCAGAGGCTTGGCCAATTAATATTCAACTAAGCTGACGTTTATATGGTGATTTCAGAATGTTCCAGATAATAGACTATAAATTGTACAGGTCTATGACATTATGTATTACTGTAATTGTAGTGTTTGTATGTAATAATTATTATATAATTAAAAAAACTAATTTAATGGTAGATTAAGTGAGCAATAGTTTTATGTGAAATTTATTGAGAATGCTATTAGGATTTAAACTTAGCTGTTGATTGCTTTTTGCCGTAATTGGTATTAAACATCTAGGTAACTGTTTCATACTAAGTATATACATTTTACCCAGAGTTTAAAACTAATAACAGAGAAATGTTTAATTGACATTTTATATGTACTAATTACAATTTCTAGAGTGACTTTAATTCAAGCATTACTTATGTTTTATTCTCTTCTGAAATATGCATATTTATGATGATGACCCGTTAGTTGAATTAGAGAAACGTTTCTTAAACAAAAAGACTTGGAGGATTTCGGATATCGTCTGGGAAAGAGTTCTGAAGATGAATCGTATTGGTAAAGAATTAATGGGTATAGATCTGATCTTTTTTTCTTTATTTTAATCTTTCCGAATCCTCAATATAGCAACTATTCCAGAAGCATGACGTATGAAAAGTGTATATAATTAGTTTGTAATTAGACGATAAGGTTTTGACTCCGTTCTTGTACATCGGCATGTCATGTGCTATCTTCCACTGTCTTGGGATAACGCTGGCTTCGAATGCAAAATACAAAAGTTGTTATTGGTTCAACAATATCGCTAAATAAACGACATTGCGGATAAAAAAAAATATATTCATTATATGTTTATGTACCCTTACCTTGTTGTGATGTTTATTAGTAAATTGGTGATAATGCTATAGATATAAAGCACAGAGACCATGCTTTTCAACAGTATATAAAAGGTGTAGGAATCATGTTAAATAAGTCTTTATTTGTCTTTCAGTGGGGCTGTACTTAAGTTTTTCGCATAGGTAAATAAGACTTGCCATTCGACTATTAGGTCACATATCTTTGTTCTCACGGCCGGTTAAAAGATAATAATATTTTGCGTCTGCGAGCAAATCAGGGGGGGGGGGGTTATCGTGCATTGCTGCTCTGATTTTCAATGCAATTTACATTTTGTTTTACAAATCAATACACCTCTTACATTTAGAGCAAACTTGTAAGGATACTTTGGTGGTCTATTTACTTATTTTGTTTGAGTGATTTTCTATCAAAGCATAGGGTAGTTTTCCACCAGGAACATCATCTTCTGACAGTGAAACGTAATGGTACTGAGCCGATATGTTGTAATGTTTGTCCGAAGCTGGGGCCTACATTCTATTTTTAGGTATGATGAAGTGATTTGTGACGTTACACTTGGTCCACGCCTATCGGAAACTTTGGACATATATGGTATCAACTGGTATGTTTCTCGGCAAAAAAGCGAAAAATAATGTGGTTGGTATTGTTTGCTAAATATCGCTTTGATAAGCTACTCTAGCGGCTTTAAGCCTCTACACTTCCCTTGTTGACAATTATTCCACATTATTTGGTGACAAAACAATGCATGTGAAGTATAGAGTCCCAACTATCCAACTTTAAACATAATGTGTTGGCATGATGTTAAATGAATCTTTATTTGTCTGTCCGTGCTCCTATACATAAGTATTCCGTATAGCTAAATAAGTCTTACCACATACTTGCACAAATTTTGATATCAATTTATATGTTTCTCGGCAGTCTAAATCGATCTATGGCATAAGATTTGTGTACAAAATGCAAAATGAAACGTTGGTAGTGGTGACTCAATATCGCTATTTCAGCGACTTCTCGGATAAAAATATTCATTATATGTGCTTATACCCTTGCCTTGTTGTGATGTTTCCACGTAAATTGGTGATAATGCTATAGATATAAAGCAGAGACCATGCTATTCAACAGTATTTAATATGTGTAGGAATCATGTTAAATAAGTTTTCATTTGTCTGTCAGTAAGACTATACATAATTTTTTCGCGTAGGTAAATAAGTCTTACCATTCGTATGTGTTGGTATCATGCTATAAAACACTTTATTTGTCTGCTCGTGCGCCTATACATAAGATTTCATAATAGGTAAATAAGTCTTACCATTCATATACAACCACAGATTTGGACACATTTGATATAAATTTGTATGTATCGAGGTAGTCGAAATCGATCCATGTCATTAAGTTTTTTGTTAATATGCAATTTTAAAAAGTTGGTATTGGTTCCTCAATATCGTGATCGTTTATCAGATCTGTATTACCTTTCCTATGAAGATTTGGCTGGCATGCTACTACCATTGGACAAAATGACTGTTACTATTGAAAACGCCACAAAACCTTCCGTCACCCCAACCCCACTCCCTTAGAAGATGTGGAATAGATATATTTATTTACTCGTCTGTTTAGGTACAGTTTTTTTTTCCGTTGAATCTAATTTGTTTTACAGTTGATGAGAGATGAAAATCATAACTGATACTAAACCTTCATTTAGTAGGAAAACAAAATATTTTGAAATTTCAAATTGCATTCCATCATAGATTATTATTATAATAAGTTCATCTCCTTGCAATGGACCCAGCTGGGAGAGCACGCTAATTAGACAAGGCGGCATCCTCCCACCAGGAAACTCCGGTAGCTAGGTGAGTCTAGTATGATTTGGCACTGATTACGCAAGTTAAATATTACTGACAGGCTTGGTATATGGTCCCTCATTACAGTTATACTGCTAGGAGAGTCTAGTTTAATTTGACACTGATTTCACAATTTAGACATTACTGACAGGATTGATATACGGTCTTCATTTTTGTGTCAGTGCGCATGGGTCATTATGTCTTATCATTCGTATAGAAGCACAGATTTGGACACATTTGATACCAATGTTTGTGTTTCCTGGCAGTCTAAACTGAATTATGCCATCAGATTTGTATAAAAACACAAGCTCTAAAAGTTGATATTGTTTTCTAAATATCGCTTTGAATAGCTACTTTACAGGCTATGAGCATCTATCCCTGCCTTGTTGACAATCTTCCACAAATGTTGGTCATCAAACCATAGATACGAAGTATGGAGTCTAAGATACCTAACTGTATATACCATGTTTAGGTATCATGTTAAATAAGTCTTCATTTATACCTCCGTGCGACAATACACACAATTTATGTATATATAAGAAAGTCTACAATTTCGTATTCACCACAGATTTGGACAAATTTAATATTAATTAATGTGTTTCTCGGCAGTCTAAATGGATCTGCGTCGTTCGATTTCCGAAAAAAGCAAAATAAAAGAAGATGGCAATGTATCCTCAGTGTTACTTATCTACGCGACGCGAATTTACCGATAGATGTATTCATCTTATGTGCTTGTACCCTTGCCTTGTTGTGGTCTTTCCACTTAAATTGGTGATAATATTATGGATATATAAATCCTAGAGACCAAGCTATCCAACAGTATACATTAAGTGTTACCCGTCATATCAGCAGAAGATTAAGGAAGAGAACAGATAGTATAGCATTTGTGCTGGTTTTGATAGCTGGAATACAGCCCCTCCCCCCCCCAAAAAAAAAAAAATGTTATTAGCTATGCTCAAGCCCATGATAAATAACTCAAAACACGAGTTCGAAAATAACATTCGACCTGGTTTCCAATACAGGCATTCTGTTACTATAGGTTGTATTACATGATCACTTCTTATAATTTAGGGTATTTATGTGAAGCAAAAAACTCCCAAACCTTGCATACCTGGCCTGGTCATGTTAGCACATGGTTTGATGTGAATGAAAGAAAACCGAATTGTCCATATTGCCTTTGATCTTAATCTGAAATAAGTGCTCGACACGCACAATTTTAGAAAATGTACTATTTAAAACATGTTTTAAGAGAATTTTCGAAATGTTTACTGATGCACCTTGTCTTGTGATGAGCTTTTAAATTATGTGGGTTGTAATTTGTCTCCAAACTGGAAGATGCAATGCAGAAATGGCAGAATTAAACTTGTATATATTTGCATGACGCCATAGAATTGGTAACATCATTTTAACTGTCTCGAAAATAAGATGAGAAAGGATGGACCAAAATTGGCACATTGTTGTAAGTATTTCAAAACTTTTCAGTCACCAGATATTTTATTTTAATAGAACAAATTGCCAACTTAAGAGGTATCACTTCTGGGCTGCACCGTTTGTAATTACGATAGCCAACGATGTCTGGTAAAGTTCCCCTCCCCCCCCCCCCCAAAAAAAAAGAGAAGAACACATTTCAACACATTGCTGTACATTTTAGACACATAACGGTATTACTTTTGCTGAATGAATACTTATATCAACATGGGTTTTTGAGTATTCTAGTTTAACGCACTGTACTGGGAAAAAACTGGAACTAGGAGATAGTAACAATTAAATTTGGACAAGTTGCTAAATATGGAGACATGAAAGGGGTAGGGCATGCAAAATGTGGGCAGCATGCTGCATCTCTGTGTATGTATAGCTGGTATGCTGCATATTTAGTTAAATTTTATATAATGAAATGGAAAGTACGTTAGACATAGTTGCGACATACTTTCGCAGCCGGGATGAAGTGACGAGTTCATGTTTTTTGCATCCTGCGTTTGTTGTCATCTCCCGGGTGTTTGTGTGTATTCGGATGAATCCGAAGTACTTTATGCCACATGTTTTTTAATCCATTAGTTTTATTAGATAATATTAGTCATGGGTCACATTGATATATACTCTCAGAACTGATGCATAGTTTCCATGACTGCAACTACGGACCAATTTGACATGGACATCATCTGTAATAATAATTTGAACCTCAAATTACAACGTCCCATCTCCAACACGTAGAAACATGCACATTATTACAAATATCGAGACGCTGGCTGTTGACCAAGAGCTAGTGATCTGTGCATGCTGCATATAAAGACCGAATCAAGCAATAATTCTACACTGTAACTGATTGGCAGTCTTTAAAACTACTAGACCTTTTTTTCGGAAGTGTTGGCTTTTTCATGTCAAGTAAATAAATGGAGAAGAATAAGGTTTTTGTGGTAGTATATTATTTCCATTCTTCATAACCTACAGAAATGTGAGTTTTAAATGTCCTTTTACATATTAGGAATTAATCACAGCTTTTTTTTCCAAACATATAAAAGCGCGTGCAATCCAGTGACTGCCCATACAAATTTCAGACTTGAATTCTTTCGATCAGTTTGTGTGTCTTAAGTTGAAGATACTCTGAATTTCTGAGTTAACCACCAGGAGGACTTGAACCATGAAAACTAAAATGGGACTAATATTAGTTAGGGATGGAAGGCTTGAAAGAAAATGTGCAGTTTGCTCAAATTTTATTTTAGTATACCGTTAAACACGTTTGTTTTAAACATATTTTATTGTCATTTAATTTAAGATTATCGCATTCGACACGAGTTGTCTAACTCATCTCGATTTTTCCCAAAAGATACAAAAATAGTCTAAAGATCTCATTCATTTAACAAAGATTCGAATGTATCTGAAATAACAAGGTCAAACGTTCAAATGTGTTAAAATAGATATAACATTTCAAAGGACAAACATGAGAGAGAGAGAGAGAGAGAGAGAGAGAGAGAGAGAGAGAGAGAGAGAGAGAGAGAGAGAGAGAGTATTTGTTTAAGTATTTCAAACATTTCAGTCACCAGATATTTTTTATTTTAATAGAACAAATTGCCAACTGAGGAGGTATCACTTCTGTGCTGCTCCTTTTGCAATTGCTATAGCCAACCTTGTCTGGTAAATTTCACACCCTCCAAAAAATAAAAAAATAAATAAATGTGCTGACATTGATGCACTATTTGTAAGGTCTGATGCTACCAATTCATAAAAGTTATCAAATGTTGCAGAAGAATCTGTTTGCAACACATTGCTGTACATTTTAGTGAATGAATATATCAACATGGGTTTTTGAGGTATTCTAGTTTAACGCACTGTACTGGGAAAAGAACTGGAAGTAGGAAATAGTAACAATCAAATTTGGACAAGTTGCCGAATATGGAGACATGAAAGGGGTAGGGCATTCAAAATGTGTGGGCAGCATGCTGCATCTCTGTGTATGTATAGCTGGTATGCTGCATATTTAGTTTAATTTTATGTAATGAAATGGAAAGTACGTTAGACATAGTTGTGACATACTTGTCAGATCCCGGGTGCTTGTGTGTATTCGGATGAATCTGAAAATACTTTATGTCACGTGTTTTTTAATCCATTAGTTTAATTAGAGAATATTAGTCGAGGGGGAAGGGTCATAATGATATATACTCTCAGAACCAGTGGCGTAGCGAGGATATTTGGCGCCCAGGGCAAAACACCCAAATTTGCGGCGCCCAGGGTAAAACACCCACATGTGCGCCCCCAGCTGCCCTTGTTGCGCAGTTATGTTGATACTTTGGGCCGATTTGGGCCCCATTTGGCGTCCCATAGCCACCGGCGCCCGGAGCGAATGCCCCTCCTGCCCTTCCCCTCCTGCCCTTCCCCCTTCCCTCCACCGTCGCTACGCCACTGCTAAGAACCTATGCATAGTTTCCATGACTGAAGTATTCAAATTATATTTGTTAAATATTTTGGCATATAAAGTATTTTTAAGAAAATACTAAATACAATACTAGTTGACTTTTGTTTGATCGAATGAAGAAGGATTTCCTCGGAAGTTTTGTTTCTGTTTTGGTAGACAAGCCGAAATACATCTTATTATATCTGGATATTCTATTTGGATAATCACGTCATTTTTCAATGATAAATCCAGACTTAGCCAATGATTGTGCTGATAGACAGAGAGAAAGAGCTCGAATCTATGGGTATTAGGTATGAGGCCATATACAAGCAAAGTGTACAACTTCTTCATTATCATAATCACGCGCAAACGTGAACGAGTTATCTAAATTCACCAGGTAGAGGCCAGACTTCAGGGAACTGACTACCTGTGTATCTAAGTTTAGTATGTAGGATATTAAGGTGAAGTTTGCCAAGACATGTAGCATAATAGTGTGATGACCCATCAGTTGAATTAGAGAAACGTTCCTTAAAACTTAAAATATTTGGAGTATTTCGGATATCGTTAGGGATAAAATTCTTTCCCTCGCAGGTGCTCTTCTTGAGATCATTATACCATATGATATTTTCCAATATTGTACGGCATGACGACATATAAATTGAAAGTGTAATGACGAATGCATCCGAATGTAATTTGGAGTCAGTTATGTAACCTAATTTTCCGTTTCTTTAAAACTGAATTTCATTTTTGACATGTGATACACGTACCATACTCGTATACTCGAGATTATTTCAAATGACATTTATGAAATACGTCGAATAGTTCCATTTTTTTTCGATTCTTGTGAAAGATCATACAACGAACAATTATTTATCTATGTAGTTAACAGCACCCTATCACAATCAGAGGCATATTCGAAATCATACCCTGAAGTAAAATGTTTTCCTTTCTTTTTAATATTTGCAATGGCACGGAATTTCATAACCAGGAACAAATGTTGACGTCACCTTATTACGGCCAAATACGGACCAATTTGACATGGACATCATCTGTAATAATAATTTGAACCTCAATTTTCAACGTCCCATCTCCAACACGTAGAAACATGCACATTATTACAAATATCGAGAGGCTGGCTGTTGACCAAGAGCTATTGATCAGTGCGTTCTGCATATAAAGACCGAATCAAGCAATAATTCTACACTGTAACTGATTGGCAGTCTTTTAAACTACTAGACCTTTTTTCGGGAGTGTTGGCCTTTTCATGTTAAGTAAATAAATGGAGAAGAATAAGGTTTTTGTGGTAGTATAGTATTTCCACTTTTATAAACCTACAGAATTGTGAGTTATAAATGTCCTTTTACATATTAGGAATTAATCACAGCTTTTTTCCCAAACAAATAAAAGCGCGTGCACTCTAGAGACTGCCCAAACAAATTTCAGACTTAAATTCGTTCGAGGAGTTTGTATGTCTTAAGTTGAAGATACTCTGAATTTCTGAGTTAACCACCAGGAGGACTTGAACGATGAAAACTAAAATGGGACTACTATTAGTTAGGGATGGAAGGCTTGAAAGAAAATGTGCAGTTTGCTCAAATTTTATTTTAGTATACCGTTAAACACGTTTGTTTTAAACATATTTTATTGTCATTTAATTTAAGATTATCGCATTCGACACGAGTTGTCTAACTCATCTCGATTTTTCCCAAAAGATACAAAAATAGTCTAAAGATCTCATTCATTTAACAAAGATTCGAATGTATCTGAAATAACAAGGTCAAACGTTTAATATGTTCAAATAGATATTTCATTTCAAAGGACAAACATGAGAGAGAGAGAGAGAGAGAGAGAGAGAGAGAGAGAGAGAGAGAGAGAGAGAGTATGCACTGGTTATAGTCATTATTGTATATTCCGTTTATTTTATTTATTCATTGCTTAAAATAATATAATTGTAAGCACTAGAAATATTTAATTCCGAGTATATATTTATGAACATTTAGAAACATTACATAGTTTGTTTCTTTACTTTTCGATGTCATTGTCAATAATAAATCCATACTTAGACTACTAGCGAAAGAGCTGGTATCTTTGGGTATTTAATAAAGAATAATTGACAAACAAAGTGTTCGACATCTTCAATATCATAATCACATGCACACATGGAAGAGTTAACTGAATTCACAAATTAAAGGTCTGACCTCAGGGTACTACCTGCGTGTTTAAGTTTTGTATGTAGGATATCTGAGCGTTACAGTGTGATTACTATTAGTTTAATTATTGAAACGATTCTAAAAACATATTTTTGGGAGGATTTCGGATATCGTCAAGGAGAGTGTTCTAAAGACGAATCGTATATGGGTAAAAGGTCGTAAGAAATGAAAAGTCTGGTAGAGGTTGGTGTGACACTTTGAGAGTAACTTTGAACAATAATTAGATGAGTCATATCTATTGTGCGGAAGTAGGTCGCTTGAATAGTTACAAACTTGAGTATTTATAATCGAATACATTATGCATAATCTCTTCTTGTTCCTTCGTTTTCCAAACTAGACAATGTTGGCATAAAGAGACTATCTAGAAGAATTCTTGCGTATAGGTCCGTAACGATCCGTGCAGCTTCCATCTGATTTCTTTCTTTCTAATATTTCCGAACTTTCAGTACAGCAATTATCCCATATTCCATAGGCATATTCTAAGGTTGGACCTATGAATAGTGAATATAATGTAGCGAAATCAGCAATTAGTCTGTAATTAGACGACAGTGTTTTGTCTCCTTTCCTATAAACTGGCATGTCATGCGCTAGCTTCCACTGTTTTGGGATCACTTCGGCTTCGAGCGATTTAGTTTTAGAAAAATAAAAAGTTTACAACTTATTTGATCGGTTTCATCGGTTTTGTTTAGGTCAAGACTAGTTATTACATCTATAATTTCTTGTTTATGTATAATGATGGCAGAAATAAAAGTTTGATTTCCAACTTCAAAATGTGATATATCTTATCATAATTTCTTTTACTACACGTTAAAGAGAAAAAAATACGAATTCAGCAGCTAGCACTTTTCCTGCAAACTTAGAGGATCAGTTCGAACGTTCCAGTGGAGGTATTGGGTTCAACGTCTTTGTAGCATATACTTATTATCTCATTATTTGCCAATATAAGTCGAGGATTTGATCCGCTGCAGGGTTTGAACCCGCATCGACTCGGTTGCAGGTCTGAGACGCTAACCACTGAGCTAACCACGAGGTGGCTTCTCGTGAGATTATTATACTCAAATTATATTTACCAATATTACAAATGTTTAATAATACCCAACAGCACACCAAACTACGGCATGACGACATATAATTTGATGGTGTAATGACGAATGCACCCGAATGTATTTAAAGTCAATTATGTAACCTATTTTTGTATTTCTTTTTATTGAAGATCATTTTTGTCATGTGATACACATAACATAATCTTACATTTAAGATTATGTAAAATGAAATTTATGAAATCTGTTGAATAGTTTCCATCTTTTGCGAATCTCGTGAAAGATCTTTCATTGTTGTTCATATAATGTTTCATGTCATTTTAATCCTTTATTGAGTTCCACTTTGGTTACAAAAGAAACAACTTCGTTTTGCCGAGGCCTAAAATATGTGTGCCAGTTTAAAATTTATTTCATCTATACCACATTAGTGGGACTCGTGAAATGGAGGCAGCTTACATGACCCCTAATTCACCTTTAGGGACTAATACTTACGGGGAAACGTCTCTATCTCCTCGGTGGGTAACTATGACAACAGTAATTTCATTACCTCTTTTCCAGCATGGAGATTTTAGATAACACTGAAACAGCTGTCCTATAGGCCTGTACCATATATCTGCAGCTTAAACCTTGTAGAATTATAGCAAGAGAATAGCAAGTAATCCCTTCTGTAAAATGAACAAGCTGGCACGTTTACATTTTAAACTAGTTTCTCTTTCACTCGTTTATAAATAATTACAAATATGTGAGTAGTAACCTAAAATATATAAATTCTTAAGACCAAGATTTAAATTTCATTTTTAGAGTATCGTGGAATTTATACTTACTTTCCAGGTAGATTTTTTTTTATTAAAGAAAATATGAAATGAAGAAAATTATTTTTTGTTAAACAAAAATCTTATTATTTTGAAAATCATGCTTTTGTATAAAGCCTAAATCAAGACAACTGGATTAAACGTTTAAAAAATGTACTAATGCGTAATACGTTCGTTTGAATTTTAAGATACATTTTCTTTTCTTGTAGTTGTTTGTTTATGTGCAAGTAGGTCAAATAATTTCATTGCAGTGTCCAAGCCTATGAGACGTTAAAGCATCAATAAACCCTTGTATAGCTAGTTTTTGGAAAAAAGTTAAAATATCATGATTAATAAGCACGTTATGTTACACAAGGTCCGATTTCGGAAAGGTGTTTATTATTGCGTGTATAAGTCTCACCCATGTAATGCCATGTCTTGGTGAAATAACATTGGTTACTAAAATGGATATGAAAATAAATAATTGTGTGCATAATCAATATACTCTTCTCAGCTTATGTGTGGTTCACATTTTAATATCAGAGAGATCATTAACAATTCTCACTATCAAAGAACGGCCGCATTATGATTATCCATTGTATATGTACTACATTAATTGTTAATCGTTACTTCAGATAGCAAATTAAGTGACAGCCTGTTGGTTCCATAAATTTAGTAATAAGTGGATGATGGAGTGCATAAATAAGCTCATGTAACAAAGGATCTGTTTTGATATTTCAGATGAACGTAATTTTCACCATCAACAAAGTTTCTACATGACGCCTACCTGTTTTACATAATCTGATTCATAAAATCACAAGCTGATCTTTCGTTTTTTTTCGTCTATTGTATAATGTATATCCTTCTTGGATTGTATATATTTTCCTAATATTAACTACTGATGTGAAATTGCCTAAGAATTAAAACTAATGCAACTTATCAAAATATAGGCTTGATAGTTGATTTGTTTCTGACATTTTCAGTTTTATGAAATGATACAAGACACAGAGAACAAATTATGTTGCCAAATGTACACCATTGCCTTTTGTTTAAAAGAAATTTCATTAGTTGGTTTTAATCGATCATATATAATTGTACGTTCCATAAATCGACACGAATGAAATATTTCCCGATCTCTAATCCGGTTACTAAAATGGTGTAAAGATAGAAAGATCTGAAAATTACCTATACACGGAATATAGTGCGGTTCGAAAATAATAAAATAGTATTGCTGAAGTTAGATTTTAAAATAAATACAGGTATTGTGGAATCTATGTAATTATTTCGCTTCCGTGGGTCGGTTGTTCTTTTCGGGGGTTTTCCGGGTTCTTCCTCCACCCTTAATACCGGCCGCCATATATAGCCTATATTGTGCTGAAAAACGGCGTTAAACTATAATAAAAACAAACAAGAATCATACATACATACATACATACATACATACATACATACATACATACATACATACATACATACATACATATAATTACCTCCATAAATTGGAAGGAAGCATCGGCAGAACAAATAAATAGGTATAAGGAAGCAACACGCAATGAATTTTACATGACGCAGCTTCTAGGTTTCTGCCCATAAAAAGGTTTTGCCCGTACGCTAATCCCTATTGGAAACTACTAAACGTAAAAAAGTTCATACAGAAATGAGGCTGAAACGTAGGGTATGGATCTCTAATGGTAGGCCAAGAGGATGGGAATTTGAGTCATACGCGAACTATAAGAAAGCGAAGAAACTGTTTGGAAAAGAGTTACTGAGAGCAAAAGAAATGTGTGATAGAGAACAGTTCAGTGAGATTGAAAAGGCTGCAGAGCTCGATATTTCCACTTTCTATAAGTTTATACGGAATAAAAGACATAAACGTGATTACATATACGAAATTGAATCTAAGGGAATCTAAGGGAAAAATTGTACGCGACCATGACTCTATAAGAGACTTATGGGCAAATCATTTTTCCAATTTGTCACTACCTGACAATACCTATCTGTACGATGAGAATCATTACCAGATGGTCTTAGGAGAGGTTAAAAAACAGAGTATAGAAACCCATTCCCACTTTGATGAAGTTGTTGACAAAATTCACACTAGACGAGAAATTAGTAGTGCAATTAGTTCTCTCAATAAAGATTAGGCATGTGGTCACGACGGTATTGTTGACGATCATTTACTGTTTGCGGACACTCAAAGCAGTGTACAGTTACTTGAAACTGTCTTCAAAATAGTGTACGAGGCCGAGGAGTACCCATGCCATTTTAAACAAGGTTTAGTAATACCAATATTTAAAGGAGGGGGGAAAAGCAAATTAGATATGAATAATTACCGTGATATAACTATAGTTCCAGTGCTTCAGAAAATCCTAGAGCAAATTATATATAATAGACTACTTATATTTTCTAAGCACATTAATTTTCCCAATCCATTGCAACAAGGTTTTAGGAATAATTGTGGTAGTATCACTGCAGCGTTTTGTATCAAAGAATCTATAAACTACTATATGGATAAAGATACTCCTGTCTATGCAACATTTCTTGATAATGCTAAGGCATTCAATACAGTCTGACACAATGGGTTATTTTACAAGCTGTACAAACTTGGCATAAAAGGGAAGACGTGGCGCATCATGAAAGACTCGTTTAAGGGAGTAACCAGTTATGTTTTATTTGCGGGTAAATTGTCCAAACATTTCAATATTAAGCAGGGTGTAGGGCAGGGTCGTATCTTGTCCGCTTGGTTCTTTCTCGTTATGATAGCCGATTTGATCACTGATTTAGATCACACTTTGCGAGGCCTAAAACTTGTCGATGTCCACCTGTCGTGTGTCTTATTAGCGCATGACACAACTGTAATCGCTAAATCGCATCATTCGATGCAGCATCTGCTCGATACAATTTCTAATTATGCGAAAAGGTGAAGATTGAAATATAACGCAGATAAAAGTTGCAGCATCCTCTTTACAAACAAAAGAAGAACTGATATCCCTTCTTTTCTATACGACAAGTCGCCAATTCCAGTAGTCAAAAGTAAGAAATATGCCTGCATACCTCTAAAGTACAACTTTAAACCTAACGACGCGATAAAAGAAGCATGCGATAAAGGTAAACACTTATTAAACTCTTTTTATTTTATTGGTATCAGAGACAGGGGAATGAACCCTCTAACAAGTATGAAAATCTGGAAAAGAAGCATACATAGATAGGATGAAATTGTACTTTTTCAACCGGCTGTGTAGGGGCGATTGGACTCTTATCTGGAAAAAGATTTTCATTTTGCGCTTATGTCAGTACTTGACCAACCCACTAACACAGACGGGGTTTAAAGCAGATATTGACAAAATATTCAAGAAATATGGTATGGGAAGTGTTCTCTTAGATTATGCAGTAAGAGTACAAACCGAAGGTAAACTTGTTTGGAATCGGAATATTATTGATAATATTCAAAACATCGAAGAATCTACCTGGAATACAGATATTGAACTAAGGAGCGACTTAATTCGCTTTAGAAACATTCATTTGGACTTAAAACCAAGCAGTATATGGTTTCTTGGGCGTAAATTTCCATCTATGTTATGGCCTCTCTCTGAAATAGTGAAACTATATATCATGCCTGTTGGAAAAGTTATGATATGAAAACTGTGGAAAAGAGACTGACGACAGAGCGAAAATCTTATCTTAGGTTGTGAAATGCTACTTGAAGAACGAAACGTCTTCTTTGAGAGGGTGATTGACACTTTAGAGGTGAGAGACGGAGTTAATTTATTCAATCAAGAAGACGATATACTATTGGAGACACTTCTTGGAAGCAGAGTAGATTGCTTGTCGTCTATCGACGATGATGTATGGGATAAACTCATGTTGGTAACGGCATAAAGCATAACCTCATTTTACAATAAAATGCATGTCCTACTCTCAACCAACATGTCATAACATAACAGCAGTAACAAGTAGTTAAGCTAAATAAATAAATTAATTAATTTAAAAAACAAGCAAAAACAAAAGGCCATCCTGTTGTTGTCAAATTCCGTAATTTTGTTGTATGACAGATCAAGGAGATATAATGCTCTCTGGCTAATATAATATAAGAGTGTCACCTTTTGCTATCTTTATTCATTTGATAATGGTTTCATGTTGTTCCACATATATATGTATAGATGTGTGTATGTGTGTGTATATGTATATGTATATATATATGTGTGTGTGTGTGTGTATGTGTATATATATATGTATGTATGCATAAGCACATATGTCATGTAGAAAGAACTACATTGATAATTACACTGGTATACGTTTCACCATTTTTTTTATTTTTTTTATTTTTTTTAAAATACTCTTTTCTGTTGTATTTCATGATTTTGTATTATCCTGAATTTGATTAATCTGATGTAATCTTTGTTGAAGAGGAGATAAATCAGTCAGTCAGTCAGTCAGTCAGTCAGTCAGACAGACAGACAGACATACATACATACATACATACATACATACATACATACATACATACATACATACTATAGTTTTCTTTGATTCATTATAATTACTTAATAACAATAATCAAACGAACACAAGCATACTAACTTTAACGAGCGAGTTTGTTTGGATGAGACGAATCGGTTAGTTCAAACCGCATAGTAATCGTTTTGTCCGTTCGTCTGTAAGAAAAAAAATAGTAATGTCACGACGATGTCTACAACGTGTGAAAAAATGTCTTGACAACCATTTTCTCCCAAACTACAATATCGTATCTTGCAGTACAACATATCGACACATCCTTGCTGAGAAACCTCATCTGGCAGTGAAAACCACATGCTATTCGCCCTGTCCGTTCGTACGTAATCGTACGTAATCGTCAGAAAACCGTCCATTTGTATGTTTATCGGCAGTCTACGTCGAATGGATAATACTATAAATTAAAGCACAGAAGCGAAACTATCCAACAGTATATAATATATGTAGGTATCATGTTAAATAAGTCTTCATTTGTCTGTCTGTGCGCCTAAACATACGTTTTCTGTGTAGGTAAATAAGTCTTGCTATTCGTATACAACCACATATTTGGACAAATTTGATATCAATTCATATTTTTCGGCAGTCTGTATCGATCTATTCCATTAAATTTGTTTAAAAACGCAAAGAAGTGCTATTGTTTTTTAAATATCGCTTTGATACCCCCCCCCCCCATCTCACCTCCCCCCCCCCAAACACACATAAGATATGGAATAGAGTTATTTACTGCTCTGTTTTGTTACAGTTTGTTCATATGAATCACATTAGTATTCATTTCCTGATAGATGTAAATCATAACTAATGTTTAATATTAAAATTAAACCCCATTATATATTGTAATAATTAAGTACATCTAACTTTACTCTAGCTTGGAATGGATACAGATGGGAGATTATGCTAACAATGCAACCTTCGTTCCTCCCTTCTGTGAGTTCAGACAGCTAGGAGAGTAGATTTCACATTGATTACACTAAGTGACCATTACTAAAAGGCGTGATGTATGTTCCCTCATTACAATTATATTGAACGGTCAGCAGCTTGGATTTAGCCACAAAATAAAAGCAAAATCTGCCAACAATATACTGGGATTCTATCTATGACGCGTATCACAAAGAAGTGTCGGATTGGCGGTTTAGTGTCCCATTTTTGAGAAAAGCAGAAGCTCATTTCAAACAATTTAGCCTTGGTGTTATGGTTTCACAACTTTGAGTGATGACATATGACGCATAGAGTACAAGCTGTGCAACAGCATATAAAATATGTAGGTATCAGCTTAAATAGGTCTTAATTTGTCTGTCTGTGCGCCTATAAATGAGTTTTCCATATATCTTACACTACGTATACAACCACACATTTGATATCAATTTCTAAATCGATCTAAGCTATTATATGTGTGTAACAATGCACACAAAAAAATATTGTCTCCTCATTATCGCTGAGCTAAGCGACTTTACGGTTCGATATATTCATATGTACTTGTACCATTGTCTTGTTGTTTCCACGTATTATGATAAAAAAAAGTCTTCATTTGTCTGTCCTTGCGCCTGTAATAAGTTTCCTGTATATGTAAATAAATGTTACACTTCATCATACAAACACAGATTTGGATACATTTGATATTAGTGTATGTGTTTCATGGCATTCTAAATTGATTTATGTCATTAAGTATTTATAATACGCAAAATAAATAAGTTGGTATTGCTGCTAAATATTGCTTTGATAATCTACTTTACGGGTTATGGACCTCTACCGTGGCAATGTTGACAATTCTTCCACATATTTTGGTGACAAAGCCATATATATGAAGTATAGAGTCAAAGTTATCCAACCGTATATGCAATGTACAGGTACCTTCCTAATAAAAAGTCTTCTTTTGTCTGTCGGTGCGCCTATACAAACGTTTTACATATAGGTTAATAAGTCTTTCTATTATAATACAACCACATACTTGGATAAATATGAAATCAATTTATGTGTTTGTCGGCAGTCTAAATCTATCAATGTCATTAGATTTGTGTAAATGTGCAAAAAAAAAATTGATTGTTTCCTCGATATCGCTTAACTAAATCACCTTAGTGATCGATATATATTATTGATAAGTGCTTGAACCTTTTCGGTGTTGTCATGTTTCAACGTAAACTGGTGATAATAATATACATATAAAGTCTAGAGACGAAGCTATCCAAATATAATAGAATATGCGTAGGTATCATGTTTTAAAAAAATCTTAATTTGTCTCTCCGTTCGACTTTGCATAGCTTTCCCGCATAGGTAAACGAGTCTTACCATTCATGTAACACCAACGATTTGTACAACTTGATATCAATTTATGTTTCCCTCCAGTCTAAAGTTATATCATAAAATTTGTATAAAAAAGCACAAAAAAGTTTGTGTTGCTTGCAACATATCGCCTTTATAAGATACTAAAGTTACTTTGAACAGGTACTCTTGCCTTGTTGACATGCTTCCACATATTTTGGTGATAAAACCATAAATATGAATCATGGAGATCAAGCTATCAAACAGTAAATAAATTGTGTAGGTGTCATGTTAAGTCTTGATTTGTCTGTCCGTGCGCCTATGCATACGTTTTCCGTCTTGAAAAGAAAGTCTTACCGTTCGTATACAACCACAAATTTGGACAAATTTGATCTCAAGTTATCTGTTTATCAGAAGTGTAAATCGATCTCTGCCATTAGATTTGCGTAAACATGCAAAATCTGAACGTTATTATTGTTTCTAAATATTCCTAGCTAAGCGACGTTTCGGAAAGAAATATCCATGATATGTGCTAGTACCCTTGCCTTGAGATATTTGCACGTAAATGGGTGAAACTACTATAGATATAATGCATAGTGACAAAGCTATCCAAGTGTATATAATAGGTGTATGTATCAGGTTAAATAAAGTCATTTGTGGGTACGTGCGCCTATACCCAAGTTTCGAATACAACCACATATTTGGAAATATTTTATATTAATTTATATGTTTTGGGGCATTATAAAAAGATCTCTCGCACCGAAATTGTGTGAACATGCCCCAATATCGCTTAGTTAAGCGACTTTACGGGTACATTTATATTAATGTGCGTGTACCCTTGCCTTGATGTCATGTTTCCACGTAGATTGGGGATAATAATTTAGATATACAGCATATAGATGAAACAATCTAACTTAACATAATATTTGTACGTATCATTGTAAACAAATGTCCATTCTTGTGTCAGTAATTATGTCTTACCATTCGTATACAAGCACATATGTGGACACATTTGATACCAATGCTTGTGTTTTGTGACAGTCTAAATTGACCTATGTCATTAGATTTGTATAAAAGCACAAACTCTAGAGGTTTGCTAAATATCGCTTTAAATAGCTACTGTAGAGGCTATGAGCATCTATCCCTGCCTTGTTGACAATCTTCCACACATTTAGGTCCTTAAACCATACCTACGAAGTATGGAGTCCAAGGTACCTAACAGTATATAAAATGTTAAGGTATCATGTTAAATAGGTCTTCATTCATCCGTCTATGCGCCTATACTAACAATTTCTGTATTGGTAAGAACGTCTTACAATTTCGTATACACCACAGATTTGGACAAATTTAATATTAATTAATGTATTTTTCGGCAGTCTAAATCGATCTGTGTCATCAGATTTGCGAAAAGATGCAAAATAAAAAGGATGGCAAAGTATCCACAATATCGGTTATCTACGCAACGCGACTTTACCGATAGATATCATCATGATATTTGCATGTACCCCTTCCTTGTTGTTTCCACGTAAATTAGTGATAATACTATAGATTTAAAAATAGAGAGCAAGTTATCCAATAGTTAATAAAATGTGTATGTATCATGTTAAATAAGTCAACATTGTTCTGTTCGTGCGCCATTACATAACTTTTCCGTATTGGAAAGAAAGTCTTACCATTCGTATACAAAAACAGATTTGGACAAATTTGTTATAAATTAATATGTTTATCGGCTGTCAAAATGGATCTGTGTCATTAGATTTTCAAAAAAAAGCAAAATAAAAAAAGATGGCAATGTATTCTCAATGTTGCTTATCTACGCGGCGCGAATTCATTTCATGTGCTTATACTCTTGCCTTGTTGTGGTGTTTCCATGTAAATTGGTGCTAACATTATAGATATATAAATCCTAGAGAACAAGCAATCCAACATTATATAATATGTGTTGTTATCATGTTAAATAAGTCATCATTTATCTGTCTATGCGCATATACATACGTTTTGCATATGGGTAAGTAAATATTACCATTTGGTTATAAGCACATATTTCGACAAATTGATATCAATTTATGTTTTTTCGGCAATCTGAATCAATTTATGGCATTACATTTGTTTAACAATGCAAAATAAATCGTTGATATTGTTTCCTCACTATCGCTTATCTAAGCGACTTTACGGATAGATATAATCATGATATATGCATGTACCCAACGTTCCCTCTGCGCGCGCGGCAGCTGCTTAGGCATCCCCGAGCAGCTGAATTGTCAATTTTTGCTAAATTTAACGTTAAAATTTGCTCGTCTCCGTATTGCTTGCACAGTGCAGCGAACACTGCGCGCGCATCTACCATTCGCTTAGAGGGAATGTTGCATGTGCTCCTTCCTTGCTGTTTTCACGTAAATTAATGATAATTCTATAGATTTCAAGCATAGAGACCAAGTTATCCAACAGTATATAAAAGGTATCATGTTAAAGAAGCCAATATTTGTCTGTCCGTGCGCCTATACACAAGTTTTCCGTATTGAAAAGAAAGCCTTACGATTCGTGTACAACCACATATTTGTACAAATTGGATATCAATGTATCTGTTTCTCGGCAGTGTAAATCGATCCATGCCATTATATTTGTGCAAAAAGACAAAATCAGAACGTTAGTATTGTTTGTTAATATTGCTTAGCTAAGCGACTTTTCCGAAAGAAATATCCATCTAGTACCCTTGCCTTTTTGAGATTTTTGCACGTAAACGGGTACTACTATAGATATAAAGCATACATATTAACAAAAGGTATTGTTTGCTCTAAGCGATATTTACGATATATATTTTCATGATATGTGCTTGTACCGTTACCTTGTTTCGATGTTTCCACGTAAATTGGTAATATTACTAATGATATAAAGCTTTGTAACATAGCTATCCAAGAGTAAATAATAGGTGTAGGAATCAGGTTAAATAAGTCATTTTTTGGATAAATATATCTTATTTATGTGCGTATATCCTTGCTTTATGTGATGCTTACACGTAAATTGGTGATAATATAATGAATATTCAGCACAGAGACGAAGCAATCCATCTGTACATAATATGTGTAGGTATTATGTTAAATAATAATATCTTACCTTTTGTATACAAGCATAACGTTTCTTTTCATGGCAGTCTATTTTGACTTATGCCATTAGATTTGTATTTAAACACAAACTAAAAGGTGACGACCATCCATCTAGAAGCAGTAGTGATACCATTTTCAAGATGGCCACTGTGGCAACCAAATTGGACATCAGATCAGCACCACTTTCATCCAGTACCAACCAGACAAAAAAAGTCTTTTCGCAAGAGTTGCAATAACAAGATTTTCAAGATGACTGCCATTGTTGCCATATTAGGCATCAGATTGACACGATTTTTAATCAGGACCAACTAGACAGCATACGTTTCTTCTTTTATAGTGAAAGCCATATGATGATATAACCATCCATCTAAGAACAGTAGAAATAAGATGACAGCTATGGTGGCCATTTTGGATGTCAGATCAGAACCATTTTCATTTTGAAGGCACCAGACATGATAATAAGTCTTTTAGTGAAAACTTCATGTTGATATTTCCATCCATGTAGAAGCAGTAATGATAACAAGATTTTCAAGATATTCACTGTGGCAGCCATATTGGATGTCAGGTAGATACAATTTTTATTCAGGACCAACTTGACAATATAAGAAGTCTTTTTCATGAAAACCCCATGACTTTTAAGATGGCCACTGTGGCAGTTATATTGGATGACCAAGCAAAACATTTTTCATTTAGGACCAACTTGACCTTGAAAAGAATGTGTGTAAAATGTCAAATTTATCTTCCAAGTAGTTTAGGAGAAGTGTTAAACAAACATGATAACAGACAGACAGATGATGAATGGATGACAGACAACGAACCATCGTATTAGCTCCTCTACTCTATGACCATTCGATACGAGTTGTCTAACTCATCTAGATTTTTTCCCAAAAGATACAAAAGTGGTGCAAAGATGCCATTCATTTAACAAAGATTTGAGTGTATATGAAATTTTTTTTCAAATTTTCATGTTTTTAAAGGCATGTAACATTTCAAAGGACAAACGGAAGAGACATATAAGTATGAACATTAATAGAGAAGCAATGAGAGAGAGAGAGAGAGAGAGAGAGAGAGAGAGAGAGAGAGAGAGAGAGAGAGAGAGAGAGAGAAAGGGAGAGAGAGAGAGAGAAGACATTACACTGGTTATAGTCACTATATTGTATATTACGTTTCTTTTATAGATTCGGTATTTAGAATGTAACTGTAAGCAATATAAATATCTGGTTCCGATAATATATTTATGAACATTTAGAAATATTACATAGTTTATTTCTTTACTTATATCGACGTCACATTCCAGTAATAAATCTAGACTTAAGACTATTAGTATACTGAAAGATAGAGCGAAAGAGATGGGATACTTGGATATTAAGTAGGGAGCAATAGACAAACAAAGTGTTCGCCATCTTCATTATCATAATCACAAGCACATGTGAAAGAGTTAACTAAATTCACCATGTAAAGGTAGGATTTGAGGGGACTACCTGCGTGTCTAGGTATAATATGTAGGATATTAAGGTGACGTTTGCCAGTAGCATAATTTTAGTGCGATGACCCATTAGTTGAATTAGAGAGACGTTTCTTAAAAATAGAAAGATATGGAGGATTTCGGATATCGTCAGGGAGAGAGTTCTAAAGACGAATGGTATATGGGTAAAGGTCGTATGAAAATATAAAGTCTGGTAGAGATTGGTGTGATACTTTGAGAGTAACGTAGACGATAATTAGATGCATCATATCTCTTTTGTGGAAGAAGGTCGCTTAAATAGTTAGGTACTTGAGTATTTATAATCGAATACATTATGCATAATCTCTTCTTTTTCCTTCGCTGTGCAAACCAAACAGTTTCCGCATAAAGAGACTATCTAGAAGAATTAATGGGTATAGATCTGTATTGATCCGTGCAGCTTCCATCTGATTTTTTTTTCTTTTTTCCGATCTTTCCGAATCTTCATTAGAGTAATTATCCCATACTCCAGAAGCATATTCTAAGGTTGGACTTATGAATAGTGTATATAATTTAGCCGATGTCAACAATTAGTCTGTAATTAGACGATAGTGTTTTATCTCCTTATACATCGGCATGTCATGCACTAGCTTCCACTATGTTGGGAATACGCTGGCTTCGAGTGATTTATTTAAAAAATATTTGCAATGGAACATACATTTCTTCAACTATACTTGTACAAGTTTATAACTTATTTGATCGGTTCCAGCGGTTTTGTTTAGGTCAAAACTTGTTATTACATCTATAATTTCTTGTTTATGTATAATGATGGCAGAAATAAAAGTTTGATTTCTAACTTCAAAATGCGGTAAGTGTTTATCATAATTTTTTAAACGTGTAACAGAGTAAAATTACGAGTTCAGCAGCTCGCACTTCTCCTGATCATTTCTTGCAAAGTTAGAGGATCGCTTCGTACGTTTCAGTGGAGATAACAGGTTCCATGTCTTTGTAAAATGTACTTGTTATCTCATTATTTTCCAATAAGGTTGAGGATTTGATCCGATGGCAGGGCTTGAACCTTCATCCTTTCGGTCGCAGGTCTGAGACACTAACCACTGAGCCACGGTGGCTCCTCTAGAGATTAATATACCCATATGATATTTTCCAATAATATACGTTTAATAACACCCAATAACACAGCAAACGAAGGCATGACGATACATGAATTGAAGGTGTAATGACGAATGCATCCGAATGTAATTTAAAGTCAATTATGTAACCTGTTTTTGTGGGTTTTTTTTATTGAATATCATTTTTGTCATGTGATACACATAACATAATCTTACATTTGAGATTATTTAAAATGAAATTTATGAAATACGTTGAATTGTTTCAATCTTTTGCGACTCTCGTGAAAGATACTTCATTGTTGTTCATATAATTTTACATGCCATTATAATCCTTTATTGAGTTACACTTTGGTTACAAAAAAGACAACTTCATTTTGCTGTGTCCTAAAATTCACGTGCTAATTTAAAACTTATTTCATCTATTCTACACTAGTAGAGCTTATGAAACGAAGGCAGCTTACTTGTGCTCTGATTCGCCTATCGGAAACTAAATACGCTCGGAAAATTGCTCCATCTGATCAGTGTCTAACTATTGTAACAGTACTTTTAGTACGTCTTTTCCAATATGGGGATTTTAGATTAACACTGATAACAGCTGTCTAATGGTCTGTTCTATATATCTGCAGGTTAAATTCAAACAGATAGATGGGATAATAGGAAGTAAACCTTTCTGTAAATTGAGCAAACTCGCACTTTTACATTTTTAAACTAGTTTCTCTTTCACTCGTTTATAAATAATTACAAATACCTGAGTAGAAACCTAGAATATATAAATTCTTCAGACCGAGATCCAAATTTCATTTTTAAAGCATTGTATTTTTTTATGCTTACTTTCCAGATACATTTTAAATTTTTTTCAAGAAAATATGAAATCTAACAAAAGATGAAAGAAAGTCTTATTATTTTGATTATTTTTTATAAAGAGCAACGAAAGAAAACTGATGACGACATAAGCTTTCATCATGACATATACAAACTAGCCTGAACAGAAGTACAAAATAGAAATAAATATGCATATCCAGTTGTAAACGTTCCCGATTTATGACTAAACATTTATACTGTGATAGGTTATTCTTAGTAAGTAAAATGTGTATTATACAGTGTATGAATAGGAGGTATTCGATGAATGGACTTCATGTATTTCAGCTGCAGTGGCTACTAAAGATTAGTTACTGATGCATGAACAATACTTGTAAGAGTTGTAATACTGGTTGTCATTCCAGCGATACTGACAGTCAGTGATTTCCACTTTGAAAAATCTTTCTTCTAGGGTAGACAATAATAATAATTTCTGAAGCTAATTTTATTAGCAATGGTTTGCAAAACAGCAGAACAAATATCCTTGTGTTTAATCAACTCATTATGCTTCCGCTGCTTTGATAGAACAAAAAGGAATGCTCTTTATTGTTTTATGAATGTTATGCCCTGTGACAATGGCCAACATTTTGTAGGTCACGATAACTTTGGCATTAACTTATTTTATGCATGGCAGTTGAAAACTACGAAAAGCTTCGTAGAGGCGAGCTGTGTAATCGGTAATTACATTCTTGTTCTCAAAGAGTTCTGTTAACTAAATAAATAAGTAAATAAATAAAAAACACCAAATTGTATCATTAAAAGTTGCCAAGTGTTGTTTTTACATTATACGTGGCGTAATTCGTAGTTTCACTGGGCATCTTTCCAACTCAGTAACGCCTGGTAACGTTCATAATTTTACTTAAATATGAAGATCCTTTGAGAGCATCGTAAATCTATGGAGGAAAAGAAATAAGTGTCTTTTATGCTCATCTGAAAAGATTTGTACGCATTTCCGCGAAATCTTCATGCCTAACCAGAGAATAGCACAGAAAATACCCTTCCCTCCCTCCCCCCCCCCCTTTATAATTACAAAGCCTTGAGCAAATGCTAAGAGTTTTGCACTGAATCCTACCGACAAAATTTGTATTCAGTTGAATATTATTCGTGGTACTAGTTTAGTGGATTCCGTAGCTGATACAAACTGCGAATATAAAGACCCAACGAACAATGATAATACTATATACCAGTTTTAGGTGCGTTGTGGGCAGTCCTCCCGAAAGTAGGTTTACCATGAAGATATCAGCACCCTATCACAATCAGAGGTATATACGAATTCACACACTGACGAAATTTACTGCGTCCCACCTCCCACCCTTAAAAAACCACACATTATTACAAATATCGAGATGCTAGCTGTTGATCAAGATCTATTCGCTCAGTGTATGCCGGATATAAAGACCGATTCAAACAATAACTCTACACTGTAACTGATTGACGGTCTTTAAAAATACTCGACCTAATTTCGGGTGTGTTGGCCTTTATATGTTAAATTTATAAATGGAGAAGAAAAAGATTTTTGTGGTAGTATATTATTTCCATTCTTCATAACCTACAGAAATGCGAGTTACAAATGTCCTTTTACATATTAGGAATTAATCACGGCTATTTTTCCAAACAAAGAAAAGCGTGTGCAATCCAGAGACTGGCCATACAAACTTCAGACTCGATTCATCCATGGAGTTTATGTGTCTTAAGTTGAAGATACTCTGAATTTCTAAGTTAGCTACCAGGAGGGCTTGGAACACGGAAACTAAAATGGGTCTAATATTAGTTAGGGCTGGAGGGCTGGAAAGAGACTGTGTAGTTTGCTCAAATTATATTTTACAATACCGTTAAATACGTTTGTTTTAAAGATATTTTATTGTCATTTAATTTAATAATATGGCATTCGACACGAGTTGTCTAACTCATCTTGATTTTTTCCCAAAAGATACAAAAGTGGTCCAAAGATGCCATTCGTTTAACAAAGATTTGAGTGTATATGAAAAAAAAATCAAAATTGTCATCTATTAAAAGGCCTGTAACATTTCAAAGGACAAACGGAAGAGACATATACGTATCTACATTAATAGAGAAGCAATGAGAGAGAGACAGTGAGAAAGGGAGAGAGACAGAGACAGACAGAGACAGAGAAAGGGAGAGAGAGAGAGAGAGAGAAAGGGAGAGAGAGAGAGAGAGAGAGAGAGAGAGAGAGAGAGAGAGAAAGGGAGAGAGAGAGAGAGAGAAGACATTACACTGGTTATAGTCACTATTGTATATTTCTTTTCTTTTATAGATTCGTTACTTATAATATAACTGTAAGCAATATAAATATCTGGTTCCGATAATATATTTATGAACATTTAGAAATATTACATAGTTTATTTCTTTACTTATATCGACGTCACATTCCAGTAATAAATCTAGACTTAGGACTATTAGTATACTGAAAGATAGAGCGAAAGAGATGGGATACTTGGATATTAAGTAGGGAGCAACAGACAAACAAAGTGTTCGCCATCTTCATTATCATAATCACAAGCACATGTGAAAGAGTTAACTAAATTCACCATGTAAAGGTAGGATTTGAGGGGACTACCTGCGTGTCTAGGTATAATATGTAGGATATTAAGATGACGTTTGCCAGTAGCATAATTTTAGTGCGATGACCCGTTAGTTGAATTAGAGAGACGTTTCTTAAAAATAGAAAGATATGGAGGATTTCGGATATCGTCAGGGAGAGAGTTTTAAAGACGAATGGTATATGGGTAAAGGTCGTATGAAAATATAAAGTCTGGTAGAGATTGGTGTGTTACTTTGAGAGTAACGTAGACGATAATTAGATGCATCATATCTCTTTTGTGGAAGAAGGTCGCTTAAATAGTTAGGTACTTGAGTATTTATAATCGAATACATTATGCATAATCTCTTCTTTTTCCTTCGCTGTGCAAACCAAACAGTTTCCGCATAAAGAGACTATCTAGAAGAATTAATGGGTATAGATCTGTATTGATCCGTGCAACTTCCATCTGATTTTTTTTTCTTTTTTCCGATCTTTCCGAATCTTCATTAGAGTAATTATCCCAGACTCCAGAAGCATATTCTAAGGTTGGACTTATGAATAGTGTATATAATTTAGCCGATGTCAACAATTAGTCTAATTAGACGATAGTGTTTTATCTCCTTATACATCGGCATGTCATGCACTAGCTTCCACTATGTTGGGAATACGCTGGCTTCGAGTGATTTATTTAAAAAAATATTTGCAATGGAACATACATTTCTTCAACTATACTTGTACAAGTTTATAACTTATTTGATCGGTTCCAGCGGTTTTGTTTAGGTCAAGACTTGTTATTACATCTATAATTTCTTGTTTATGTATAATGATGGCAGAAATAAAAGTTTGATTTCTAACTTCAAAATGCGGTAAGTGTTTATCATAATTTTTTTAAACGTGTAACAGAGTAAAATTACGAGTTCAGCAGCTCGCACTTCTCCTGATCATTTCTTGCAAAGTTAGAGGATCGCTTCGTACGTTTCAGTGGAGATAACAGGTTCCATGTCTTTGTAAAATGTACTTGTTATCTCATTATTTTCCAATAAGGTTGAGGATTTGATCCGATGGCAGGGCTTGAACCTTCATCCTTTCGGTCGCAGGTCTGAGACACTAACCACTGAGCCACGGTGGCTCCTCTAGAGATTAATATACCCATATGATATTTTCCAATATTATACGTTTAATAACACCCAATAACACAGCAAACGAAGGCATGACGATACATGAATTGAAGGTTTAATGACGAATGCATCCGAATGTAATTTAAAGTCAATTATGTAACCTGTTTTTGTGGTTTTTTTTTTATTGAATATCATTTTTGTCATGTGATACACATAACATAATCTTACATTTGAGATTATTTAAAATGAAATTTATGAAATACGTTGAATTGTTTCAATCTTTTGCGACTCTCGTGAAAGATACTTCATTGTTGTTCATATAATTTTACATGCCATTATAATCCTTTATTGAGTTACACTTTGGTTACAAAAGAGACAACTTCATTTTGCTGTGTCCTAAAATTCACGTGCTAATTTAAAACTTATTTCATCTATTCTACACTAGTAGAGCTTATGAAACGAAGGCAGCTTACTTGTGCTCTGATTCGCCTATCGGAAACTAAATACGCTCGGAAAATTGCTCCATCTGATCAGTGTCTAACTATTGTAACAGTACTTTTAGTACGTCTTTTCCAATATGGGGATTTTAGATTAACACTGATAACAGCTGTCTTATATCATGGTCTGTTCTATATATCTGCAGTTTAAATTCAAACAGATAGATGGGATAATAGGAAGTAAACCTTTCTGTAAATTGAGCAAACTCGCACTTTTACATTTTTAAACTAGTTTCTCTTTCACTCGTTTATAAATAATTACAAATACCTGAGTAGAAACCTAGAATATATAAATTCTTCAGACCGAGATCCAAATTTCATTTTTAAAGCATTGTATTTTTATGCTTACTTTCCAGATACATTTTAATTTTTTTTCAAGAAAATATGAAATCTAACAAAAGATGAAAGAAAGTCTTATTAGTTTGATTATTTTTTATAAAGAGCAACGAAAGAAAACTGATGACAACATAAGCTTTCATCATGACATATACACACAAGCCTGAACAGAAGTACCTTTATGACAGTACGGTTCAAAATAGAAATAAATATGCATATCCAGTTGTAAACGTTCCCGATTTATGACTAAACATTTATACTGTGATAGGTTATTCTTAGTAAGTAAAATGTGTATTATACAGTGTATGAATAGGAGGTATTCGATGAATGGACTTCATGTATTTCAGCTGCAGTGGCTACTAAAGATTATTTACTGATGCATGAACAATACTTGTAAGAATTGTAATACTGGTTGTCATTCCAGCGATACTGACAGTCAGTGATTTCCACTTTGAAAAATCTTTCTTCTAGGGTAGACAATAATAATAATTTCTGAAGCTAATTTTATTAGCAATGGTTTGCAAAACAGCAGAACAAATATCCTTGTGTTTAATCAACTCATTATGCTTCCGCTGCTTTGATAGAACAAAAAGGAATGCTCTTTATTGTTTTATGAATGTTATGCCCTGTGACAATGGCCAACATTTTGTAGGTCACGATAACTTTGGCATTAACTTATTTTATGCATGGCAGTTGAAAACTACGAAAAGCTTCGTAGAGGCGAGCTGTGTAATCGGTAATTACATTCTTGTTCTCAAAGAGTTCTGATAACTAAATAAATAAGTAAATAAATAAAAAAACACCAAATTGTATCATTAAAAGTTGCCAAGTGTTGTTTATACATTATACGTGGCGTAATTCGTAGTTTCACTGGGCATCTTTCCAACTCAGTAACGCCTGGTAACGTTCATAATTTTACTTAAATATGAGGATCCTTTGAGAGCATCGTAAATCTATGGAGGAAAAGAAATAAGTGTCTTTTATGCTCATCTGAAAAGATTTGTACGCATTTCCGCGAAAACTTCATGCCTAACCAGAGAATAGCACAGAAAATACCCCTCCCTTCCCCCCCCCCTTTATAATGACAAAGCCTTGAGAAAATGCTAAGAGTTTTGCACTGAATCCTACCGACGAAATTTGTATTCAGTTGAATATTATTCGTGGTACTAGTTTAGTGGATTCCGTAGCTGATACAAACTGCGAATATAAAGACCCAAAGAACTATGATAATACTATATACCAGTTTTAGGTGCGTTGTGGGCAGTCCTCCCGAAAGTAGGTTTACCATGAAGATATTAGCACCCTATCACAATCAGAGGTATATACGAATTCACACACTGACGAAATTTACTGCGTCCCACCTCCCACCCTTAAAAAACCACACATTATTACAAATATCGAGATGCTAGCTGTTGATCAAGATCTATTCGCTCAGTGTATGCCGGATATAAAGACCGATTCAAACAATAACTCTACACTGTAACTGATTGACGGTCTTTAAAAATACTCGACCTAATTTCGGGGCTGTTGGCCTTTATATGTTAAATTTATAAATGGAGAAGAAAAAGATTTTTGTGGTAGTATATTATTTCCATTCTTCATAACCTACAGAAATGCGAGTTACAAATGTCCTTTTACATATTAGGAATTAATCACGGCTATTTTTCCAAACAAAGAAAAGCGTGTGCAATCCGGAGACTGGCCATACAAACTTCAGACTCGATTCATCCATGGAGTTTATGTGTCTTAAGTTGAAGATACTCTGAATTTCTAAGTTAGCTACCAGGAGGGCATGGAACACGGAAACTAAAATGGGTCTAATATTAGTTAGGGCTGGAGGGCTGGAAAGAGACTGAGTAGTTTGCTCAAATTATATTTTACAATACCGTTAAATACGTTTGTTTTAAAGATATTTTATTGTCATTTAATTTAATAATATGGCATTCGACACGAGTTGTCTAACTCATCTAGATTTTTTCCCAAAAGATACAAAAGTGGTCCAAAGATGCCATTCGTTTAACAAAGATTTGAGTGTATATGAAAAAAAAAATTAAAATTGTCATCTATTAAAAGGCATGTAACATTTCAAAGGACAAACGGAAGAGACATATACGTATGTACATTAATAGAGAATCAATGAGAGAGAGACAGTGAGAGAGGGAGATAGACAGAGAGAGACAGAGACAGAGAAAGGGAGAGAGAGAGACAGAGAGAGAGAGAGAGAGAGAGAGAGAGAGAGAGAGAGAGAGAGAGAGAAAGGGAGAGAGAGAGAGAGAGAAGACATTACACTGGTTATAGTCACTATTGTATATTTCTTTTCTTTTATAGATTCGTTACTTATAATATAACTGTAAGCAATATAAATATCTGGTTCCGATAGTATATTTATGAACATTTAGAAATATTACATAGTTTATTTCTTTACTTATATCGACGTCACATTCCAGTAATAAATCTAGACTTAAGACTATTAGTATACTGAATGATAGAGCGAAAGAGATGGGATAATTGTATATTAAGTAGGGAGCAACAGACAAACAAAGTGTTCGCCATCTTCATTATCATAATCACAAGCACATGTGAAAGAGTTAACTAAATTCACCATGTAAAGGTAGGATTTGAGGGGACTACCTGCGTGTCTAAGTATAATATGTAGGATATTAAGATGACGTTTGCCAGTAGCATAATTTTAGTGCGATGACCCGTTAGTTGAATTAGAGAGACGTTTCTTAAAAATAGAAAGATATGGAGGATTTCGGATATCGTCAGGGAGAGAGTTCTAAAGACGAATGGTATATGGGTAAAGGTCGTATGAAAATATAAAGTCTGGTAGAGATTGGTGTGATACTTTGAGAGTAACGTAGACGATAATTAGATGCATCATATCTCTTTTGTGGAAGAAGGTCGCTTAAATAGTTAGGTACTTGAGTATTTATAATCGAATACATTATGCATAATCTCTTCTTTTTCCTTCGCTGTGCAAACCAAACAGTTTCCGCATAAAGAGACTATCTAGAAGAATTAATGGGTATAGATCTGTATTGATCCGTGCAGCTTCCATCTGATTTTTTTTTCTTTTTTCCGATCTTTCCGAATCTTCATTAGAGTAATTATCCCATACTCCAGAAGCATATTCTAAGGTTGGACTTATGAATAGTGTATATAATTTAGCCGATGTCAACAATTAGTCTGTAATTAGACGATAGTGTTTTATCTCCTTATACATCGGCATGTCATGCACTAGCTTCCACTATGTTGGGAATACGCTGGCTTCGAGTGATTTATTTAAAAAATATTTGCAATGGAACATACATTTCTTCAACTATACTTGTACAAGTTTATAACTTATTTGATCGGTTCCAGCGGTTTTGTTTAGGTCAAAACTTGTTATTACATCTATAATTTCTTGTTTATGTATAATGATGGCAGAAATAAAAGTTTGATTTCTAACTTCAAAATGCGGTAAGTGTTTATCATAATTTTTTAAACGTGTAACAGAGTAAAATTACGAGTTCAGCAGCTCGCACTTCTCCTGATCATTTCTTGCAAAGTTAGAGGATCGCTTCGTACGTTTCAGTGGAGATAACAGGTTCCATGTCTTTGTAAAATGTACTTGTTATCTCATTATTTTCCAATAAGGTTGAGGATTTGATCCGATGGCAGGGCTTGAACCTTCATCCTTTCGGTCGCAGGTCTGAGACACTAACCACTGAGCCACGGTGGCTCCTCTAGAGATTAATATACCCATATGATATTTTCCAATATTATACGTTTAATAACACCCAATAACACAGCAAACGAAGGCATGACGATACATGAATTGAAGGTGTAATGACGAATGCATCCGAATGTAATTTAAAGTCAATTATGTAACCTGTTTTTGTGGGTTTTTTTTTATTGAATATCATTTTTGTCATGTGATACACATAACATAATCTTACATTTGAGATTATTTAAAATGAAATTTATGAAATACGTTGAATTGTTTCAATCTTTTGCGACTATCGTGAAAGATACTTCATTGTTGTTCATATAATTTTACATGCCATTATAATCCTTTATTGAGTTACACTTTGGTTACAAAAAAGACAACTTCATTTTGCTGTGTCCTAAAATTCACGTGCTAATTTAAAACTTATTTCATCTATTCTACACTAGTAGAGCTTATGAAACGAAGGCAGCGTACTTGTGCTCTGATTCGCCTATCGGAAACTAAATACGCTCGGAAAATTGCTCCATCTGATCAGTGTCTAACTATTGTAACAGTACTTTTAGTACGTCTTTTCCAATATGGGGATTTTAGATTAACACTGATAACAGCTGTCTAATGGTCTGTTCTATATATCTGCAGGTTAAATTCAAACAGATAGATGGGATAATAGGAAGTAAACCTTTCTGTAAATTGAGCAAACTCGCACTTTTACATTTTTAAACTAGTTTCTCTTTCACTCGTTTATAAATAATTACAAATACCTGAGTAGAAACCTAGAATATATAAATTCTTCAGACCGAGATCCAAATTTCATTTTTAAAGCATTGTATTTTTTTATGCTTACTTTCCAGATACATTTTAAATTTTTTTCAAGAAAATATGAAATCTAACAAAAGATGAAAGAAAGTCTTATTATTTTGATTATTTTTTATAAAGAGCAACGAAAGAAAACTGATGACGACATAAGCTTTCATCATGACATATACAAACTAGCCTGAACAGAAGTACAAAATAGAAATAAATATGCATATCCAGTTGTAAACGTTCCCGATTTATGACTAAACATTTATACTGTGATAGGTTATTCTTAGTAAGTAAAATGTGTATTATACAGTGTATGAATAGGAGGTATTCGATGAATGGACTTCATGTATTTCAGCTGCAGTGGCTACTAAAGATTATTTACTGATGCATGAACAATACTTGTAAGAGTTGTAATACTGGTTGTCATTCCAGCGATACTGACAGTCAGTGATTTCCACTTTGAAAAATCTTTCTTCTAGGGTAGACAATAATAATAATTTCTGAAGCTAATTTTATTAGCAATGGTTTGCAAAACAGCAGAACAAATATCCTTGTGTTTAATCAACTCATTATGCTTCCGCTGCTTTGATAGAACAAAAAGGAATGCTCTTTATTGTTTTATGAATGTTATGCCCTGTGACAATGGCCAACATTTTGTAGGTCACGATAACTTTGGCATTAACTTATTTTATGCATGGCAGTTGAAAACTACGAAAAGCTTCGTAGAGGCGAGCTGTGTAATCGGTAATTACATTCTTGTTCTCAAAGAGTTCTGTTAACTAAATAAATAAGTAAATAAATAAAAAACACCAAATTGTATCATTAAAAGTTGCCAAGTGTTGTTTATACATTATACGTGGCGTAATTCGTAGTTTCACTGGGCATCTTTCCAACTCAGTAACGCCTGGTAACGTTCATAATTTTACTTAAATATGAAGATCCTTTGAGAGCATCGTAAATCTATGGAGGAAAAGAAATAAGTGTTTTTTATGCTCATCTGAAAAGATTTGTACGCATTTCCGCGAAATCTTCATGCCTAACCAGAGAATAGCACAGAAAATACCCTTCCCTCCCTCCCCCCCCCTTTATAATTACAAAGCCTTGAGCAAATGCTAAGAGTTTTGCACTGAATCCTACCGACAAAATTTGTATTCAGTTGAATATTATTCGTGGTACTAGTTTTGTGGATTCCGTAGCTGATACAAACTGCGAATATAAAGACCCAACGAACAATGATAATACTATATACCAGTTTTAGGTGCGTTGTGGGCAGTCCTCCCGAAAGTAGGTTTACCATGAAGATATCAGCACCCTATCACAATCAGAGGTATATACGAATTCATACATTGACGACATTTACTGCGTCCCACCTCCCACCCTTAAAAAACCACACAATATTACAAATATCGAGATGCTAGCTGTTGATCAAGATCTATTCGCTCAGTGTATGCCGGATATAAAGACCGATTCAAACAATAACTCTACACTGTAACTGATTGACGGTCTTTAAAAATACTCGACCTAATTTCGGGGGTGTTGGCCTTTATATGTTAAATTTATAAATGGAGAAGAAAAAGATTTTTGTGGTAGTATATTATTTCCATTCTTCATAACCTACAGAAATGCGAGTTACAAATGTCCTTTTACATATTAGGAATTAATCACGGCTATTTTTCCAAACAAAGAAAAGCGTGTGCAATCCAGAGACTGGCCATACAAACTTCAGACTCGATTCATCCATGGAGTTTATGTGTCTTAAGTTGAAGATACTCTGAATTTCTAAGTTAGCTACCAGGAGGGCTTGGAACACGGAAACTAAAATGGGTCTAATATTAGTTAGGGCTGGAGGGCTGGAAAGAGACTGTGTAGTTTGTTCAAATTATATTTTACAATACCGTTAAATACGTTTGTTTTAAAGATATTTTATTGTCATTTAATTTAATAATATGGCATTCGACACGAGTTGTCTAACTCATCTAGATTTTTTCCCAAAAGATACAAAAGTGGTCCAAAGATGCCATTCGTTTAACAAAGATTTGAGTGTATATGAAAAAAAAATCAAAATTGTCATCTATTAAAAGGCCTGTAACATTTCAAAGGACAAACGGAAGAGACATATACGTATGTACATTAATAGAGAAGCAATGAGAGAGTGACAGAGACAGAGAGAGAGAGAGAGAGAGAGAGAGAGAGAGAGAGAGAGAGAGAAGGCATTACACTGGTTATAGTCACTATTGTATATTTCGTTTCTTTTATAAATTTGTTACTTAGAATATAACTGTAAGCAATATAAATATCTGGTTCCGATAATATATTTATGAACATTTAGAAATATTACATAGTTTATTTCTTTACTTATATCGACGTCACATTCCAGTAATAAATCTAGACTTAAGACTATTAGTATACTGAAAGATAGAGCGAAAGAGCTGGGATAATTGGATAGTAAGTAAGGAGCAATAGACAAACAAAGTGTTCGACATCTTCATTATCATAATCACAAGCACATGTGGAAGAGTTAACTAAATTCTCCATGTAAAGGTAGGATTTGAGGGGACTACCTGCGTTAGAAAACCCAAAAATCAGTACATATAAGGTAGTCTAAAAAGCCCAAGACTATCAGGCCCAGCGACACAAGGTTGCAAACCAAAAATGTAAGGTAGAAAATTACGTAGGACCTCAAAATTAGCTATTATAAGGTAGTCAAAACCCAAGACTATCAGGTCCAGCGGCACAAGGCTGCAAGTATAACCAAAAAACTCTGATAATAAGGCATAAATAGGACCCCAAATAGTGTATATAAGGTGATCAAACTCCAAGATCATCAGACACAGCAACACAATGTTGCACAAAAAACAATAGGAAAACAATAATAAATAAACACACACTGTGCACCCCAAAACAACAAACACTGTACCTCAAACGTTGTATACCCCAAGAACAGCACAGGGTATCTAAATAGGGACAGGTCCCCACAACCAAAGTCGCCCTTGCCAGGCACTTTCAACTCGCCCGCTACCTCTGCAGCAGCAACTCCACGTGCTTAGCACGTCCAGAAATAACCAAATACCACCAGATGAATTAATATGAGTGTGTGCTGGAACTATTCCCACTCATATGGCATGTGGCCCTCCAATCACACAGTATTAGCTCAATAGCTAATCAGATGTGACGGCCAAATTAAATAAGTGTTCCACTATGAACACATAAACGCCTGCAGGGTGGTGGCTCATTCCCACCCTCAGGATAAATTAAATAACCGTCCATTGACGGATAAAACAGTGACAAGAGCCTTCGGGACGAATCACTTAAAACCCATCTAATTGATTGATTGATTGACTACCTGCGTGTCTAGGTATAATATGTAGGATATTAAGGTGACGTTTGCCAGTAGCATAATTTTAGTGCGATGACCCGTTAGTTGAATTAGAGAGACGTTTCTTAAAAATAGAAAGATATGGAGGATTTCGGATATCGTCAGGGAGAGAGTTCTAAAGACGAATGGTATATGGGTAAAGGTCGTATGAAAATATAAAGTCTGGTAGAGATTGGTGTGAGACGTTTAAAATATTTAGAAATATAGCCTATATTGTGCTGAAAAAGGGCGATAAACCATATTAATAACAAACAAGAAACATACATACATACATACATACATACATACATACATACATACATACATACATACATACATATAATTACCTCCATAAATTGGAAGAAGGCATCGGCAGAACAAATAAATAGGTATAAGGAAGCAACACGCAATGAATTTTACATGACGCAGCTTAAATGTTTCTGCCCATAAAAAGGTTTTGCCCGTACGCTAACCCCTATTGGAAACTACTAAACGTAAAAAAGTTTCATACAGAAATGAGGCTGAAACGTAGGGTATGGATCTCTAATGGTAGGCCAAGAGGATGGGAATTTGAGTCATACGCGAACTATAAGAAAGCGAAGAAACTGTTTGGAAAAGAGTTACTGAGAGCAAAAGAAAGTTGTGATAGAGAACAGTTCAGTGAGATTGAAAAGGCTGCAGAGCTCGATATTTCCACTTTCTATAAGTTTATACGGAATAAAAGACATAAACGTGATTACATATGCGAAATTGAATCTAAGGGAAAAATTGTACGCGACCACGACTCTATAAGAGACTTATGGGCAAATCATTTTTCCAATTTGTCACTACCTGAAAATACCTATCTGTACGATGAGAATCATTACCAGATGGTCTTAGCAGAGGTTAAAAAACAGAGTATAGAAACCCATTCCCACTTTGATGAAGTTGTTGACAAAATTCCCACTAGACGAGAAATTAGTAGTGCAATTAGTTCTCTCAATAAAGATTAGGCATGTGGTCACGACGGTATTGTTGACGATCATTCACTGTTTGCGGACACTCAAAGCAGTGTACAGTTACTTGAAACTGTCTTCAAAATAGTGTACGAGGCCGAGGAGTACCCATGCCATTTTAAACAAGGTTTAGTAATACCAATATTTAAAGGTGGGGGAAAAAGCAAATTAGATATGAATAATTACCGTGATATAACTATAGTTCCAGTGCTTCAGAAAATCCTACAGCAAATTATATATAATAGACTACTTATATTTTCTAAGCACATTAATTTTCCCAATCCATTGCAACAAGGTTTTAGGAATAATTGTGGTAGTATCACTGCAGCGTTTTGTATCAAAGAATCTATAAACTACTATATGGATAAAGATACTCCTGTCTATGCAACATTTCTTGATAATGCTAAGGCATTCAATACAGTCTGGCACAATGGGTTATTTTACAAGCTGTACAAACTTGGCATAAAAGGGAAGACGTGGCGCATCATGAAAGACTCGTTTAAGGGAGTAACCAGTTCTGTTTTATTTGCGGGCAAATTGTCCAAACATTTCAATATTAAGCAGGGTGTAGGGCAGGGTCGTATCTTGTCCGCTTGGTTCTTTCTCGTTATGATAGACGATTTGATCACTGATTTAGATCACACTTTTCGAGGCCTAAAACTTGTCGATGTCCACCTGTCGTGTGTCTTATTAGCGCATGACACAACTGTAATCGCTAATTCGCATCATTCGATGCAGCATCTGCTCGATACAATTTCTAATTATGCGAAAAGGTGGAGATTGAAATATAACGCAGATAAAAGTTGCAGCATCCTCTTTACAAACAAAAGAAGAACTGATATCCCTTCTTTTCTATTCGACAAGTCGCCAATTCCAGTAGTCAAAAGTAAGAAATATGCCGGCATACCTCTAAAGTACAACTTTAAACCTAACGACGCGATTAAAGAAGCATGCGATAAAGGTAAACACTTATTAAACTCTTTTTATTTTATTGGTATCAGAGACAGGGGAATGAACCCTCTAACAAGTATGAAAATCTGGAAAAGAATCATTCTACCCTCAGTCTTATAATGGATGTGAATTATGGTCAAATATGACAAACACCAATATAGAAGAGCTTGAGCTATGTCAGAGATATGCATCTTTGGATAAATATTCGCCCACAGAGGCAACGCGTAGTATCTTAGGACTCTAGTCAATGGAAGCATACATAGATAAGATGAAATTGTGCTTTTTCAACCGGCTGTGTAGGGGCGATTGGACTCTTATCTGGAAAAAGATTTTCATTTTGCGCTTATGTCAGTACTTGACCAACCCACTAACACAGACGGGGTTTATAGCAGATATTGACAAAATATTCAAGAAATATGGTATGGGAAGTGTTCTCTTAGACTATGCAGTAAGAGTACAAACCGAAGGTAAACTTGGTTGGAATCGGAATATTATTGATAATATTCAAAACATCGAAGAATCTACCTGGAATACAGATATTAAACTAAGGAGCGACTTAATTCGCTTCAGAAACATTCATTTGGACTTAAAACCAAGCAGTATATGGTTTTTTGGGCGTAAATTTCCATCTATGTTATGGCCTGTCTCTGAAATAGTGAAACTATATATCATGCCGGTTGGAAAAGTTATGATATGCAAACTGTGGAAAAGAGACTGACGACAGAGCGAAAATCTTATCATAGGTTGTGAAATGCTACTTGAAGAACGAAACGTCTTCTTTGAGAGGGTGATTGACACTTTAGAGGTGAGAGACGGAGTTAATTTATTCAATCAAGAAGACGATATACTATTGGAGACACTTCTTGGAAGCAGAGTAGATTGCTTGTCGTCTATCGACGATGATGTATGGGATAAACTCATGTTGGTAACGGCATAAAGCATAACCTCATTTTACAATAAAATGCATATCCTACTCTCAACCAACATGTCATAACATAACAGCAGTAATAAGTAGTTAAGCTAAATAAATAAATTAATTAATTTAAAAAACAAGCAAAAACAAAAGGCCATCCTGTTGTTGTCAAATTCCGTTATTTTGTTGTATGATAGATCACGGAGATATAATGCTCTCTGGCTCATATAATATAAGAGTGTCACCTTTTGCTATCTTTATTCATTTGAGAATGGTTTCATGTTGTTCCACATATATATGTATAGATGTGTGTATGTGTGTGTATATGTGTATGTGTATATATGTGTTTGTGTGTGTATATATATATATATATATGTATGTGTATGTATGTACATTTATATATATATGTGTGTGTATGTGTATATATATATATATATGTATGTATGCATAAGCACATATGTCATGTAGAAAGAACTACATTGATAATTAAACTGGTATACGTTTCACCATTTTTGTTATTTTTAAAAAAAAAATTAAATACTCTTTTCGTTGTATTTCATGATTTTGTATTATCCTGAATTTGATTAATCTGATGTAATTTTTGTTCAAGAGGAAATAAAGTCAGTCAGTCAGTCAGTCAGACATACATACATACATACATACATACATACATACATACATACATACATACATACATACATACATACATACATACATATTATAGTTTTCTTTGATTCATTATAATTACTAATAACAATAATCAAACGAACACAAGCATACTAACTTTAACGAGCGAGTTTGTTTGGATGAGACGAATCGGTTAGTTCAAACCGCATAGTAATCGTTTTGTCCGTTCGTCTGTAAGGAAAAAAAAATAGTAATGTCACGACGATGTCTACAACGTGTGAAAAAATGTCTTGACAACCATTTTCTCCCAAACTACAATATCGTATCTTGCAGTACAACATATCGACACATCCTTGCTGAGAAACCTCATCTGGCAGTGAAAACCACATGCTATTCGCCCTGTACGAACGGACGTAATCGTACGTAATCGTCAGAAAACCGTCCATTTGTATGTTTATCGGCAATCTACGTCGAATGGATAATACTATAAATTAAAGCACAGAAGCGAAACTATCCAACAGTATATAATATATGTAGGTACCATTTTAAATAAGTCTTCATTTGTCTGTCTGTAAGACTAAACATACGTTTTCTGTGTAGGTAAATAAGTCTTGCTATTCGTATACAACCACATATTTGGACAAATTTAATATCAATTCATGTTTTTCGGCAGTCTGTATCGATCTATTCCATTAAATTTGTTTAAAAACGCAAAGAAGTGCTATTGTTTTTTAAATATCGCTTTGATACCCCCCCCCCAATCTCACACCCCCCCCCCCCCAACACACAAAAGATATGGAATAGAGTTATTTACTGCTCTGTTTTGTTACAGTTTGTTCATATGAATCACATTAGTATTCATTTCCTGATAGATGTAAATCATAACTAATGTTTAATATTAAAATTAAATCCCATTATATATTGTAATAATTAAGTACATCTAACTTTACTCTAGCTTGGAATGGATACAGATGGGAGATTATGCTAACAAGGCAACCTTCGTTCCTCCCTTCTGTGAGTTCAGACAGTTAGGAGAGTAAATTTCACATTGATTACACGAAGTGACCATTACTAAAAGGCGTGATCTATGTTCCCTCATTACAATTATATTGAACGGTCAGCAGCTTGGATTTAGCCACAAAATAAAAGCAAAATCTGCCAACAATATACTGGGATTCTATCTATGACGCGTATCACAAAAAAGTGTCAGATTGGCGGTTTAGTGTCCCATTATTGAGAAAAGCAGAGGCTCATTTCAAACAATTTAGCCTTGCTGTTATGGTTTCACAATTTTGAGTGATGACATATGACGCATAGAGTACAAGCTCTGCAACAGCATATAAAATATGTAGGTATCAGCTTAAATAGGTCTTAATTTGTCTGTCTGTGCGCCTATAAATGAGTTTTCCATATATCTTACACTACGTATACAACCACACATTTGATATCAATTTCTAAATCGATCTAAGCTATTATATGTGTGTAACAATGCACACAAAAAAATATTGTCTCCTCATTATCGCTGAGCTAAGCGACTTTACGGTTCGATATATTCATATGTACTTGTACCATTGTCTTGTTGTTTCCACGTATTATGATAAAAAAAAGTCTTCATTTGTCTGTCCTAGCGCCTGTAATAAGTTTCCTGTATATGTAAATAAATCTTACACTTCATAATACAAACACAGATTTGGATACATTTGATATTAGTGTATGTGTTTCATGGCAGTCTAAATTGACTTATGCCATTGAGTATGTATAATACGCAAAATAAATAAGTTGGTATTGCTGCTAAATATTGCTTTGATAATCTACTTTACGGGTTATGGACCTCTACCGTGGCAATGTTGACAATTCTTCCACATATTTTGGTGACAAAGCCATATATATGAAGTATAGAGTCAAAGTTATCCAACCGTATATGCAATGTACAGATACCTTCCTAATAAAATGTCTTCTTTTGTCTGTCGGTGCGCCTATACACACGTTTTACATATAGGTAAATAAGTCTTCCTATTATAATACAACCACATACTTGAATAAATATGAAATCAATTTATGTGTTTGTCGGCAGTCTAAATCTATCAATGTCATTAGATTTGTGTAAATGTGCAAATAAAAAAATTGGTTGTTTCCTCGATATCGCTTAACTAAATCACCTTAGTGATCGATATATATTATTTATAAGTGCTTGAACCTTTTCGGTGTTGTCATGCTTCAACGTAAACTGGTGATAATAATATACATATAAAGACTAGAGACGAAGCTATCCAAATATAATAGAATATGCGTAGGTATCATGTTTTAAAAAAAATCTTAATTTGTCTCTCCGTTCGACATTACATAGCTTTTCCGCATAGGTAAAAGAGTCTTACCATTCATGTAACACCAACGATTTGGACAACTTGATATCAATTTATGTTTCCCTCCAGTCTAAAGTTATATCATAAAATTTGTATAAAAAAGCACAAAAAACGTTGTGTTGCTTGCAACATATCACCTTGATATAAGATATAAAGTTACTTTGAACAGGTACTCTTGCCTTGTTGACATGCTTCCACATATTTTGGTGATAAAACCATAAATATGAATCATGGAGTTCAAGCTATCAAACAGTAAATAAATTGTGTAGGTGTCATGTTAAGTCTTGATTTGTCTGTCCGTGCGCCTATACATACGTTTTCCGTCTTGAAAAGAAAGTCTTACCGTTGGTACACAACCACAAATTTGATCTCAAGTTATCTGTTTATCAAAAGTGTAAATCGATCTATGCCATTAGATTTGCGTAAACATTCAAAATCAGAACGTTATTATGGTTTCTAAATATTCCTAGCTAAGCGACGTTTCGGAAAGAAATATCCATGATTTGTGCTAGTACCCTTGCCTTGATATATTTGCACGTAAATGGGTGAAACTACTATAGATATAATGCATAGTGACAAAGCTATCCAAGTGTATATAATAGGTGTAGGTATCAGGTTAAATAAGTCATTTGTGGGTAAGTGCGCCTATACACAAGTTTCGAATACAACCACATATTTGGAAATATTTTATATTAATTTATATGTTTTGGGGCATTTTAAAAAGATCTCTCGCACCGAAATTGTGTGAAAATGCCCCAATATCGCTTAGTTAAGCGACTTTACGGGTAAATTTTATTAATGTGCGTGTACCCTTGCCTTGATGTCATGTTTCCACTAGATTGGGGATAATATTTTAAATATACAGCATATAGATGAAACAATCTAACTTAACATAATATTTGTACGTATCATTGTAAACAAATGTTCATTCTTCTGTCAGTAATTATGTCTTACCATTCGTATACAAGCACTTATTTGGACACATTTGATACCAATGTTTGTGTTTTATGACAGTCTAAATTGACCTATGCCATTAGATTTGTATAAAAGCACAAACTCTAGAGGTTTGCTAAATATCGCTTTGAATAGCTACTGTAGAGGCTATGAGCATCTATCCCTGCCTTGTTGACAATCTTCCACACATTTAGGTCCTTAAACCATACCTACGAAGTATGGAGTCCAAGGTACCTAACAGTATATAAAATGTTAAGGTATCATGTTAAATAGGTCTTCATTCATCCGTCTATGCGCCTATACTAACAATTTCTGTATTGGTAAGAACGTCTTACAATTTCGTATACACCACAGATTTGGACAAATTTAATATTAATTAATGTATTTTTCGGCAGTCTAAATCGATCTGTGTCATCAGATTTGCGAAAAGATGCAAAATAAAAAGGATGGCAAAGTATCCACAATATCGGTTATCTACGCAACGCGACTTTACCGATAGATATCATCATAATATATGCATGTACCCCTTCCTTGTTGTTTCCACGTAAATTAGTGATAATACTATATAGGTAAACATAGAGAGCAAGTTATCCAATAGTTAATAAAAATGCGTATGTATCACGTTAAATAAGTCAACATTGTTCTGTTCGTGCGCCATTACATAACTTTTCCGTATTGGAAAGAAAGTCTTACCATTCGTATACAAATTTGTTGTAAATTAATATGTTTATCGTCTGTCAAACTGGATCTGTGTCATTAGATTTTCAAAAAAAAGCAAAATAAAAAAAGATGGCAATGTATTCTCAATGTTGCTTATCTACGCGGCGCGAATTCATTTCATGTGCTTATACTCTTGCCTTGTTGTGGTGTTTCCACGTAAATTGGTGCTAACATTATAGATATATAAATCCTAGAGAACAAGCAATCCAACATTATATAATATGTGTTGTTATCATGTTAAATAAGTCATCATTTATCTGTCTATGCGCATATACGTAAGTTTTGCATATGGGTAAGTAAATCTTACCATTTGGTTATAAGCACATATTTCGACAAATTGATATCAATTGATGTTTTTTCGGCATTCTGAATCAATTTATGGCATTAGATTTGTTTAACAATGCAAAATAAATCGTTGATATTGTTTCCTCACTATCGCTTATCTAAGCGACTTTACGGATAGATATAATCATGATATATGTATGTACCCAACGTTCCCTCTGCGCGCGCGGCAGCTGCTCAGGCATCCCCGCGCAGATGACTTGTCAATTTTTTGCTAAATTCAACGTTAAAATTTGCTCGTCTCCGTATTGCTTGCGCAGTGCAGCGAACAGTGCGCGCGCGTCTACCATTCGCTTAGAGGGAACGTTGCATGTACTCCTTCATTGTTGTTTCCACGTAAATTAATGATAATCCTATAGATTTCAAGCATAGAGACCAAGTTATCCAACAGTATATAAAAGGTATCATGTTAAAGAAGCCAATATTTGTCTGTCCGTGCGCCTATACACAAGTTTTCCGTATTGAAAAGAAAGCCTTACGATTCGTGTACAACCACAGATTTGTACAAATTTGATATCAATTTATCTTTTTCTCGGCAGTGTAAATCGATCCATGCCATTATATTTGTGCAAAAAGACAAAATCAGAACGTTAGTTTTGTTTGTTAATATTGCTTAGCTAAGCGACTTTTCCGAAAGAAATATCCATGATATATACTAGTACCCTTGCCTTTTTGAGATTTTTGCACGTAAACGGGTACTACTATAGATATTAAGAATAAATATTAACAAAAGGTATTGTTTGCTCTAAGCGATATTTACGATATATATTTTCATGATATGTGCTTGTACCGTTACCTTGTTTCGATGTTTCCACGTAAATTGGTAATATTACTAATGATATAGAGCTTTGTAACATAGCTGTCCAAGAGTAAATAATAGGTGTAGGAATCAGGTTAAATAAGTCATTTATGGATAAATATATCTTATTTATGTGCGTATATCCTTGCCTTGATGTGATGTTTCCATGTAAATTGGTGATAATATAATGGATATTCAGTACAGAGACGAAGCAATCCATCTGTACATAATATGTGTAGGTATTATGTTAAATAATAATATCTTACCTTTTGTATACAAGCATAACGTTTCTTTTCATGGCAGTCTATTTTGACTTATGCCATTAGATTTGTATTTAAACACAAACTAAAAGGCGATGACCATCCATCTAGAAGCAGTAGTGATACCATTTTAAGATGGCCACTGTGGCAACCATATTGGACATCAGATCAGCACCACTTTCATCCAGTACCAACCAGACAAAAAAGTCTTTTCGCAAGAGTTGCAATAACAAGATTTTCAGGATGACTGCCATTGTAGCCATATTAGGCATCAGATTGACACGATTTTTAATCAGGACCAACTAGACAGCATACGTTTCTTCTTTTATAGTGAAAGCCATATGATGATATAACCATCCATCTAAGAACAGTAGAAATAAGATGACAGCTATGGTGGCCATTTTGGATGTCAGATCAGAACCATTTTCATTTTGAAGGCACCAGACATAATAATAAGTCTTTTAGTGAAAACTTCATGTTGATATTTCCAACCATGTAGAAGCAGTAATGATAACAAGATTTTCAAGATATTCACTGTGGCAGCCATATTGGATGTCAGGTAGATACAATTTTTATTCAGGACCAACTTGACAACATAATAAGTCTTTTTCATGAAAACCCCATGACTTTTATGATGGCCACTGTGGCAGTTATATTGGATGACCAAGCAAAACATTTTTCATTTAGGACCAACTAGACCTTGAGAAGAATGTGTGTAAATTGTCAAGTTTATCTTCCAAGTAGTTTAGGAGAAGTGTTAAACAAACATGCTAACAGACAGACAGAAGATGAATGGATGACAGACAACAGACCATCCTATTAGCTCCTCTACTCTATGACCAGTAGAGCCATAAAAAAACATAATGTTAGATTTTTTTCTTTACTTTACCTGTAGAGATCAGGAAGTGAAAATGACCAAGCAGAGATAAATTTTTTGAGAGGTGCATATTTGAACTGTATACTTTATAACCCTATTTACACCCAACAATCATACACCAAAAAAAAATGTGAATTTTTATTTTATTTTAATGATACCTAACATATGAAAGGTCTTTTATAAATAGTCAGTATAACCAATGAGGAACACCTGAGAAATTCTATTCCTTTAAATGTCAAACCCTATTCAAGCAATGAAACTGTAGAGTGGAACATTAAAACAAACATGAACATTTGTGCAATTGCTTTTCTCTTTTAAATATCATCACGTATGATTTTCTCAATAAATTCATACATTAATATTGATGCTATAAATAAACAATAATCTAAATAGCCTTTCTTGCTGTTGTTGATACTATGTTTTGTGGCTGCAGTATTGTGTTTGAAATGTTTCTAATTGTGGGGAAATTAAATGTTTTAGAGGACAGAAGTAATATAAACTTGGAATAGGTTAAAGAAAAAAGAAGTATATGTAAAAGTGTTTCTATTCATTCATTTGTAAGAAAATAAAGAACAATTACAAGGCAAATTCACTTGCTTCCTTATACTACTGTTGGAATAATGAGCAAACCTCGTACTTTTGACCTCGGTGAACCTGATCTATTTCATCCCTATTGAACCTGTAAATTTTATCAATGAGATCTCTCGTAGAAATGTGGTAAGTCTTGTGTTCCTGTATTTAGCAAAAAATTGGTTGCTAATGTGAAAAAATACAATATGTATTTTTAAATTAGCTCAGATTTTCCTATTCACAACCAAATAAGATAATTTTGAGTTGTTCAATTGCTGATAAACACCTTGTGGTTGTTACTTGAAAAACAATCAAGGTTCACTGGAGATCATGTCTGAAAACACAAGTTCATGAAAAATTGTTTTGTAACATATCATCTCAAAATTATACTGCCAATAAAAATTATTTTGACAAACAATTTTTGGTGTCATAAAACAATCAACCTCCAAAGACAGAAAATAATGTATTTGGTTTTAATGATCTGACAGGAATCGACACTGACACACAATCTAGTTAAAAAGTACATGGTGTATGGATCAAACATATCAATATTTATCCTTGCACAATTATTGAAAGCAAAGATATTTGGTAAGTCCACGAGAAAATCTTTCATGCCCCTTTTATCTCCTGCTTTGTGTATGTATGGTATTTAAAGGATTGTTAAAATATGATGGCCAAAATAACTGCATGAGATAATTATGGACGCCTCATGTCCAATGACTGACATATTCAGTTGGCAAATAGTCATTTGAACTCATTTGTTGGTCTTGTTTAGCAAACATTGTCAGTTGAGGACCATCTATGTATGTGTGTATGCCATATCTGAAAGATATTTTTTACTGGTAGATAGGTATACCTGCAAAATATGCTAGATTATAAAAAGACAGACAGGTAGATAAATAGAAATTATTTTTTATATACATGTATATCTAAGTGTTGGAAGAATTAGTAAACATTGTACCCTTTGACCTCTATGAACCTGATCTGTTCCATCTCTATTCAACATGAAAACTTTATCAATGACATCTCAGGACAAATTGTAGTAAATCATGTGTCCTGTCTTTAGCATAATATTGGTTGCCATGTTGATACAATACAATATGTATTGTTAAAATAGATCACTTTTCCTGATGGGCTGGGGTTTGAGGGCTGTGTTCGACCAACAAATACTGCCCTGTGAAATAAATGCGTACTAATTATTCAAAAGAACTGTTTAGATGCTCACGATTTCAATGTTTACTCTATGCCACCAAAATCAAAATGTACAATAATAACACGTGCTTAATTTTATGGTTCTGCTCTGCTTATTATATACTTCTGAAACTGGGACTGGTATATGGTAAATTTGCGTGCATTTACAACAGGTTCATTGGAGAAAATGATGACATACCTCAATGCTACTTTCATTTACTGTGACTAAAATTTCTTAATATGTTGCATGAGACACACAAAGAGGCTGCAGAACGAAGACAGTTGATCAAAATGGCTGCTCCCACGTCGACGTGAAATGAAGTTGAAATTGTCCAAAGTACACTATTGGTAACTTTAGCAGTTTCAATAACTGCTATAGGGAAAATGAAATTTGACAGAGTAGACAGTGCTCATCGTTATGTGTTCATCTCACACATTATCAAACCTATGCAAGAGCATAATTATATATCCCAAGTCTGATCAAAATCAGATCAGAAATATGATATCCAGAATGGGATCAAGTTAAGCCAAACAGGTGCAAGATAACCTTACTAATATGTGTTGATCTCATTCACTATCAAATCCATCTGAGATCTGGATGATATATGCATTTATTCAAAATCATATCAGAAATCTGGCCTCCAGTGGATACAAGGTCAGCCAATCAGATGCAAAGAATTATCTTACTAATGTGTGGATTATACCCATTACCAAATTTATTCATGATCTTAAATATTTAATCAGAAAAACGGCTTCCAGAGAGGTAAAAAGATCAGCCAATTTGATACAAGATCACCATATTGATATGTGTGGATCACACTCATTGTTAATTTGAACTTGACCTTTAATGAGATGCACCCCACCCCTCACAATAATGAACATGAAACAGCAGCAACATTTTTAAGAGTAGTATTTTAAATGTTTAGATGGTTAAAAGGATGACCTGGAAATATTTAAAATGTAGGACCTTTACCTCTGGGCCAACACCATAGTTTCCATCTTACTGACCCTATGCCTACTTGTTTACACTCCACAACAATATTACTGGATATGTCACTGTTGACCAACATCTTGATGATTTAAGCATATATTCCAAACGTGGTCAAAGTTGGATTAGAAATGTGGCCTTCAGAGTGGTAACAATCTAAGACAATCAAATGAAAGATTATCTGATTAATATGTGTAAGTCTTGTTCTTCCATCCAAGATCTTAATGATATAAGCCCCTATTGCAATTCAGATTAAAATCAGATAATACAATATGGCTTCCACTCAAATGCAAGTTCTCCTTATTAGCATGCATAGATCTTGGTCATCATCAAACTTGTCAGGGATCTTTATCGAATAAAGATATATTCCAAGTTTTATCCAAATCATATCAAAATGTATGGCTTCCAGAGTGGTAACAAGTTTAGCCAATCAAGTGCAAGATCAACACATTAATATCCATGTCTCTTACTAATTCTTGAATTTTAAGAGATTTTGATGATATAAAGCTCTATTCCATGTTTGACATAATTAGATCAGAATATGGACTCCAGGATGGCAAGAAGCGATTGTTGACAGGCGGATGCAGAGCCTTACAATGTCATACTTGCAATATTTCCAGATGGTTCCTGAGACTGAAAAAGGTGTTTTTACATCCAGAAAAGAAAAAGAAAAAAAAAAAAGGGGGGGGGGGGTCAGTGAGGCAGTGCATTCACCACCACCTCAAAGCTAGATCGTCTAATTCAGAATAAGCTCTTTTCATATAATCCTACAGAAATTGTAAATTCAAACCCAAATACAAGAAAATAACAAGTTTTCTTTAAAGCATTTAATACATTTACAAACAAAATATAGTTGGTTAGCTTTGCATTGTCAAATATCATCACCAAACAAACACAAGTGTACACACACACAGAATCACAACCACACAGACATTTTAAAAAAGTCGCAAGGTTTCTGTCTTTAAAATCTATCAAACATTGCAACAGTCTTAATTAAATGCAGTCTTTCCTGCTATCAGTAGTTCAGTTGGAGGTTTTAAAATATAAGTGCCATTTGTGTTTGTGTTTGCACTCCTTTATGACTGGATGGTACTGTTGTTCAACACTGCTGGATTCTCTGAGTGAATTCTGGTCAGAACTGAGTTGTTTATGCCAACCATAATACTGGCATTATTGTAACTGTATTTGATGCAGTGTGACCACATGATATGCTGGTTCTGTGAAAAAAGAAAACAAATTGCTTTAGGGACTGAATCTATTGTTTCAAGATTCCTTGTAATTTTATTGATCCTAACCAACTCTATTATCTGTTAAATGATGATATAAAACAGGATCATGGCTGCTAATTACAATACTGGTCTCTTGTGTAATTATGTATTCACTGACAACCAATCACACTTGTGTTAAATGAATCAAGCAATTAAAAAAACACAATCATAAATACCCTTCCAATACATTTTGATATCCACAAAATATAATTAAACATAATACATCTACTGAAATCTTTCTGACAGTGTTATGCATTCACTATCATACACAGACACCATGCTCCATCTCACTTTTACACAGAGACTCTGTCACGTACTGACCTGCACAAAAAAGCAGTCAAAACAAAGAGAATGGCACATTTTCCATAGCCACTATCACATAATTACTTATTAGTAAGCTCATGATTACTTTCAATATTTCTTGCTAAGTAAGTAAAATTATTCCCTGAGAAAATGTTGTACCTATTCATGACTGATTAAAATAAAATTTGACTTTTTCAATTTTTATAAGCACACTGAGACTGTTAGAGGAAACTATAAAAAATTTCATAAAAATAACATAAGTTAATAAAAAATTGTTTTGTAACATATCATCTAAAAATTGAACTGCATTAAAAAATTATTTTGAAAAACAATGTTTGATGTCTTAAAACCAAAGACAGAGAAAAAAAAATATCTTTCTTAATGATCTGATAGATACTGACACTGCCACACAATATGGATCAGATGTAATGACAATATTTATCCTTGCACAATTGTTAAAGTACTGATATTTGGTCCATGAAAAGTCTTTCTTACCTCTTTTATCTTCTGCTTTGTGGCTGTATGGTGTAATTGTTGTTTAAACAATTATTAAAATATGATGACCAAATAACTGCATGGTATATATTATGGACATGTCATGTCCGATGACCGACATATTCAGTTGACAAATGATATGGATATGTATGGCAGACATACATATACAAAAGGTCCTCAAATAGCAATGCTTGCTAAACTTGATCAACAAATGCGTTCAAATGACTATTTGAACGCATTTTTGATCAAGTTTAGCAAGCATTGCTATTTGAGGACCTTTTGTATATGTATGTCTGCCATGTCTGAAAGATTGTTTTATCGGTAGTAGAAATATAAGCAAAATATGATAGATTAGAAACAGACAGACTGGTAGATAAAAAGCAATTTTAAAACAATAGACTAAGTTTTCCTATTATTGAACATACTTTATTATATATTGTTATCAATATTTTATATTACATGAATTAACAAACATAATTTGGAAATCACATAATATAGTATTATTAATATAATCGACCAAAGTACCTGAGATGCTGTTTCAGTAGGATAACATTGTCACAGGGATGAATTCCACAAGGGGAAGAATTTCTCAGGAATGAACTATCTGGGGACTAATTAGCTGAGGATGAGTTGTTCTTGAACACTTATCATATTCATTAAAAATCTTGCCAAAAGGTATGGACATACATGACAATTACTTTTACTATATGTTCTCTACATATATTTCTCAATACTGACCTTTCAACTGTGACATTCAATAAAAATCATATGTTAATCTAAAATATACCCAAAGATGACTTCACGGTGAAGTTCTTGTCAAGGGTTCACCGGCATTTTTTTTTTTTTGAGTGGCGTCACTGTAAACAGAACAGCATGTAAACAGAATACAGATTTCACTTCCGGCACATCACCAAGACCGTATTACTCAATGGGCACTCTTGCCAAAATACACACAGATAACCACTCTCTGAGCTCATATTCTCAATAATAAACAATTACCTTTAAATCCCTACCAAAAATGCATCAATATAACTCTTCTATCACCACCAAAAAACAGAGAGGAAAAATGTTCTAAAAATAGACCAGAACTACATCCGTGGGTACTTTAATAACTGGAAATAATCATTGTGATGTTATTCCTGACAGGCCCAACTTTTGGGGTAAAGTTAGTAAAACTTTTATATTATCATGCCACATCTATTTGAACATTATACATAAAGTCTTTTTGAATTTCCTTGCAAACAAGACATGTGACAACTATTGGAAAGTGTGTAGTGCTGGTGTTCCACAAGTTGCATGTGTTGGTCCAAATGCTCTAGAGAAACCAAAAACTAAATTTGCTATATCTTCCTTAATTAAAGGACTTTTTTTAATGCAGTTAAAACCCAATCGTACTACAAAATAAGACCTGTCTAAAAAATATGTTTGAAGTTTAAAAATATTGATCAAATAAAATTGTAATGGAAATTTTAAAAATATTTAAATTTATACACAAAATTGCATTGCAAAATTAAATTTTCATAAAAGTTTGAAAACACAGTTTGAGAAATTATAGACAGAAAAGTTGACCAATCAATGGTATTTAAAATGATTGGTAGTTTGGGTCCGTATAACTGAAAACATTTTTCAGAGGGGTAGTGAAGTCATGAACATGGCTCATAGTGATTTTGGCAACAAACCTAAATAAGCCTGTCTAGGTGCATATAGGTGTACACACTAAAGAAGCAATGACTGGTGTTATGTTCCATATTTATTGTGTCAGATATTTTGGCAGTTACTTGTATAACTAATAGCGCACTCAAATTTAAAGTTCTGATGGGATTACTACCATGTTTTAATTTGTATAGCAAAATTGCATTACATTTCAGTGTCGATAACTACAAAAAGCGACAATGGGATAGGAAAATACAGTTTCTAGGTAGGCTTTACCTTACTGAACAATGGTGCTAATCTCTCTCATGAAGACCTAAGCCACGTCTTCGATGTGTTATATATTAGTGTGGTGATATGAACTAATCATGGTCACCAATGGCAGTACACTGCATATGTCCTAATGAAACATTGCTATCACCACCAGACTGCTGGAGAGCTTCCAAGCTGATCCAACTATAATACTTTGGTTCAGATACCAGGCTAGACCTGAAATGATATAACATGTTTCACGTAGGTCTAGAAAACAGTAAGCTGAAAGTAAATGAAGTTAAAATGTGTTAGATATAGTGATTTCCAAAAAACATTCAGGTTGTAAGCATGGGAAAGAAATATTAAACGTGACATAGTGACACTCAGAAATGTAAAGAAATAGCCACGCATTAAAGTAATAAATTCATCATAAAGGTATATGAGGTTTCTTGAAGCATATCTGGTCATTTACAGGTTAAATAACTAATCAAGTAGACTATGCATCATACAATTTAAAGAAATGTTGGGATGATGAGGTTTGATCATTGGTGTAAACGTAAGTACATGTACATATCAGTATACAGGAAAGTCAAGCGACAATGTAGTGAAATAAAATATATTACTATAAGCAATTTTATTCATGAGGGAAATAATAATTCTGGATATTGCAAGAGAATACAGCCAAATGTGGCCACACATATCAACTACAGGTACCAATACATCCTATATCATAAACTAAATGTGAAATTCTGATCCCCAAAAGTTGTAAACAAGAATGGAAATTTGCATATGTGGGACATATACAATGTACTTGTTATGATCAAATGTGCAACCATAATTCAAATGATCTGTTTGAACATTTAAAGTGTATTTTAAGAGTGTTTGTGTCCAAGTACTAAATTGAAATATGTTACCATACATTGGCATATTCATGAAGAAAAAAAACATTTTGGGATACTTTTAGATCATACAGCTGGAAATGTGCCTTACAGATTCACTATAGGTACAATATCAGCCTATATGATATACTGAATGTTAACTTTGGATTCCAAACATTCTAAAATGTGTGCATATTTGTTTATGTGGGTTATGTAACCATGTTAAGATCAGTTGTACAGTTAAAATCTAATTATCTGTTTGAATATATCTTATGCAATCTTTACAGTGTAAGTTAGCAAATATTATTAGTAATTAATAATGCATAAATTAAGATGAATCATTAGAATTACCATAACATCATAGAGGCTACAATGCTGCACTTCACTAATCAATCTCTGAACCAAATTGAACAATAATAGTGAATGCATTTTGTGTTCAACTTACCGGTACATCATTCTGCTGTTTTATTACATCCAAGGGTAAATATACATGAGGAAAGAATATTTTATCCCTTCAACCTGCATTTCATTCTTAGACAGTTTAAAATGATTTAGTAGAGAACTTGAGTAGGTTCCAGTATAAAGTTTTCATCACTGTCCTCTCACTAAACACCCTGTAACTATGTTTGTTAACAATTACGAAAGGCTATACAAGCAGATATGTGTTACTCAGGAAGTCACTCCATCATAAACACAAAAATAGTTTGAATGACCAGTACAATATAGAATTTTGTCTTCACATATTTTAAATGATGGTCTCATTTTAACTTACAAAGATATTTTATCTGAGAAAAATTGACAAATATCCAACATTGGTGCTTGTATATGGTGTAGGAGTTTAAACATGCTGGTATAATTTAATATAATTTCCCCAAAAATATTATCTATGTACATTTTAAGGGGCAAATGTTAATTTTTTTAAAAATATTTTTTAAATTTCATTAAAATTTCTAAAAATTAAATTAATTTTTTATTTTTATTTTTATTTTACCGAAGTCATTATATATATATATATATATTATATAACACATTCCAATTTCATGTGTCTATCATTAACAATGACATTTTTATAGCAATTTAAAGTTAAATAATAACTGCCCTGACAGGACATATATCACAATTAATTTTACTATATGTTATCTACATATATTTTTCAGTACTGACCTTTCAACTGTGTGACAATCAATACAATTGAAATCAAATGTTAATCTAAAATACATCCAATGATGATTTCACGGTGAAGTTCTTGTCAAGGTTTCACCGACATTTATTTGAGTGGCTGCACTGTAAACAGAACAGCATGTAAACAGAACACAGATTTCACTTCCGGATCATCACCAAGACCTTATTACTCAATGTGCACTCTCCCCAAAATACACACAGACAACCAGTCTCTGAGCTCATATTCTCAAAAATAAACTATTACCTTGAAATTTCCTACACAAAAAAATCATAAATATAACTCTTCTATCACCACCAAATGAGAACGGAAAAAATGTTCTAAAAATAGACTAGAACTACATTCGTGGGTACTAAACTGAAAATAATAATTGCGCTGCGATTCTGTATGTCATGGATGTAACATTTATGGCCAATAAACAATATGCGTGTGTGTGATTCGGATTTTTAATATAGATTTAACAATTTTTCAGTCATATCACCGTATCTGCAGTGTGGCAGTTTATAGTGATGCCCAGCACTGGGAAATCATGACACATATATGTAGCATGATGTCCCACCTGGTCATATTATACTGGCCAGACCGACCAGTTAACACTAACTTCTTAATGTTGAGTGCCAAGTTAGTACCATTTTTCTAAGTCTTTGGTATGACTCAGCCAGGGATTCAACTTGTGACCTCCTGCATGCAAAGGCGGACGCTCTAATCACTAGGCCACATAAACAATCCCAATGACATGATATTTTACCGACAGATAACCCATCAACAACAACACAAATAAACTGACACATAGCAACAATTTGTTGCACTGTATAACAATAATGAAGAAAAGTCACCACTTTATTAACAGCATGAATAGATTTTACTTTAAATATAAGTATACTTGGATAAATAATAAAGACACAAAAAAGTAAACAACATTCAAAATGCACCGAAAAGCACATTTATTTGAAGGTACTAGTTTTGATGATGGTTGTTGTTGTAGGGTTTAACACCAATTTTCAGCACATGAAAGGCTATACATGGCAGCCAGTATTAATGGTGGAGGAAGAACCTGGGAAAAATTCCAGAAAGAACCACCGACCCACGAGAAGCTACCGGCAAGCTTTCCCACATACCCACATTGGTTGAATCTGAGACTCGAACCCACGAAGTCAGAGGTGACATGGCAGTGATCAATAACATAGAGTGCTTCAGACCACTCTGCCCCCCCCCCCCCCGTTGATGATGTAAATGTACATCATGAAGCTAGAGTAATTTCAGGCAATTGTTTCAGAGTTTATTGGTGTTGTGTGACATATCAACACATGAAAACTATATTGTGCATAGGCAATGGGAGTAATATATCTTGACCATAGATACAGTGAGGAAGACACAAAGCAAACATCTTGGTGACCAAGACTAGGAAGTATGAGATGTCATTCATTAGTACCAACTTTTTTATTTTTGATAAAACAGTAAATTGTTAGAAATATATGAAATTGGTAAAGAGCTAGGTTACTTTATTAAAATAGTTATTGGCTGTTAAATGTAGTGAGTGGAATAGAGAATTAAATTACATGATAAGCCAAGAGGGCCTCTGAACATAAAACTGGGGTGCCAAGAAATTATGTGATATTGGCATGGGTGCACTGTCAATATAAAGCTCTGAACAGGATAAAATATTAAAAAATAAAATACAACAGCATTTGCAATCTGGCAACTCTACCAGTTATAAAAACAAGTATCACAAGATCTTAAAAAGTTATTTATGTAAGAACAAGAATCAAGTTAAAAGATAAAAAAGCCAGTCTTTCTTGATATAATCAATAATGACTTGGCAAAATCTATTTTATTGTTTGACCTTGTTATTAGTAATAATAATAATAACGAAGACTTTGTATAGCGCATAATCTTGCGAAGCTCTAAGCTCTTTACACCATCAATAATGATATGACTACACTACAGAACAACAAATGACAAAAACAATGAAATTGGTATAATAAAAAAAAACATGCTGAAAACATATAAGATACAAAACACGATTAGGTCTCTAAGTTTGTCCCTGCAAGTTTGTACCAATACTACTAATAGTAATTCTTCAGCTGCCATAAATTAAGGGCCTTAATTATCCAAATTGATTGGCTGGCAATGGTGCCTAAAGGCCCATCATCAGATTTTGACTATTCAGTGCTAAGACTAGGGGAGCCAAGTTCCTTACTCAGAGTCACACATAAGTCAACCCAGTAAATCAAGGCAGGATTGAAATGGGGGACCCAATGATCATGAATCCAGCATACTAACTACTGAATCACTACCCAATTAACAATAACAGGACGGGAATGATGTCATATTAAAAATCCCATCTCAGACCCACAAAAGCCAACCCAATTAATTGGTGCAGGACCATGCTAGTGATCCAGCGATCATGCATCCGGCATACTAACAACTGAGTTTCTACCCAAGTAAATGGATGGAATTGTGTCATTTTAAAATGTGTCTCAAGTAAATGGAAAACCAATCAGCTTATTGTAGCATTTTGTAATGTTTTTTTACTATCAAAAACTATAATTCAGTTTGAAAACTATAACAACCTAACATTTGAGTATATTCCAAAAAGATGATCATATCTGGATAAGTCCATTCGACACAAGTATTAAAGTATATGAAGATTTTTACAAAAATGATGGACAGTTAACATAAATTTACAGTTGCATTGGTTGTCCCAGTAGGTAGCAAAATTATCGCATATGTGATGCAACTGTAACAATCCTTGCTATCCATCTTTATGTAATACATATATTGCTTTTTCTTTACTAAAGTAAATGTGGTGTAGTCCTATCAAGACAGAAGCTTTCAAAGTAATTACTATGTAAATTGATTGTACAGCTGATGTTATTCAGGATCAAGTTTATTACCTAAAAGCAATGTTCATATACTTAACTAAGGAAACAAAACTTAGGTATTTTTTTAACCACCAACAATAATTGGTTTCCTAATGGCCTTTTCAATGTGTGTGCGCGAGTTCCTCTTACCTCCACCCCACCCCCAACTCCGAGTATTGGAACCATTCACTGTACTGTATCTGTACCTACATGATATTCTAAATACCCGTAAAAAATTATTTTGAAGATTACAGTCAACAGTATATGGAGTGAACATATTTTTTCCTTTCTCAGAAAATAATTAGTAACAGTAAAGACGAATATGTCATGGTCACAGGGACTCGTTACAAAGCAAATTAGGACTACCCTATACATTCATGAATCAGGGTCTCACCTGTAACAATATAACACAACCGTTGCTATCCAACTTTGATGCAATACATATATTGTTCTTCCATTAATAAATAAAATGTGATTTAGGTGTTATATTGTCACAGGTAAGACCCTAATTCATGCACGGATACTCCTAATTTGTTCTATAACGAGCCCCTGTAATCGTGGCTAGATGACAGTTATTACGATATTTTAAAAGAAATCACTTAAAAATAAATGCGTTTTGTTAAGAGTTATAACTGCTGAATACTTCTTATGTAATAATAAATATTTGATATTTACTTGTATGGTGGCTGTTGGCAACTTATAGGCGTATATTTTATCCTGCAACTTACGTTCTCGATACCTCACATGATAACAAACAGACAATCCGAATGGAATTACATCCGGGGTCAATCTTTCGCGTTGCCTGTTAATTATTAGTTTACAAAGGGAAGCAACTCATTTATATAATTCAATTCAATTCAATATACTAGAAATCGTAATTACACACGAATAAAGCAATTACTTGTGTAGTAAATAAGTGTGTATAGTTGATATATGATCTAGAAATGAGTATATATGTTTATTTTATTAAAATTTGTAATAACAGCGAAGATAAATATGACGTGGGTTGCGGGCAGTTTCATATCTGCCCGCAACCATTTCATCTGCCCACTACATGAGTATGAGGACGACGAAACTGCCTACAACCCACCTAAAATAATAGTATATATATATATATATATATATATATATATATATATATATATATATATATATATATATATATATATATATCCAACAAATTTCGTAATTCATTATATGATATAAAATATAGCAGATGGTAACAGGAGTTACTCCCCTTCGGTATTACCAATTCGTTAGTAGATATATTACGCATCATTAAGCATAAATAACGAGTCAATAAGTACGCAGTGGTAACAGTTAATAAGACTTTCATTGTAAATATTCAAACCGAATTCTGTTCCCAGTTCGCTTGGAAAACGCGGATTTAGTAATATTTCTGCAACATATCGAACCGAGGTCATACACATATCAAAGTACCTACTTGATTGAAATATTCTTTCGTCGTTAGTTTCTATATTGAATGACTTACAAGTACCAGTTTTCCCAAATGCAGTATTCTCACTCTGAGTGATAGCTCGTAAATACGATAAAGAATTATCAGTTTTTATACCATTTATATGGTCAATCACAAAACCATCTGGCATTCCTCCCATAAACACTTCGAAGATAAATCGATGACAATAATAATTTTTCCCAACAGCAGTAAATCTCAAGATACCCCAGACCATTGTCAAATCCGACTGACTTTTTCAGCCTGCGGTGTCTGATTACACCATCACAAGACGCTTTATAATTGATGATCACAGGATGCGGTTGAAATTCTTGGTTCATTTATACACATATATTTTATTTGTGTAATTAATTATTTGATTTAATTATTAATTGTTGAGAATCTACCAATGTAGTCTTGAGGTGTTATGTCGCTGACAGAGTCAGGGTCTTTGATGGAGTTTTTTATTCGTTTATCATAATAGCGGTAAAGTTCCCTGTATCGCTTACCACCACAATTCAGACACAGCTGCAACTTACCTCGCACCCCAACCCCACATCGTATGCAGGGTAACGGATCTCAGCTTCGTCATCGTACACTCTGTGAATGATATCCACAGAATTCATTTCTGCATGATATGTTAGAAAAGGTTACTGATCCTATCAGAAGCCATTTACAGTGATTCATTATATATATATATATATATATATATATATATATATATATATATATATATATATATATATATATATATATATATATATATATATATATTCGTTTTAAATACTTGTTTTAATTATAATACGGAGGAGTTTGATAGATTATCCAAAATAAAACCCTGGAAAATTGTTAAATTCAATCTCGATAGAGTATCCGTAGATGCACAAAATGAGGGTCTAATAAGTGATAAACGCATGTTGGGTAAAATCCATAAGAGTTTTAACGAATTTTAGCGTGATGGTGCATCTCACTGTTGGTCAACATTTCGAATCACTGGTAGTGTTGATGCTACCATGAACGACAAAAAATCAGCAGCGATAATATCACATCTTGACCAAACAAAGTTTTTTTTAGAGTGATATTCATTATCCGTTCGGAAACAACAACTTGGATTATATTTGAACCTTTTATGAAAAATAAAAGAACTGTCACTTTGAGTCAGGATTCCAAACCAGGAACGCTGACTCGAATTCATAAACCGTACTACGAGAGATCTTATCTCGTGACCGCGGTTATTTATTGGATCTATCCGATAAATGACAAACCGAGTATTGAGAAATTAAAACCCATGAAACTGTCGCCGTTGACTTCCTCAAAACAAGTTGACTTATCTAAGACGTAAAAAAATAAATGAATGGGCGTTATCAGTCAGGGATAATGGGGCAACAATTCAAAATGTAGCTGAGCTAGAAAAGATATTAAAATTTCCAATAACCGTAGCGACGATAACAGGAGGAGTATTATACGAATCGAAATATAACTCAAGGGGAATCTCCAATAAAAATTATAGACTATAATGCACACGTGTGGACCTCCGCAATAACAATATTTACACGGGTTAGAACCGTAAAATATCTACCCGTGGAGTTCTCCTGAGAGTTCTCCGGGGAGGAGAATTTGTTTGATTTTATTCACACGGAATGTAAAATTGATCCTGTGTCACTGTGGTTATTTCAGAGTCTTGAAAACGAATTCGATCAATTTGTAAGACCTAACCGCGAAATATATCGTACTGAATCTCTTCACGACGAGATGAGAAATCTAGGTCGTGGTTTTTCAACGGATAACGACGAACAATTACTAACAAACTGTTTTACAATCCCGTCAGTGGCAGCTCATTTCGCGAGAATAAAATCTGTGGAAACCAACAAGGGCTGAATTTTTCTCAGATGTCTAATTAAGCTGTGTAGGATATGGACATAGTGGATTATGGAATACCAAATATGATCCCAAAAATGTTTTTTTCAGTTGATATGGTTGCGTGTTATCCAGGGAGTTTTCTTGGGTATGGAGAATGCCCTGGGAATTTTAAACGATTTGGACATCCTACACACGAGATGACCGCTACCTGATTTTGATCTAACCGGATTCGCTCGTGTAGTATCATTCGAATTCACTAAAGGATTTCATCCGTGTTGTTATGTTTGGTTTGGTAGACACATATCTGAAAAACACTGGGTACCAATAGTGTTGTTATGGTATATGATTGATTGTAAAATGCTGATATCGCTGACTGTCAGTGAAGCAAATGTATCATATCGGAAACAAACTGAGGTTTGGTTACCACAACCTGATAGCGTAGATGGCATAATTAGCGATAACAAAGAAAAAACCCTCGTTCGACGAAGAATATATCGTTAAATGGTCCAAGGAGATTTTTGAAGTCAGAAATAAACACGCAAAAGATCTCGGTAGAAGAATAAGTGGTAAATTCACCCAGGGTGGATCAAATGATCACAAGCGACATTATTTACAATTAATTCTAGATGATGCTGAATACGATTTTATAATCGCGAATGCAACATCTAGAGGTATATATGTTAATCGTAAACACGCTTTCTTGTCCGATGGAACAATATTCGGTACAATTCTTATTTACGTAGATGGAGATAATCCCCAGTACGTTCATTTAAGGGCTTATATGCTGGCTTATGTTTCTATCAATTTACTTACGATGATAAATAGATTTCCTGAATCCGCGGTAAGAGTCGCCACTGATTCGTTTTATATAGATGTAAAACATAGCGTAGCAGTGGCTGAAATACAAAGTCCGACGAGTGTTGGGGATCCTAGAGAATAAAAAAGGAATTGTTGCACGATTATTCTAAATCAGCAGATGTTACGATTGAAAACAATTACATAAAAAATAATCAGATATCCGAACTATAGAAAGCCCCTTCGTTACCCGATCCAATATGTAGATATAAAACCAGTTACTTAAACGGATGTGGCTGGTCAGGGAAGACGACTCGTGTGATCGAATTATTTTGAGGAAAATCAAACATGATTGTGCTAACAGCAACACACAGACATGCAAGAGAGACGAAAAACAGCGAGGAGTTAATGTTTGCACTTATCACAGTTTCTTTCGATGGAAAGGTGACGCATGGACTCCTGATCGAAATGGGCGAGAAATATATTCCTGAAATTATTTTTGGGGATGAGTTATGCACAGTATCGCTAGAGATATTAAAAATGTTTCTTGATTTGCTATTGTTCAAGAATACAGCTGTGATAATGGGTGGCGATCATGGCAACTAATACCATTCGTAGTTTATCTCCACATGATTGGCTGAAGAATTGTGTAGTATTATGAAGAAATTAATACTGATCACAGATCACTTGATCCAGAATTAAGTGAGTTCAAGAAATTACTTAGATTACAACCGGATAAAATCCAGTGTGAAATAGCGCGTGAAATAATTTCAGAAACCCCATTAAATGATTTTTGGGAAGCGTGGAGTCCAAGCGACTTGATAGTGACAAGTAGAAAGATAGAGATACACTTCAGATGAAGTTATTTAAACTGCACAAATAAAAATTCGCAACACTTCCAGTGCCATTTTGTTATAGACCTACGGATACACGAAGACAGAATATCGAAGTTGATATTCCAGGCCTGACAGTGAAGCAGATTCTCGTGCTAAATGATATTGTGTTGGTTGATATCAGTGTTATCGAAGATGCATTGCGTGCTAATAAATCTCCAATGATGATACATTCTTCGCAGTGATTGAATATATCGGATACAATTGTCTGGATGGTAGATGATCGCATCGTGTGGTCGAATTTAATTTCTCTCGCAGTGTCCAGAGTACGAAGAATAAATCAACTTAGAAGAGTTGTTTTAGATACTAATGACACCACAGTCAGTGATATTGTCAACGATGACATAATCAGAAAAAAAACTCGTTGATATAAACAACAGGATAAAAAAATAAACGAGAATTTGATATTGATGCTGAATTTATAATTACGCTGAAACAACAACAGAATAATCACTGCGCGAGTTGTAATTGTATAATGCGTTGGTGGTGGTCGGGTAAAGATCCTCGCCAATTTATAGCAGACAAAAGGATTATAGTCGTGATCACACCAGAGATAATGTGATGTTGACTTGTCTTGAGTGTAACAGACGTAGAGGCGCTAGTAAGACCACGCGGCGGTAATTGAGTATCCTCGGGTATCACTTGTAATTATTCACGTGTAAATCCGCGCTGAGGTGCAGCTGAATCTAGTCTATAGATTGCGGTGTAGTGACACTCCAAATAGAATCATTAGCTCTTTTTTACCTTCTTCAAGCTCTCCTGGTTCATTTAAAATTTTCACAGTGACATTGCCAAGTATTCGTTGTTTTGGAAAAAATATTGTGGGTTTTGTACACGTATATACTTTTTTGATAGCGTTAATAGGTTTCATATTAATTGTTCGAGTAATTTCATTATTTAGCACGGTAATGACACCTGGTAATCTCTTGACCCATTCATGAGATCGTTTATCCTGAATAAATTCCTTCGCGGATTGATATCCCAAGAATCGCTCAGCAAGTGTCCGATTAAATCGTTCAACAATTGCCTGATCGCAATGTAGTGCAGAATGTCATCGTCGTATCATGGTATTATGATACTTCACTGATCATAACACTACACCCTTAAATTCCTTGCCAGGATCAACCTGCAATAAATTTGGCCACTGCAGAGGACCTCGCCGATAAATTCTTTCAAACGCAGAAGCTACTTCAGTTGATGACTGTCTTAAATGGTTCAGCTTGTTTGTATCTACTCGCAACATCAACTACGGTTAGCGCATACTTGTATGTTTGTTTATTAACAGTATCATGCGGCAGAAATAATATATCAGCCTGATGAACTTCATTAGGGCCGCTGACATCGAAATGTGCGAAATTAATTTGTTTAGGCAGTGGTAGATAAATCTGCCATATCGCCTGTTTGGATAACCAATCCTTCGCGGTGGTATTTTTTTACTTTTGCGGCGTTAGCGAGTTTACCGATTGCTCATTTACCCCTCAAGTACCCTCTTGGAGAATAATAAATCGATTCCATGCTGTTATTAATTACCAGCACCCAGCATTAATTTACTTTTCATCGCCGATTTTATCAACCAGGATGCTAATTTTTCTTTGAATGATTTATAAGTGATTTATTTTTTACGCATGAATGAATTTCACATCTGAGATATATCTGTGTTACAGATTGCTGCTTTTATAAGCAACAATATGAGTATGACACGCCTTATCAATAGCGTTTATTGGATATTCGCCGGGTCGGGGTTGGTCTTTGATCATCGAGTCGGATACCGAGTCTGGTTCCAGGGCCACAGTAACTATACCCTGGAAGGTGTTTTTCTCCTGGATATTTTGCCCATGGAGCCCCGGGAAGTTTTGTCAATTTTGCTGCAATATCACCTCCTCGTTTTTTTTAAATCCATAGAAACAAATCTAATTTAGTTTGCACCACAATGTACACACTTAGCAGCAAGTGCTGATCTGGTATTGCTTGTTGTAATTGTTGTCAAATAGTTTGTACTAGTACGCTTCTTACATTTCACACAATATAGATCCATAATTTATTTATAATAACATGAATGTAATTGATTTTTCGGCGACAAAAACACGAGAACCCGTTAAGCATCATGCAGCGCTACTAAATTATATTAGCATGTTCGTAATTGGACCATCTGGAATTGGCAAGACGCAGTTGTTACTTAATTGCAGAACGAGATAGATGAAATGGGATAAATTATATTTGGCAGCCCCTAGTGCAGACGATCAGCGATGTTACGAGGTGTTAAAGGATTTTAACGATAAAACAAAATCGGAAATCGATGAGGATATTATTGAATTTACAACCGATATCGAAGAAGCACCGAGTGTTGATGTTATTGATTCAAGTATTAACAGTTAAGTCGTATATGATGGTGTGATGTTAGATAAACAAGCAAACCCTGCCAGAATATTTTCCAGAGGTGGACATAAAAATACTGATGTGATTTATGTTACTCAGAGATGTGCATAAATACCAAACGTGATCAGGGATAACTGTAATATTCTTGCTGTGTTTAATGGAGTTGATACCCATACGCTACAAAATATTCACCGGACCTGGTGCAGTGGAGATATAGATTATAATATATTTATAAATTTCTTTAGTCATGCTAAGTCGGTCCCACATGGGTTTATGACGATAAATTTGCATGACTCTAGATCAAGATATCGTATCGGACTTGAGAAAATATTCGGTTAAAACCATAATAGTTTCGATCTCCGTAGAGGCTTTGAAAACTCGGTCTGATCACTCTTTTTTTAGTTTGTCTGTCATCGTAGAGGCCTTATTTTTGTTTGAAAACTTGGTCTGTTCATCCTTTTTGCTGCTTAGCCTATAAAAAAAGCCAATCCATCTAACCTATCATTTCATTGGACAATTGTTTGTTCCCTGTGGAACAAACTGATATAAACGATATGAGAAATCAGACAGTTATATTCTTACAAATCAGCACAGGGCTGATCAAGCTCTACATTATCCAAACCAAAGTTAGGTAGTCAGTCCTTAACGTGTTCATCAGCCCCCACCATACACATCGTACTCCATGCCTTCAACATACAAGTTCAATAATAAATGATGCAGCTGAAAATTATTTAACGATTAATGTTTGCATAGATAATGCACGAGATGGATTGATGGTCGATCGTCTCCCCTCTGGAATTCTATAGCCACTTAAATAAGGATGTAAAATTTCTGGTGTTATTCTGCTCACTTATATATTTTGAGATAGTTATTTATAAAAGAATACAAAGGATATATTAAATTAGGAAAGTAAAAGTATATTTATCATATATGAGGAGTAACTTGTTTGTATACTTGAAGATCTAAGGATGATAATAATAATAATAATAATAATAATAATAATAATAATAATAATAATAATAATGTCTTTTGTATAGCTCCTAATCTTTAGAAGCTCTAAGCTCTTTACAACATCTGTAATGATAAAACCATAACAAAACCATCACAAAATTAGAAAACATAAAAAGTCCTGAAAATATTTAAAGGTTGGAAACAGTTTTAGGTCTTTAAGTTTGTTCTTGTAGTTGATAAAGGTCAGTTTTAAGTGTACTCTTGAAAGGGATCACTGTTTCTTTGTGTCTAGTTTCAATGGGCAATTCATTCCATGTTTCTGGGCCCTAGTATGTAAAAGAATGTCCAAAATGACTTCGTATTCATAGTGGGAATGATTAGTATACGATTGTCAGAAGAGGAGCGTAAGTAACTTGCTGGTATTTACACATGGGTGAGGCCAGATAGGTATGTTGGACGGGAGTCCTTGTGAAACGTTGCACATAGAACAAATTTTTTGTTTGATTCAGAATCGAATGGATAGCCAGTATAGGGTACAGGCAGCGGGGAGGTTTGCTCTGATCATGTCACTTTAAGGATGAGCCGAGCAGCTGCATTTTGAACTTTTTGAAGTTTCGGGAGTAGATATTGAGACGTACAAGCCATAATTCAGTTACGGTAGTCCAGTTTTTAAAGTACTAATGAACACACAAGTGATATAGTGACATCAACTGAAAGATATGTGCGAATGGAGCTGATGCGTCTCAGCTCAAGATATGCAGCCTTCACTATGTTAATGACATGTTGATGCAATATGAGAGTACTGTCCAGAGTAACACCTAGGTTTAGTGTGTTTGAGAGTAGTTTTGAAAGTGATCACTGTAGCGTTGTGTCTAGTTTCAATGGGCAATTCGTTCCACGTTGCTGGGCTCTTGTATGAAAAAGAATTTCCAGGATGAGAGAGATTAATCAATAACATCAGTTAGTGAAGGCAATATTGGATCCAAGCTCACAAGCAGCAGTGATGTAAAAAATGGATCAACTTCGCATGACTTTGGTGAATTCTTCATCACGATTGTTTGAACTAAATCCATAGAGACAGGTTCAAATGTGGCTAACGATTGTAGCTGAAATTCTGTATCGCATTTGTATGGTGACGACGAGTCAATTGAAATTGTGTTCTCAAGCGAATCTCTAATGGTCACAGAAGACATTTGCAAATTGGTCTGGGAAGTATAATGGAGAAAAGGCAGTTATAAGTTGTGCACATTGGTTTCTTGACATTAGTTTGTTAGCGGTCTCTCTAAACACCCCCAATATTGCGTATATGAGCACCAAATCTCGCAAAAACGTAACAAGAAGCGGAAAGAGAAAAAGAAAACACACATACGGACATTGTTACTATCAATTATTTATAGTATTGGTTGATGACCCTATTTCTGATCATCTACGGAAACGAACTCTATGCGTCACATCTCTTTAACTACACACACACACACACATATATATATATATATATATATATATATATATATATATATATATATATATATATATATATAACAATTTCCTCATTATATGGCGATGTTCCATACTTCTCTCATTTATTTGAATTGCTGAATTGTTTAGGCTCCATGTTAATATTTGTCAAAATAAAGGAATGAAGGAATAGTTAAGTTGTTATTTACAATAAATTTGCCATTTTGTTCAATTTATTTAACGACTTATTTGTGGTATTGCTAATTATTTATAAATGTTGATTAATATTCACGTTACTGTACCGGAAAACTCTTCATCAAAACGGGAGTTGTTTTGTTTTTTTAAGTGAGTATTATGTAAAGTTTAAGGTGTTCTTGGAGAATCTTGGAATGTTTAGAGTGACCCAGTTTGTTAGTAATCTCGAAGAGCTCTTTGCATCTGGAACTCTCCGTGATCTTAGTACTGTAGTGGGATAATTTGGCTAAATGTACTATGTGACGTCTTTCTTAGCGCTTCATATATTTGTTTATGAATAGTGAGTTTGGTGGTAAGCCAAAGCCTCTCCACTTTATATGCCATGTGGATGGCAATGATCACATCAGTTGTTTTGATTTAATTCACTAGAATTAGACTCAATCATAAGAGCATGAAGACTTCATTGAGGTAGTTGAATATTCTTTGAAACAAATATCCAATCAAAGATATCATCAGTCTAAACCATGTTTATTACCTTTAACATAATTTTGGAAGATATAAAATATCAAGGTCCTGCATGCAGACTTAATTTGGTTTCAAGTTATTGACACAGACAGACATATAGAATAATAGAGTATGTGCGAGTACAAACAACAACTATGGTATTCTTTTATAATTGCCGATCTCAAAATATATAAGTGAGCAGAATAACATGTTATAGTTCATTCATTCATGAATATACAAATATTTAAAATAAAAGAGAAATTAATCATCCTGATTTAAGTGGCCGTAAAATTCCAGAGGGGAGACGATCAACCAACAAATAATCTCGTGCATTTGCTAAGTAAACATCAATCGCTAAATAATTGTCAGCTACGTCGGTAATTATTGAAGCGTTATGTTGAAGGCATGGAATACGATGTGTACAGTGGGGGCTGATGAATACGTTAATGACTAGACCAACAACTATATAGTCAGTAATATTATGGCATATTTGTCAATAACATAATATTTCAACCAATCCCAGTCAGTAATGGATGCTATATGTCTCAGGGGGCAGGGTCCAGTTTTTATGTACAAATTTAATGTCGCATGCACCTGCCTAATATAAAAATTCATTAAAAATATAATACGCGAGTGAGGTCAAAAAGGTACATATTTCTGGATAGGTATTATGTAGCGCAACATAATCATATCACATACTTGACCTGACAAGTCTAATGAAGTTCTTAGAATAAAATGTTTATGTACCCCAACCCTTATTTTATACATTCATTTTTCACATCCGAAGGCCATTTTTGACAGCATGTGGTGCTCAGGGTGCAAACGCAAGGCCTTTTCCTAGATGAAAATTTTGAAAAACATTGTCTACTAAATAGCTTGATGCAATTCATAATAGTTGTCATCCAAGCCGTTTTTTAGATATTCTACTTGCCTTGAACCCACGTGTCTACTGCTATGGGAGGCTAGCTCTTCTTCCTAGCCGACTATTGGTATTTCACAATCAACATACTGCAGAGTAACTATGGAAAGTGTACATGTCTGACATCAATTTCAAGAACAACACAAGCCTGAAAAACCTAGTTCACAAACGTATCCATATCTTTAATTATTACACAATAGTAGCTCAAAAACTCACACCATACCCTTAAGTTAAGAAATTTGCCAGGGGCCAATTTACGAAACTGGACCCTGCCACCTCAGCAGATTATAGTCACCTTGGCGGTATATCTACACATGCCTCGGAAATTGGTTAGGATTTGATTTGATGTAGTTTAATATAAATATTAATATAACATAAATGGAATAACGATATATAAGATCTTGATGCATGCAAGAATATCCAACCCTGCTGAGAATGATTCATTACAAGTAATAGATATATCAACGTTGAAGAGTTTGTAGTGAAATTAGTCGGCTGATAATGAATTGTCAGTGAAGGAAAATCTCATCACACAGTGATTTCAATTCTTGACCGAAGAGTTGATTTAACCAACTGCAGTTGAAGTCACCTGTTAAAATTATATATCTAATCAACAAGAAGAAGTATAGTCTTCTATCATTTAAATATGTGTTTGCATTTTGAAGTATATAGAACAAATCCATCAGAATTTGTCTTTGTATGAGTGTCATGCTGCAGACATGTAGCATCATGTCCCATCCAGTCGTCCAGTCAAATTATTTTGACAACAGGCTGACCAGCCCTAACAGTATCTTCTTATTGCTAAACACCAAGCGAGACAGCTGTTAGTACTTTGGTATGACTTGTCAGAGATTTGCTGCATCCGAGGCAGACATTCAAACCATTTAGGCCACCGGAGTTATCTACTTTGCAAGAAACGGAGAAGTTAAATTTGTCACCGGACTAAGACACTTTGATATTTTTCAAAAAAAACAATGGTTGATGTAAACTTGGTTGATATAAAACAAGAAAATTATACTTAAAGACTGAATTTAATCTACTAAAAAAATATTAGAAATGCTTTCTCCATTTTTTAAAAAAAGAATATCACTTTGTATATCTCATATCTAATAACCAATAACACAGAAAAAGTGAAAACAAGCTTTGTAAAATTTAACAAATAATTTATTTCCCTGGAAAAAAGATTGCAAAAACGGAAAAAGAACTTACAGTTTTAGGAATCAAATCCAAAAATAATCCATGAATTACATTACACAAGTCATCTTAATGAAATGTTCTAATAGATTCAACTTCGAGTCATGGTGGAAAACCCAAGATGGAAGACGATGACATATGCTGAAATATGTATTGTGTTAATCTACAGTTCCTTGTAGAAACACAATAGTTAACACTCCGATGTTGGTAATCCGAATAAAATTTTGATAAACTGTCATTGTTCAAGAATTTTGCATGAGCACATCAAAAATTTTCAGAGATACGAATTAATCCTTTAAAATCTAAATGAATTGAAGAAAAAAAAAGCATTCAAAAACTTGCCTACAACAAAAGAAAATGATTTAATGTCATTTGTGAATGCTCATAACTAACTATATTTCACTACAACAAAGGTTATATTGTACTCTAATACGAAATTCCGAAGAAATCCCCAAATTGCAAAATCGAGGAGTCACGTGATCGTTTATGTCACGTACTCCTAACATGACCCTGATGAAAGCCAATCATATCTACTTCAAGAATAAAAAGTTGTTTCATCTTTACTAGTCCCATCTTAACCTTGACAACAACCGATCATTTTAAAATAAACTTAAAACCTGTTTAAGTGTCACCACTAACCTTGACTCAAGCTCAGTATCTAGGTCAACATTACTTGCTCACCAAAAAATAATTTAGTACAACCGATTTTCTGAAAAAACATCATCTCCAGTGAATCAAATTACATTACATTAGCAGTCATGAAAAAAAAAAAAGAATTCAAAACTGACAAACAATATGAAATTTAAACATATATATATATATATATATATATATATATATATATATATATATATATATATATATATATATATATATATAAATAAAATCAGATATATGAAATTCAAACAAATATATATCAAATCAGATATATGAAATTCAAACAAATATATATCAGATCAGATATATGAATTCAAACCAATATATATATCAAATCAGATATACGCAACAATACACCTACTCTAATGAATTGGTCGTAACCAGAAATTAATGTGGCTTACATATTATTTCTTTTTAAATCATTGTTCATAAAATACGCTTCTAAAGCTATTATATCTTAATCTAAAGGTCAGATTTTACTGGATAAAGGTCATACCATTTGAGTCATGTGACACTTGGTTCATGCATTAATAATTACTTTGAATAGCCAAATGCTGCAGATTAGGCATCACATGAAAATTATGCAGTACACCCATTTAATTCCACAATCATTTATATGTACAATAGACAGTGGAGGGCAACATATTACAATATACAAAGTAGAGTCATTAATATATAATGTATATCACCGAATAAACATATTTATTCCATCTTCCAACAACTCTGGTCAAAACGGGCACTCTGAGTTGGTCATACTATATGTATGTATAGTATGGATAAATCAATGTGTCAACACAAATACTTAATCCATGAGAGTAAATTTTAAATTTAGGTCAGAGTGACACTTAATCCATGAGAGTAAAATTTAATTTTAGGTCAGAGTGAAACTTAATCCATGAGAGTAAAATTTTAAATTTAGGTCAGAGTGGCAGTCTTTGATTTTAAGGGCTTACTAGATGCAAAGATCTATTTATATCTAAAGTTTCAAGATGGAACATAACCAACACCCAAGAAACAAACTTTAAACACAAAATTTGAAGAAAGTTCATGTGCAGTGTATAGTCTTATTTATGCAGACTTTATGGATTTAAACAAAATTTTATATGAAGTTTAACATATAGAAATATTTATGCTAAGATTATTTTCATTTCCATCATTTGTTTTGAGTGGCATTCACTATTCTATTTGACTTAAAAATAGGTGTTGTACATCAATCAGGAATTTTGTATTCTTTTATGAATGCATTTATCATTGGTTTCATAATATCAATACAAAACAAATCAACTTTGACAAATACAAAGTTTAGTCAATTTTTGAATTAGTTTTTTTTTGTAAGTACAGCTATATTAGCAGGGTCATTTGTAAACTTTATTGCATAATTTGTATTTTCCTCCAACTCCATTAAGGAAATAAACTTATAAAAAAGTATAAAAAGACATTGTGTTTTAGTCCAGACAGACAGACAAATAAAATATGTACATGTCTTAAAAGATACCAATACAACAACATATTTTTATATTTAAAAAAAATTCAAACCATTGTTTCCTAAATATAGAAAGAATCACTATGTAATTTCTGGCTATATTTTACCTGAAATAAAAAAATTACTCCTGTGTGTATATTATGCTTTGCATTCAAATTTTGAAGTATACATCACATGACATTTCATATGTTAAAATTTGAATTATTCACATGCTCCAGAGAATGTACAAATTTGCACATTTGTCTGCTAATTAGTTCACATTTCAAGATGTATATATTTGTCTACAAGTAGCAACTGCATTTATGTACATATGAAAATATGCACACATAGAAAATTCAATGCATTAGCATCGAGTATAGGAATCACACACATATTAAACACTAGTTCATGAGTTGCAAATGAATAACAATTGTACATTGAAAAGTAAATATATTAACATTTTTACATTAGGTCTATGAATATTATCACATATCTGTCTACATGATCTACAAACTACATCCATACTAGATATAAAAAATACAAACATATATTGACACACACAGATATATATATATATATATATATATATATATATATATATATATATATATATATATATATATATTGTTAAAACTATTTTATCTATGCACTGAAATATATTAACATCCTTGGCAAATTATTACTAAGACCTCCTGTTACACCCTCTCTAACATTAATTTCTTAGAAATTAGTCTCGATGCAACACTACTACATCAACATAATTATAGAGTTATCTCTTTATGTACACAGGATAAACTTGTGCATCAGCAAAGGATGTGTGTCACATATTTACTGGATGAAGGTCATGTTATTTGAGTTAGGTTACACTTAGTTCTCACATTAATAATTACCTTGAATAGGTATTTGCTGCAGATTAGGCTTTACATGAAAATCATACAGTAATTTGTTTTATTAGGATTTTTAACATAGCTTTAACAATTTTTCAGTCATATCACTATGATGTCTGCAGTGAGGCAGTTTATAGTGATGTCTAGCACTGGGGCATCATGCCGCAGACATGTAGCATGATGTGCCACCTGTCACATTATCCTGACACCAGGCTGACCAGTCCTAACACTAACCTCTTAATGCTGAGCATCAAGTGAGGCAGCTGTTAGTACCATTTTTGTAAGTCTTTGGTATGACTCGGCCGGGGATCGAACCCATATCCTCCCATTTGCGCATCAGACGATCGAACCACTTGGCCACTGGAGCAGTCTTAGATCATAAATATGTAATGTATATCACTGAATAAACATTTATTCCATCTCGCAACAACTCTGATCAAAAAAGGCCTCCTGAGTAGGTGATAATATATGTAGGTATAGCATAGAAGAATCAATGTGTCAACACAATTGTTTAATCCATGAGAGTAAGATAGGTCAGACTGACAGTCTTTGAATTTTAGGGCTTAGTAGTAGCAAAGATGTATTCATTTCTCAAGTTTCAAGATGGAACATAACCAACACCCAAAAACAAACATTAAACACAAAATTTTAAGAAAGTTAATGTGCCTAGTAGGCTCCTTTACGCAACAAGGTTATTATAGAATATATCAATATGCATTTATCTAACCAAGTTATATAATTCTACCTTAAACAGTATGCATACAGCATGTAAAACAAAACTAGTGGGGTCATAAGTTAGAATGAAATGCTTTACAAAATCCTGTAATAAAATTAAATGTAGGTCATGATGCACAATTTGTTTGTTGTATGGGCATTATACCAAGGATATGATCCATTCAGTGGAGTGTAAAATAAGCTTGATATTGACTTATCACTGAAATCAAAGATTACTGTTTATGAAGATGGATTCCTAAGTTTCATGATTTTATAAGGAATATGAACCATGCTTAAAATCCATGGGCTAAATTCAACAATTTATCTCAAAATTGTAAAATATAGATTGAGTTTGCTTTAAAGTTAAAATGTCCATTCTACACCCTGTATGCACTTATGTCTATGCATCTGTCCCTACATCAACTTTACTCAGTAACTTGTGAAGGACTTAATGTGCTTAACACAATTCTATCTGGAGTTTGATTACAAAAAAATCAACCAAGTTAAAGTACACCCTTTCCAGCTAATTTTTGTATGACCACCAACTGACATGGACATTTTCCATGAATCACATTTTCTCTCAATATCTTTACATGTACCTAATGGATTAAACCTTGGGGTTAAATCGATACATATCTTTTTGCATCAAATTGCAGAGTTATAGCGCCTCTTTGAAGGTGATATTATATTGTTAGGAACATCCAAATAAATTAACTCGTTTCTTGCTTGCCTGCGACTTCTTCTTTCCAACCTGACAAAGGATGCAAAAGTTACAAGAAAATTTATGCAAGCACTGATTTTCAGTGTGCAAATTGAAATGTTCTCAGTCATGTTTTTGTACAAAGAATAGTTTCATAGTACTTTGTTTCTATTCTACTACAAATGACTTTTTCTCCAATTCACATCCATCATCCTATCCATAATGCCTAGTCAAATTACTTCTTAGTACAGACAGACATACATACATGTGTGCATTTATAAAATGTACTAGTAAAAACTAGTATCAATCAGACTCATTCTTTCTAAAAAAAATCTTAAAAGTAATCACTATATATTTTCTTTCCGTTCCATAATGCCTTGTGATTAAGTGTTTGATTATCTGCGCTAACAATATAAGTCAAATTTAAAAAACATGACTGCAAGGGATTAAGGGGCAAATGTGACAGAAAAATATAGAATATTGACCTTTGACCATCACATTAAAGATATCACCCCCCAACAAAGTACATGACACATTCCCTTCAGTATATATGTGTTCCACATTTCACTTTTATGACCATACAATTGTATAGAGTAAAGTAAAGTTCTCCTTGAGTACAGGATATCAACATAGTGTGAGTACCTGATATCAACATAATATAATTACAGGATATCAACATAGTATAAGTACTGGATATTAACACAGTATGAGTACAGGATATCAACATAGTACGAGTACACGATATCAACATAGTATGAGTACAGGATATCAACATCGTATGTGTACAGGATATCAACATAGTATTATTACAGGATATCAACATAGTATGTGTACATGATATCAACATAGTACGAGTACATGATATTAGCATAGTATGTGTACAGGATATAAACATAGTATAAGTACTGGATATTAACATAGTATGAGTACAGGATATTAACATAGTACCGTAAGTGTAAAGGATATCAACATAGTATGAGTACAGGATATTAACATAGTATGAGTACAGGATATTAACAGAGTATAATTACAGGATATCAACACAGTATGAGAACAGGATATTAAGGTACGAGTACAGGATATCAACATAGTATGAGTTCAGGATATCAACATAGTATGAGTTCAGGATTTCAAAATAGTATAATTACAGGATATCAATGCAGTATGAGTACAGGATATCATCATAGTATAATTACAGGATATCAACACAGTATAAGTACAGGATATCAACTTAATACGAGTACAGGATATCAACATAGTATGAGTACAGGATATTACCAAGGTATGAGTAGAGTATATCAACATAGTATGAGGGCAGGATATCAAAACATAGCATGAGTGCAGGATATCAACATAGTATAATTACAGGATATCATCATAGTATAAGTACTGGATATTACCATAGTATGAGTACAGCATATCAACATAGTATGAGTACATGATATTAACATAGTATGTGTACAGGATATCAACATAGTATGTGTACAGGATATCAACATAGTATAAATACTGGATATTAACAAAGTACGAGTTCAGGATATCAACATAGTATGTGACATGGCTTTTAGTGATGATATACAAAAATGCTAAGAGTCATCTCAGTTAAAATGTGATGGAAATGTAAAAGACAGATCCACCACATTGTCCGTAAAGACTGGACACCAGTCTGAAATATGACACACTTTCTAGTGATGATGTATAAATATACCATTTCTTCTCTTTATCTCAAATAGCTTAAAAGTTAAAAGCTCCTCAGACCTCAGACCTGTTTTCAGCCTGGAAGATAATGCCTTCTGAATGAGAATATTAAGTTAAAAGTAGAAGAATACATGTATATAACATGTCTTCAGAAAATTAATTATTAATTATAACTCAAAAACACATACCTTCTTTGACATGTACAAATATTATACACATATACATAATGGGGCAAGTTGAAATTTACATATTATAAAGTGGATTTTAAGACAGATATGCAAATTAGGTGTTGTCAGCTCCATTGTATGTTTTTTAACCCGATTTCAAGCCGTAGTCATCATAGGGAGAAATTTTGTACCAAAATGCTGCAGTGATAACTACAACATTGACCATTATTGCAGTTTGATAAAAATCAAGGTCTATTATCGTTTTGTAGATCTGAAACCATATATACAAGACCATGTTCTGGTGATCTTGTGTTTACCAGAATTACAGCTTTCATGTTGAAGCATATAGCTGCTAATTCTAACACAAACACATATTTGTTGTCCTTGTAGTTGTTGTTGTAGTGTTTAACTCTATTTTTCAGCACACAATAAGGACTTTAAAATTTTAATTAGGTTTAACATGTAGAAATATTATTTTCATTTCCATCATTTGTTTTGAGTGGCATTCACTATTCATATTCTCTTACGAGCTTTGAATGCATTTATCACAGATTTCATGATATCAAAAAAAAAAAAAAAACAAGTCAATTTTGACTAATGCAAAGTTTTGTCAATTTTTGAATTAGAAGTTTTTTAAGTACAGCTATATTAGTAGGGTCATCTTTATACTTTTTTGCATAATTTTTGTTTTCCTCCGTTAAGGAAATAAACTTAAGATTAAAAAGACATTGCTTTTTAGTTAACACAGATTAATATAATATGTACATGTCTAATAAATGCTAATACAACAACATATTTTTATATTAAAACACATAATGTTTTTGAAACCTATGTATCCTTAATATAGAAAGAGACACTATGTACATTTTGGCTATATTTTACCTGAAATAAATAAATTACTCCTGTGTGTATATTTTGCTTTGCATTCACATTTTGAAGCATAGATCACATGCAATTACATATCTTCAGATTTGAATTGGCGCAAGCTCCAGAGAATGTACAAATTTGCACATCTGTCTGCTAATTAGTTCACATTTCAAGATGTATATTTTTGTCTACAAGTAGCAACTGCATGTATGTATATATACAAATATGCACATATAGAAAATTCAATGCATTAGCATAGAGTATAGGAATCACACACATCTTAAACACTAGTTCATGAGTTGCAAATAAATAATAATATGTACATTGAAAAGTAAATACATTAAAATTTGTATAAAAAGAATTTTAAGTCTTCTATTAGGTCTATGAATATTATCACATATCTGTCTACATGATCTACAAACTACATCCATACTAGATCAATAAAAATACATATTGATACACATTGATAAAATTATTTTATCTATGCAACATTACCATCGTTGACAAATTATTTACTAAGACCTCCTTTTACACTCTGACATTAACTTCTTAGAAATTTGTCTTCATGCAACACTACTACATCAACATATAGAGAGTTATCTCTTTATGTACACAGGGTAAACTTGTGCATCAGAAAAGAATGTGAGTGTCACATGTGTGTGTGTGTGTGTGTAATTAGCATTTTCAACGTAGCTTTAACAATTTTTCAGTCAAATCAATACAATACATGCAGTGTGGCAGCATATGGTGATGTCTAGCACTGGGGCATCATTCCACAGACATATAGCATGATGTCCCACCCAGTCACATTATCCTGATACCAGGCCAATCAGACCTAACACTAACCTCTTAATGCTGAGCGCCTAGAGAGGCAGCTGTTAGTACCACTTTTGTAAGCCTTTGGTATGACTCAGGTCGGGTTTGATCCCAAGACCTCTTGCTTCCAAGGCGGACGCTATAAATCCTGGAGTCTTTTAAGCAATAGTGTATGAATCTTTAAAACACATGTATCATAAATATGTAATACATGAACATTTAATAATAAAAAGTTACGATATATATTAGGCCAAGGTATATCATTGCATGAAGTATTAAATATATCCATATCAGATGCAACAATAATACTGAGAGAATATTTTATTACATATGGCATTAAATACATCCATATTAGATGCAACAATAAAACTTAAGAGAATATTTTATTACATAAGGTATTAAATATATCCATATTAGATACACCAATAATACTTAAAGAATGTTATTACATGTGATTCGTTGAATATAATATGTCTTTACAAATCTTGCATCTTTCCATCCTTGACAAATTTATTCAATTAGACATCCTTTCATGCCCTGACAGCTGTAATATTTTCGCTCATGTCAAAATGATGAAACATGTGCTTTCTCCAATGCCAAGAAACCACACACTAAGAAATATTACTATTTCAACAATGCTTGGTCATGTATGCAGGCAAGAAGTGAAGGTGTCAAGCTTCCAGTGTTTTTCTTCATTAAAAATTTTCATGCTTAAAAAATATGATCAGGTCCCTGATAAAATAATAAGTTGAAAATATATACTACTACTAATAATAATAATAATGAGGACTTTGTATAGCGCCTTATCTTTAGAAGCTCTATGTTACAACATCTATAATTATATGACTACACTACAGAAAAACAAAAAACAAAAACCATAAAATTGGAAAACATAAAACATGCTTTAAAACATTTAAGGTACAAAACATTATTAGGTCTCGAAGTTTGTTCCTGCAATCAAAAGAAGCGAGTTTTAAGAGCACTCTTAAAAGGGATCACTGTGTCTTTGTGTCTAATTTCAAAGGACAATTTGTTCCACATAATAAGTTGAAAATATATATAGAGAGATTATTGATTCTAAAGATGGGATAAATTATTCATAAAAGCATTTATACATATAAAAGCATACAAGCATAGATACATATATTTTTTCATTTTGTATGTCAAGTCTAAATTAATTCTTAATTCATGATAATTTACAGTGCTGAAATCAGCCAATAGATTCTTCCATCTGAGCCAGACACTCTTCATGTGAAAAAATTGAGAAATGCTATTAGATTTTATTTTCAAAGATCTTTACATTGATATATATGATTACAATTTTTTCCTTTGACATTAACTGACACCATACTGGCTACAAATATTCACTATTCAAACATTTACCATTCAAATCCAAATGTAATTCAGGATTAATATTTTCTGTTTTGTTATAGTATGAAACAAACTAAGGCCGAATATGCACTTGATTAATTTTCAAATCTCTTAAAACAATGTTATGCTGTTAAAGAAAGGTTTAAAAACTAATCTACTGATCAAAGTTTGTTAATCATGACCATCTCATACCAATCATCAAGGTTTTAATGATAGTTATTAACTCATAAAAATACATAACAAATTATCCTTAGGTTTTGTACTTTTCATAGAGTTTGAATTTTAAAGAAAAAGAATTTTTCAGGATTTCTTCATTGGTTATACTGGCTATATATTAAAGACTCTGTATATCTTATGTGGTGTTAGAAAAACTTTCAATTCCCTTTATTTTGATAAATGACTGATGGGTGTACTTTAGGTTATAGAGTATACAGCTTGGGCTAACTTAAGATGTGCTCGTGTAAAGAAAACTGCTAGCTCTGCATGGTCATTTTCACTTCCTGGACTTCAGAGGTAAATTGTAGAAAAATGATCCAACAAATTACTTTACTTTTCAGATATTTTGTAATTCATTCATTGCACTTTCAGAAGCTGATATTGCCTATTTCAGCAAAATTCGTTTAACCTAGTTTAATAACTGCAAAAGTTATTGTACTTTTGATTACATCTGGCTAATTTGTCAAGTACATGGGAACATACCTTTTGTTATACCTTGTGCTTAGATCATGTACAATTTACACAAGTGCTGTATCCAAAGAAATGTCAGCCACATTACATCAAAGTAGCAAAGAGATATGCCAACTAATCTCCATTGTGCATGTTACAAATGCAAACAACTTCATCTCACATACGTCACTCTCTGAAAAGTACGTAATAACTGGTGCTGCAGAAAAGAATTTACTATAGTTAATGATCATCATCCATGCCACTTAACAATAATTATTACAAGAAAATGACTAATTATTGATATGTACAAATCTGCTGATAAAAAAGGGCATCACAGCATTCATTTATCTGCTGTATTAAATATATGATTAACAAAGCTTATAAAGACCAATGATTATTTACTTGTATAACATGTAGACTCTGTAACAAAGCTTACAAAGACCATTGATTATTTAGTTGTACTAACATCTCGACTCTTTAACAAAGCTTACAAAGACCATTAACTATTTAGTTGTACTAACATCTAGACTCTTTAACAAAGTTTACAAAGACCACTGATTATTAAATCGTATTAACATTTCAAATCTTTAACAAAGCTTACAAAGACCATTGATGATTTAGTTGTACTAATATCTAGACTCTTTAACAAAAATTACAAAGACCATTGATTATTTAGTTGTACTAACATCTGGACTCTTTAACAAAGTTTACAGCTGGTAAGGCTAATCAGTACATAACGATTTACAACAATTAGAGAAATAATCATTATTTGACAGTGCCGCAGTTTTAAGAGTTCCTATAGTGTCTGTTGAATGTCCCTGAAGGTTATCAAGGTTTCTAATTTTAAAACTACTGAGCTGAATATAGTTTGTCAGATGTCAAGAATCAGACTGTAAACCAGACTCATATTGAATCAAGACCATGTCTTAGGATCTAACTTAGATCATAAAAATTAACCTTCCATTTGTCATGGTCACTTGGTAACTTTTCATAAGTATAACAGCGAAATGGATGTTTTCTAGCTTTCAGTAGAGTCAATGTTTGCTCTAATACCTGACACGTGCTGCTACTGGAAAGTGTTGCCTCTGACATATACAAGCGTGTTAGTCCTGTCATTTTAGAGAGATCCAAGACACGGTTGTGGAGATCCATGTTCTTTATTGTAAGTCTATCAAGTTTAGTAAAGTGTGTCAATTTACTCCCTAATACATCACAGCAACTACTGGAAAGTGTTACCTTTGACATATACAAGCATGTTAGTTTTGTCATATTAGAGAGATCTAAGACACAGTTGTGGAGATCTATATTGCATATTACAAGTTCATTCAGCTTAGTACAGTGTGTCAGTGTACTCCCTAATACATCACAGCAACTACTGGAAAGTGTTACCTTCAACATCCAAAGGTCTGTTAGTTCTGTCATATTAGAGATATCTAAGACACAGTTGTAGAGGCCTATGTTGATGATCTTAAGATTTTTCAGCTTAGTGCAGTGTCTCAGTGTCCTCCCTAATACATCACAGCAACTACTGGAAAGTGTTACCTCCGACATATCCAAGTGTGTTAGTTCTCTCATATTAGACAGACCTAAGACACAGTTGTGGAGATCTGTTTTTTTTATAGTAAGACTCTCCAGCTTAGTGCAGTGTCAGTGTCCTTCCTATTATATCACAGCAACTACTGGAAAGTGTTACCTTCAACATGCAAAGTTCTGTTAGTTCTGTCATATTATATTATGAAAATCCAATACACACTTTCTGACACAGACTGTCTTGGTACGTTAAACATACAGTCCTCAACTTTGAACAATGAGTCCGAGTCCTGTTAATTACATCATAACAACTACTTGTTATTTTTGTACCTGCCATAGACAGGAATCGTAATTCTCTAAGATTAGAGAGATCTAAGACACAGTTGTGGAGATCTATGTCGACTATTTCAAGATGGGTCAGCTTAGTGCAGTGTGACAATGTTCTGCCCAATTCATCACAACAACGACTGGACATTGTTACTAATAACATTTTCAGGTGTGTTAGTTCTGTCAAATTAGAGAGATCTAAGACACAGTTGTGGAGATCTATACTGCATATTACAAGTTCATTCAGCTTAGCACAGGATGTCAGTGTACTTCCTATTTCATCACAGCAACTACTGGAAAGTGTTACCACAAACATATGTAGGATAGTTAGTTTTGTCATATTAGAGAGATCTAGTAGACAGTTGTGGAGATTTGTTTGGTGTATGGCAAGCTTCTCCAACCTCGTACATTGTGTTAGCGTCCTGCCTAATACATCACAGCAACAGCTGGATAGTCTTAATGACATCATAATTAAGACAGATAGAGAACCTGACTCTGGCAGATACAATTCACAAGTCAAATCCTCTAATCTTAGATATTCAAGTCTTGTAAGTCCTCTCAAATCTACCAGCAAAGAATCAGTGATATATGTCCTCTTTAGAATCAAGCTTTGCAAGAAGCCTGGATTCCAAGGATGCAGATTGAAGATGTTTTGGTCCAAATATAAACCAGATACATTCAACAGCACATTTTCTCCCATCATGTCGTCATTACATCTAAGGTAAATGTTACTAATATAACGTAATCTGTAATCAGTTACATGATTTACAAGCAGAGAACTGGGAAAAGATGCAATTATGTTAATTCTTCTTGACCTTTCTGGATTCATTAGTTCCCATTTCATCAATGCCTCCCAATCATCCTCGCACAATTCATTTACTTTTTCTAACACACTGTTTCCAAGCTCTGGCATCAGGCCAACAAGGAATACGATGATATTTTCATACTGCTGTACATCATCAATATCTGCTATTGAGGAAACAAAGTTTGCTAATTTGTCTTGACTCACAATAAAGCAGAGAGCTGTGAAGAACTCTTGAAATGTTTTGTGTAGGAAACTCACATTCATTTTTCTACAAATATAAGACACAGAGTCTGTCATAGACAATACACCCAGGTCCAGGGCAATTTTCTTCTTTTCCTCTCCCCCATCTCCAAGGACATTCAGCAATTTTATCTCTTCAAAAACTAGTGAGTTTTCCTTTTGACTGCTGAGCAAGAAGTGGTGGGCAACTTCACAAAGTGACAGAAAAAGCCCTTCTCCAAAATTCACTACTAGAGAAGTTTCAGCTATTTTACTAGGAAGAGGAGACTGCATGTCATCTAGTATAAATCTCATTTGCCTGTAATTAGGATCTTTCTTGTACTTCTCCTTTACTTGATTTGTCAGCAGGTCGAGAAACAAAATATAGAGCTCATGGAGTTTACTCGGTAATGACCTATTATATTCATACCACACCTGTGTCAGGATAAGAAGGAGAAGAGGAACATGAATTAGCTCTGAAGCTAACTTGTTACCTTCTATATCCTTCAAAAAAATTTCAATGGCATTCCCAGCGTTGTAACATTTTTCAAAAATCTTCTTTGCATATCTGATGGCATTTTCTTTGCTAAAGCCTTTAAGATCCAGCAGTAGGTCTATTTGAGTCCCCTCATGCAACTCCATCTGGGAAATTTTCCATGGTCTAGAAGAAACCAGAAAACAACAATTTGGATAGACTCTACGGGTGACAATATTTTTAAGGAACTTAGGTTTTACAATCATCTCATCTAAGCCATCTAGGATAAACAATACTTTATCTCCTTTTGCTTTCAAAAGGGTTCCCAGGGCATTTTTGTCAGGTATTTCCTCCAAGGGAAACTGAGTACAGATGACTTCAATTAAAGTTTCCTCCTCTGAAACCTCTCGAAGATTCAAATAAAACAAAAGGTCAAATGTTTGAAGAACAGCTTCATCCTGAAAAAAACTATCATGAGCAGTTACTTTATTTTCATGAGCATTGCACCATGCATGGAGAACCTTTCTACAAAAAGTAGTCTTCCCTAACCCTCCTTTTCCACGTAAATAAACACGTTTATTCACCTTCAAACCTTGCTTATCCAGGAATACTTGTTTATAACTGGTGACCTTGATTATCTTTTTGGAGTGAGGCTGAGAATTCTTAGGTTGTGTAACATATTTAATTTCTTCTTCCATGTTTCTGCTTTCTTGTTCCTCTTCAATGACTATATCAACAAAGATGCTATCAATATCACATCTCATGTTTTCAAATATTGGGGACACCTGAACACACCTCAAATTTCTGTATGCTTTAATTAAATCATCTCGTAGCTTCTTGATGCCTGTAAAGATAATCAAACAGCTGGTAAGATTTGAAATTGTGAACATTCTCAAAGTTTCCATATTGTAATGATTAAGCATGTAAAGGTTATCCTAAATAAGAGTAGGTAAAATATAAACAAAAAATGTAAAGTGAATGCAACATGAAAATGACACTCTAAATCATAAACACTCTTACTGACAGCTAGGCATCATTAGAAACAAAATTAAAAGCCTTCATGCAATGATGCTTTACATCAAATTTGGTGAAATTATGTGTAGTGACATTGGGAAGCAGTCATAAAAAATATATGTAAGTAATGGCAACTATTTTGATACCAGGTTTTCAACATTTATATAAAATGCAAAGCTCTTCATGTAAAAATTATCCTTGCCAAATGTTTGCAAATTATTCCACTTGTTTCTGAGAGTTGAATGTACTGTAAATCAAAGATAGTAAATATACAATGGGTGATACTTGACGAAAGCTGGGTCATACCATATACTAACCTGGCCTTAGGCTATGGTTTGCTAGCAAAGAAGACCTAGTTGGTCTGATATCACTCTTTGACTTAAATAACTTAACATTTGACAATTTAACGATGCAGGATCATGTAATATTCTAAGAACACAATCAATTATGCAATTACCTTTCAAAATGTTTGTTGTATTGGTTTTATTTATTTTACCAGTCTGATCAAATTATTTAAACGATAATGATTAATAAGCACAGTCTCTTATTTAGCTGAAGCCATCAAAGATCATGATCATAAAAACCTATTTATCAAGTTTAAAAGTTACTGAAATTTGATGATAAATAAAAACTCCATGTCTCGAGCCAGTAAGATGCAATATCTTTTCATAGATGTAGTAATTTAACCTATTGTAGAACCTATTTAAAGAATGATGATATTGACTGATATTTAGTCAACAGAATAGAACAAGTACCAAATTCCACCATAATCCTGCATAGTGAAATGGTCAGCTGTAAAGTCATTTAAGTCAGTGAGTAATATCAGACCCAATAGGACAGAGGTAAGCAAACTTTCCAGTGCAATAGCCACACACACAAATTTACAACTTTAGCTGGCTGCATAGTTCATTTCAAATAAATATTTAGAGAATGATGACATTGATTGATATTTGGTCAACAGAATAGCACGTGTGCCCAACTCCACCAATCAAAACCTGATACAAATATAGTTGCTATAGTCTCAACCAAAGACACACAATGTGATGTAATTATTATGCATAAAATATACAAAAGATTATTTAAAACACTTGATCTAAATCATGTAAACCAAAAAACCTTCAATGGGACTGATACCGGTAGTTTTGAAAAGACAAGATCATATAATAAGATTGTATCTTCTTTTAAACTGCAAAGAGATGAAACTATGGCATTTCTTAGCAATAACAAAATGATCAAAGTAGTTGCTGTGGTAGCAATATTAAATGTAAGATTGGCACCCATTTTAAATGTACAATTGGCACCATTTTCATTAAGGGTCAGCTATACATTACTGAAAATCTTTTAGTGAAACCCCATGTGAATAAGTCCATCATTTGGGAGAAGCAATATTATCTTTTAAATGGTTCTAATGCTTGTTATATTAATTGTTAAATCAGCATCACTTCCAATTAGGTCCAGTAAGCATCCCAAAAAAGTGAAATGCCATTGTCTGTATGAGCATCAATAACTAGTTTTTCAAAATGGATACTAAGCAACCATATTGGAAGTCAGAGCGTCATCATTTTAATTAATAATCAACTAAATATGATAATAATTTTCCATGTCAAATTACATTTAATTAAAAAGTAATGCTAATAGGAAGTTTAAGATAGCTGTCATGGTAGCAGTACTGGATGTCAAATCAAGATCATTTTTATTTAGGTCTAACTATACATCACCAGATGCCTTTTGAGGATAATCCCATGTTGATATGACCATCGCTCTAGAAGGAGAGGCAATAACAATATTACCAAGATGGCCACTGTAGTGACCTTATTGTAGCTCAGGTTAGTAACATTTTTCATTGGGCACAGCTAGGCTACTTTAAAAGTCTTTCAATTAAAAAACAATTCAATATTAATTTTGATTAAGGAGACGTAGCAATAACAACATCTTCAATGTGGCCACCAGACAGCAACATAAATCTTTAGCCAAACATTCAACAGCAATAACAAGATCTTGAATGTGGCCACCAGACTGCAACATAAATCTTTAGCCAAACATCCAACAGCAATATGACTTTCCATTCAGTAGGAGTAGCTATAACACTCCACGATGGCACCATGGTTGCTACATTTGATGTCAGACTGGCATCAATTTAAATTTAGGACAAACCAGAGACCAATTAAGACCAACTAGACACCACAGGAAGTATATTAGTGAAAACCCCATGTTGATTATGACCGTCTATTAAGGTGGAGTGGCAGTACAAAATGTTTAAAACTGGCAGCCATTACTGCAGTTTACATTTAGCACCAACTGTATGTCAGAAGAAATCTTCTGGGGCAAGTACCATTTAGTCAATATGACTTTCTGTTGAGGATGTTTAGGAATAACAAGATTTTCCAAATGGCTGGCAGTTTTCAAAACTGGATGCTGGACAATGGATGACCGGCGATAAATGATGAAAAACATGCCACCACTGGCCATCATACCAAGCTCTTCTGGATTATGACTAGTGGAGCTAATAGCAGTTTCTATCACTAAAACAAACTCAAACTGATGCAAACAAAAATTGATATATGCATATAATTCCATCATAAGAACAATACTTAAACATCCTGATGACATTACCTGATTTACAAATTTTCCTTATCTTGTTCAAATAAAAACTGAAAAGATCAGCTACAATTAATAATAATGTAATCACATCAATAGTGGTTGTTAGAATCCATTTGGCTGCATGTATGTAGAGTGTCAGTATAACTATTCTGACGCTGCCTTATCATTCAAAGGGTAATTCGATGTCAATAAATTGGCAGCCTGATATACTAATCATATATTTTCAGTTAAAGAAATTAATTAATTTTATATTCAATTGTCATTTATTACAAATCATTCTGCATTTTTCATTTGATTTCTCCATTTTCTTAATATTTAATTATTCATTGTTTATTTATTGATTTCATTTATTTTCATTCATTTGTTTGCATTTACTCTCATTCTGTTGTACATTCCATTTTTACTTCTCTGCAAAATTAAGTTTTCCTGGGATTATAACAAACTCACCTAGTCACAATACAAGTACACTTGAGTACATGCATAAATCCCATGCGAAATCTTAATGAATCTAATGTAAACCCACATTCAAAGTTTGATCAAGAACTTCACTATGATAGCAAGCTCAGCCTACAGAAAGGGGTCCCAAGTGGCTGAGTGGTCTAAAGCGCTGTCCGTTACGGACCACTGCCAAGTCTAAGATTCGGCAAATGTAGTTATGTGAGAAAGCTTGCCCGTAGCTACTTGTGGGTTGGTGGTTCTTTCCGGGGTTTGTCCGGTTTCTTCCTCCACCATTAATACTGGCTGCCATGTATAACCTATATTGTGCTGAAAAATGGCGTTACACCATTAAAAAAATTAAAAAATCAGCCTACAGAAACAAAATTGTTCCATTTCATTATATGATGATGTGACACATATTTTCCAAATCTAAGCACTGCCAGATCAGAAATACTACCTCACAGAGTGGTAAGAGGCAACTATCAATGGACCAATGGATGGACTAACGGCAGATTCTGGAAAAGATCATTAGCTCCCTTGTCTGTATGGTCAGCCAAGATACAAACAATTTCTAAATGCATAAATATGCATAATTCTATATATCCGGACATTCTACTGACCCCACACACATATAAACACTGTGTTGAATTCCACAAGAATACCATGTGGTGAAACCATCGTGTCAAACTCTCAATATACCATATTCAAATACTGAACTAACAGTAATCAAGGCATTGCTTGGCTATATACATGAACCAGGTTTGATAACAAAATGTTAATACCAAAAATGCTGGCACATAGGAGGAAGAAAAGGGGTCACTTGCACCCACCTCTTATTTCATTTCTAAACATGTTTGGGCCTACATCTGTAAAAGTTAATAGCTGACAAAGTGTTTGCCTCCCACCCCACAAAAAACCTATAATTGCACAGGTGCACTTGGTTCATACAGAATTATCTTGCTGACATCTTTACAGATAAAACCTGAATCAACTTCAATGCATTGGTTGTTAACTCATCTATTGAGATAGAACTCAATACAAGATAGGGTCAAATTTCATTTGGATATGTACAAGTCAATATTTTGTAAGCTCTGTGAAGTACAATGAGATAAGAAATATCCTTTGACTTTGCCCTAAGGCCAAGCAGGTCTGGTTTTCAATTTTTTCCCCAATAATTCACGGTAACCTCTAAACATGGACATAATTATATGTGGCTTTGAGAAAGGTGGATTTTTGTAATTCTACAACCATCAATTCAACGAAGTAGCCATTTAAAACATTCGTGATAGCCACTGTGGTTTGCTATGCCACATATAATTTTCATTCAGGACCTTCTACATATTGTACAAGTATTTCAGTGAAAATATGTTGAAATGAGTATCCATTAAGAGGAAGTAATCATAAAAGACTTTCAACATGACTAACAAGAGAATGACTTGTGATAACAAGATTCTTAAGATGTATTCCAGCACCACCTACAAACTGCTAGAATTCTTGAAGCAAAAAAGATGAAAATTTGACTCTGTTTTTCAGAAGTGATGAATGGACACAATTTTTAAGTTGCCCACAATTTTGGAAATTTAATATATTGTAATGGCAAAGTAGCCTTCGTAAGATGTTCAAGAGAGACATAAGGGAAGTTTGATGTTCTAGAAAAGAACTCCACCATTATCCTCCATCAATACTGAAGAGAAAAATTCACTTGAGATAGATTCAACTGACCAAGATTGTTTTACACTAAAATCCAACATGGCTGACTCCTTCTATCCAGTTCCAAACTTTCTTAAAATCAAACATAATATGCAGAGTATAACAATCACAGCTGACTCCAACAAAATTCCAACAATCAAGAAATTCTTGGATGAGAATCTACACATCCAACAGGGTGACTCACAAAATGGAATGATCTATAAATCCATGGATAAAGATTCTGCAACAATAACTCTTTACATTACAACTGGTAAAATTCATGTACATGGGCCAGGCTACACAGAATGGGTAAATAATTTTATCAACACTTGTCAGCAAATGGTAGACAACACCAGACTGAAATCAATTACCTCTCAGCCAAGAACTTCAACAACCATCCCTGAAGCCCACTGATCTCCAGATCCAGTGAACGGTAACACAGCTTTACATGAAATAAGCCAGATTGCTATCAATGTGGAGGAAACTCCAGGACTCCAGTTTATGATAGGTGCAACAAATTCCTTTGAGTTCCATGGAACCCATAATCAGACTTGTACCTCCTCCATACAGTGCTTAGTATTGATATTTATTATGCAGGCCCAAGTAAAAAGGTTAGAACAGGAACTCTCTGCACCAAAATCAAAGAGTCTACAGAGTTTTCAAATGGATAAACCAGGGGCAACAAAAGTGACCCAGAATACTCAGACAACACAATACACAAACATGTCAAAGGACCAAAACACAAGAGCATGTCAGGACACTCAAACTATACCAAAACCAGCTATAAGAAAAAAAAAATCAGTTTACACACAAACAGATGAAACCACACCAATTAAACAAGATGAGTCTCTTCTACAGGTATTAGATGGTCATAGCCAAAAATTAGCTAAAGCAAATGCTGTAAACACTGACCATCATGTGTCAAACTCACCATCAAATCCAGGCACAAAAGAAATTGTTCTAAAGACAACATCCAATTACCCACAGCAAGAAGCTAAATTAAATACAAATACTATTATACAGCAGCAGTCATCAAACTCTCAGTCAGTCTAGTCATGGAAAAAAAAAGGTTCAACCAATGCATCTGAACCCCCCACTTGTCAAAATCAACAATGTAGTTAAAGACAGATCACTTCTCATAGGATCATCAATAATCAAAGGAATAAGAACAAGAGGGTTATATACAACTGATGTAAAAACCCACAGAGATGCAACTATTAACACTATTGCAGACAAAAATATTGGAAATGGATATGTCACCATATCATATTGTAATTCTTCTCATTGGTGGGAATAATTACAGTAATGGCCAATCTTTGAAGGGCATTGAGGATGATTATGAAAGCTTGTTGTATGCCATCAGGTCCAAAAACACAGAGTGTAAAATAATCATCTCAGGTCTACTGCCAAGAAGGGATGTACTTATGACTCAACTACACGACACCATAAGTATGTTATGTGAAAATTTCCAAATACTCTTTGTTCCACAATACAGGACCTTCTTTAAACTTAAAGACAATCATGTGAACCAACCATTATACAGAGACCAAATCCACTTGTCCACTTTGGCTCCAAATACAGGACTTCAACTTTGAAAGAAAAGATAGAGACTCCATGGGGTAGGTGGGGTATTCTTCTCTATGTAGACAGTTCCATTACTTGTAACAGATGTGTTGATCTAGAGACTATTGGGGTAGAGAGTATCTGGATCGAAGTAACCCTTTCCCAATCAAAGCCAATACTATGATGTTCAGTTTACAGGCCACCTAGTTCCACAGCTGATTGGATTGATAGATTTGAGGCTCAAATTCAAAAAGCATTACTAAATGAAGATTTAGAAACTATCATATTAGGTGAGCTTAACATTGACTACATGAAAACTCCACCATTAATATGGATAAGTAACTTTTAAACTTAAAACTTTACTCAATTAATTAACACCCCAACTAGAGTAACAGATAAAAGTGCTACTATCACTGATCATGTCTATACTAATAAACCTGAAAACATTAAGTGAAATAAATGTGCCAGTGTATCAACTGAGTGACTACTACCCTGTCTGTATAACTAGACATGTTCCGAAATCATCTAAAACTGGGCAACACATTGAAATACAATACAGGGACTTTAAACAGTTTGATGAGGAAATGTTCTTAAATGATTTAGTTTGCAAACCCTTTCAATCAGTCTGCAATATAGCTGATGTCAACACTGCTTTAGACAAATGGTATCAGATGTTCAATGCAGCCTTAGACAAGCATGCCCCAATTAAAACAAAAAAGGTTAAACACCAAATTACACCCAAGTGGGTTACCCGAGATCAATGAGGATAGGCACCTAAGAGATAATTTTCACAAGAAAAAAGACATGAAAAGCTATAGAAAGTGGAGGAATAAAACTCAGCACCTGATAGATAAGGCAAAAGAGAACTACTATAAACAGGCTATTAATGAAAGTAAGAGTACCAAAACATTGTGGAAGCATCTAAAAGAGCTAAAGCCACCCAAGAATAGTTGTCTTCCCCCTAGACTTAAGCAAAATGATGATATAGCAACATCTGTACAAGACATTTTGGAAATGTTCAACAATTTCTTCATAAGCATCTCCAGTAACAGTATACAGAGCCAGAGTAACATCCCAATTGAACTTGATGCTCTATTGTTATTTATAAAAGCTAAAATTTCTGATAATAATTATTTTTCAATAGCTAATGTTAGTGAAGCTAATGTTTTTGATATGCTAATTAAGGTGAATATAAATAAATCCTCTGGATTGGATAGTATTGAACCACAAATTCTTAAAATTGCTGTACCAGTAATAACAAAGTCACTAACACGTATCATAAATTTCAGTATAATGAGTGGTAATTTTCCAGAAACACTGAAATGCACAAAGGTTACACCTATCTTTAAGAAAGGAGAAAAGGAGGATCCAGGAAATTACAGACCAATATCAATTCTACCTGTATTGTCAAAACTGTTTGAACAGAATGTAGCAATTCAGGTGTATACATTTTTTTGAAACAAGCTCTCTATTTCATAATGCGCAATCAGGATTTAGAAAGTATCAATCGTGCCAAACAGAACTTACCAAATTAATTGATCTTTGGCTGAAGGAAATGAATAATGGACATATGACTGGGATTGTTTTCCTTGACTTCAAGAAAGCTTTTGATCTTGTTGATAATGAAATTCTGCTGCAAAAGTTGAACTGTTACAGGTTTGACAATCCTTCTTTAAACTGGTTTAGATCATACCTAAACCAAAGGTCTCAACAAGTAAGCATTGGCAATATTAGCTCTCAAACTCGCACTATTCAATCAGGAGTCCCTCAAGGCTCAGTTTTGGACCCTCTCCTCTTCCTTATTTATATCAATGATCTACCATTAAATAATGAATCCACAAATACAGATTTGTTTGCAGATGATGCAACCTTGTATACATCTAGTTCTGATACTGAAGTTATCCAAACAAGATTAAACTCAGACCATATTAAAGTCCAAAAATGGGCACAACAAAATAGGATGGTAATTAATGAAGGTAAAACAAAATGTAAGATTCTGCGGACGACACAAAAGCTACACAAGTCAAGGAATCCAAAACTATTTCTTGCAATAAATAATCATCCATTAGAAAATGTCAAACATGAAAGGCTTGTAGGTGTATCCATAGATAATAATTTATTATGGAATGACCATATAGATAAGCTTTGTAAAACACTGTCATCCAAAATTGCCCTTCTCAGCAGAATCAGGAAATATTTACCTATGGAAACTCGCAACTATACTACAAGTCATATATTCTTCCAACAATAGATTATTGTTCTAATGTATGGGGAAACTGCTAAATCTGAGCTTGACAGATTTATAAACTCCAGAACCGAGCAGCACATGTAATTTTAGATGCATCTGTTGATCATCCCTTAAAAGCATTATTTACAGAACTCAAATGGTTCACAATATATGACAGGATCGATTTTCACAAGACAGTTCTTTTATATAAATGTCTACGTGAAACTGCACCAGAGTATCTTCAGGACTTACTCAGGCCTTTCTCAACACAATACCAGTTGAGATCAATATCACATGGAAACCTTCTAGCATCAAAACCAAGAACAGAGCAATTTAAAAAGAGTTTTCAATACTCTGGTACAGTTATGTGGAATAAGCTTTCACAAGTTCCACTACATGTAAAATTGGCTGAAAATATTAGAGTATTTAAGAAGAGATATCATGAGCATGCATGTGTTTCTAACAGATAACAGAATTTAGTATTTTAATACTAATTATTGATATCTTCATATAATGTGCATTATTATACTCTCCTTAAGAGGGCCTCAAGGGAGAAGAGTCCTTGACTAATGAGTCACCCTCTATAAATAAAGCATTATGACATTACCTGATATACAAAGTTTTTCTTTTCTTGTTCAAATACCCGTATTTTGGTGTGTATAACGCGCACCGATGTATAACGCGCACCCCGATTTTCGACCCAAATAAGTGGAAAAAACGTAGTTCTGCCATATAACGCGCATGTGATATAATGCATTTTAAAATTGTGACTACCAGTATTTCGCTCCGTGTGTGCGTCGCCGAATTGACAAATCGTTCCGTCGTAAAAATGTGTAAGCCCAGCTCACAGACCCCTTAAAGTCGTCTATTTTTTTCTGTTTGGCAATCAATATTGCCTGAAAGCGAATCTCTGTCGTAGATATCGCAATTCCCCGTTTTCTTCTATCCATGACCCATTCAAGGACTCCACTCTCCACTTCCGGATACTTTGCACTTGTCCCTCTCTCTGCCTGTTTTGTTTGTGGCATTTTTTTCAGTCTTTCTTTCATTCTTCTCCACTCCCTAATAGAAGACTCTCCAACATTAAACTCCCTCCCAGCGGCACTGTTACCATGTGCTTCTGCATAGGCAATGATGATTAGCTTGTCTTTCGAAGTATACGAATTTCTTATACGACCCATGTTCGTTTAGATTCAAGATCGAATACAATATGATATGTGAAAGTTTAGGTCCAGTATTTATACTTATTTGGATTACCATGACACCTCTAAAATATAAACATATGTTCAGGCTAGAATTTACCAAGACAATGCATCGTAATTATGTATTGTAACAAAGAAGTACTGCATCAAATACTGTTATTTAAAATGAGAAATAAAACAAAGAAAGAGTTTAGCACATCAAAGCTTTAGTCGGTACCAAGTACCTTGAAAAGACCACGCCGAGTCAATGAAGCACTGATCACCATTAAAAACAACGAGATGAATCAATTAAAATACTGCTCACCGAGACAAAGCATTGTAACTATGTTGAGCGCATTAAAGTTTACCTGGCGCCGATTACCGTGAAAAGACCATTCCGAGTCAATGAAGCATTGAAGCCATTGATCACTGTATAATCGCAAAGATATCTCAAATACTATGATTTAAGATGAGAAATAAAACTAAGTAACAAGCTTATTTTCCAAAGAGGAAAAAAATGTTTTCCAACTTCATACATTGATTATTTTGTTCCACAACGTATTAGTGTTCCCGTAAGAAAGAACCCGTAGTCGCAAAAAATATGTCCCCAACAGATGCTCTGATGAGAACATTAACACTAGTTGAATTCTACACATATTATATTTCAATTCAACCAATAATAAATGAAGAAAAATTCGATTAGATCAACAGTTATGGAATACGGTACTGAACATTTACGGAGCAAGTACGGTAATCCACACAGTGGTATTTGTTCCGCTCCAATGCGGCACTTTGCACAGCTTTTGAACAAATGGCCAGTCGTTATGTACATGTATTTCCGGCCGTGGCACAGAAGAAAACTTGCAGCGACGTGAAATGAAACCAGTTTATTAACATAAGCAATCAAAGAACAAGACTATTTGTAAGCATTATTTATTTCTTTAATACGGCTAGTACCGGTAAACATTTTAGTTACAATGCAATGAACAATGGATTTAATATTTCACAAGTAGTGAGTGCCTTCATCCTCTTCAGATCGACCTGGAAAAAATCTTTTTTTTTTAGTTCTTGTATACAACGCGCACCCCCGACTTAAGATAAGAAAATTAGGTAAAAAAAGTGCGCGTTATACACAACAAAATACGGTAAAAACTGTATAAGAAAAGCTACAATTAATAATGTAATCACATCAATAATGGTTATTAGAATCCATTTGTCTGCATGTATGTAGAGTGTCAGTGTAGGTGGGGGTGTATCCCATTATGCCTTCATTTGCCCACACTCAGCCTTGACATACTGTGTGCAAATGGATAATTTCTGAAAACAGAAACAATGATCAATGGTATTCAATGTAGTGGGAAATTATGTGAGATCAGTGGACAAAGAAACTCAAAAACTAACAATACATTTGCCTTACATGTGGTATGTGTTAAACCAACAATTCCAGTATGAATATAGTGAATACTTCAATAATAATGCTGGTATAAGAGTCCCTAATTTGACCAATAACATAACCAATGAAACAAAAAACAAATAATTTTCAAAATATGAAAAGACAAAATTAGACATCACAAATCAGGAGATGAAGAAGGTATCCATGTATGCCTACCAAGTACTTAAGTCAAATTAACCAACACTAATTGAATTGTTACAATCATAGGAATTGTTATGGTCTAACTATTGCAAAAGAGGAAGGTAATGAAATGGACAAAACATAGATGGTGTTCAAAATCTCACAAGAGAAACACTTATGTAAATGCCTTGACCCTAGAAGAGGAGATATTTCAAACAGAACATGATTGATTTCATCCTAAGTTAGGATCAACTAAACATACTAAGAGGCTTTGTGTGGAGAAAGAAAAACTTATGCCAATAAAATAGACTCATCTGGATATGTATTGGCATAACAATCTACACGATAGACTCCACAGTGGCCATCTTGGATGCCAACTTGGCACCAATTTCACTTAGATATAATAAGATATCTTGTGGTCAAATGTTGATATGACCTTTCACTTGAGAAGTGTAGAGATAACATGATTTTTAAAATGGCTTCATTGTTAGCGGCTATTTTGTGTCACTTGTCAGATCTGTATAATTTTTATTTTTAGACCAACTACACATTGTATTAAGTTTTATTGGATGATAACCCCATATTAATATAATTATATATCCAAGATAATGAGATTTTTAATTGACCATTGCATCCACACTGGATGTCAGTTCGTCATCATTATTTCAAAATTATATACTTAACTATAAAATGCGGTTGCAGATTTATTGCTGCTGCTTTGGTATTAATATTATCCTTTAAGTATCCACTGTTTTTCTCTTAATTTTTTTTTTTAAATAACAGGGTATAAATACTTTCACTCAGCAACACTAAATGAATCCACTTAGCTTATTTTAAAAATGAAGTATTAATAGACAAGATAATATGAAACAGACCTTCAATCTCAAATATGCTAACACTTAATTGAAAGCTTTTCCCAGCAAAGTTGAATGATGGTAAAGTTTTTTTGGGGGGATCAAGTTTCCCAAACTCAAGTCTTGAAGAATGATAGCATAAGATGGTTCCTGTTGCAAGTATATTTTATTAAATTCAGGCATGTGGACATGTATTTTGTTCTATAAGTCTAATGTACTGACTCAAAGTGACACTAGTTACTTTTGCAAAACACATGGTGTGAAGGATTGATGTAATGTCTTTAAAACATTCCATGCAATAATCATTCAATTATAAAGTATTTAATACATCATAGAGATCAGTTTTCTTGTGTTTTGTGAATACTGATTGCTTAAACAACATTAAAAACATAATGACCAATGAATTTGTATAATAATATCATTTTTGAGCAAACCATTAGATATTATTCTTGACCTTTGCTGATTTACAGTCATACCTACTTGTCAATAAATTATTTAGAATGGTATATCGTGGAAACTTTCACAATGAACTCCAGATTCTAGGCTATTTTCATCCAATCATTTTCAATCCTGTCTGATAACATTATCACAGTACAGAATACAATGTATTCATCCTGTCTGATAATGTTATCACAGTACAGAATACAATGTATCCATCCTGTCTGATAACGTTATCACAGTACTGAATACAATATATCCATTCTGTCTGATAACGTTATCACATTACAGAATACAATGTATCTATCCTGTCTGATAAGGTTATCACAGTACAGAATAAAATGTATCAACCCTGTCTGATAACATTGTTACAGTACAGAATACAAAGTATCCATTCTGTCTGATAATGTTATCACAGTACAGAATACAATGTATCCATCCTGTCTGATAATGTTATCACAGTACAGAATACTATGTATCCATCCTGTCTGATAATGTTATCACAGTACAGAATACAATGTATCCATCCCGTTTGATAAAGTTATCACAGTACAGAATACTATGTATCCATCCTGCTGTTACTTCCCTTTTCCTGTCAGTCCAGAGTTAATTATCCTCTGCATCCATATATTTTTCCTGCAATTTAATTCTGAAACAAGTATTGTTAATGCTAATTAAAATAGAAAAGATACAAATCAAAAGTACAAAAGTGGCCAGGATATGTACTTCACAGCTAATCTACCACACCTGGACATCCTTTTTCAGTCAGTTTACCTTCTTTGCCAGTAATGTTCTTAACTGTCCTATGTTCACTCTTCTGCAGGTTTGTCAACTTTTCCTCTCTTGCTTCAACTCCAGGTGGGGCTACACTTGCTGATATGGCTTGAGATAACTCCACCTGTTGTTGCTGTGTCTTTTCCAGAACTGACTGAAGACTTTGTAATGCAGTGTTTGTCTGCTCCTTTACTGACTCAACATCTCTTCCAATGGTGTTCACTTTATTCTCCATAGTGTTCTGTTTATCCTCAAGAGTGCCTACACGATTCTCAACAGTGTCCTGTCTATTCTCAACAATGCCCACCCTACTCTCAACAGTGTCTATCTTTATTCTCATCTCTTCTTTAAGTTGTATATATTCCTCCCTCAAAGACTCAACACTGCCTAATGTTCCTTGCTCTTGCTTCCCCATATCTTGTCTGACTGCATTTACAGCTGTCATCAAGGCAATCATCTCTAACTCTACATTAAAGAACACGTCTATTGAGTCATTGACAATCTGCAAGGAGGATGAAGATTGCTATTAATTACAAAAACAGAAGGAGGACCTTAACATTTAGAATTACAGATAAAAACGATAGTATTTATTCCATTCTCTTTGTCATCATCATCATCAGCATCCATAAAAATCCTACCCATCAACTGTCTATCATGTATAGCTTCTTCCACATCATTCCAATGTATTCATTATCTTTGACATCTTAGTCTCAACCACAACATTCCAACCCATTCATTATATTTGTCATCCTTAGTCTCATTCACAACATTCCAACCCATTCGTTATCTTTTGTCATCCTTAGACTCATCCACAACATTCCAACCCATTCATTAACTTTGTTATCTTTAGTCTCATCCACAACATTCCAACCCATTCATTATCTTTGTCATCCTTATTCTCTTCCACAGTTATTCTACCCATTCATTATCTTTGTCATCGTTAGTCTCATACACAGCATTTCTATTCATTTATTCTCTTTGTCATCATTAGTGTCATCCACAGCAATTCTACCCATTCATTATTTTTGTCATCCTTAGTCTCGTCGACATAAACATGGTTTATGTCAGGCAAGAGCAAATAATGATTCTTTAAAGCATTAAATCTTTGGGTGAATCTAGCTACAACTGTGCATGTTTTCTCTCCAGATGTTGTGCTAATTTTAAAGCGAAGTAATAGGAAACCAATTTTGTATGAAACAAGCTTCAGCTAGGTCCTTGATAAAGGCTCCAATTTGAGTTCATGAAAATCAGTGTCCAGAAAAATTCCACTTTGGGAAAATGTGATTTATGACTATGCAAATCAAAGTTGAACAATAAATCAGAGAGGTCTTTGTTATGCGCAGAGGAAGGAGCAGGTCACAAAAACAGCAATGGTCTCCATTTGATCCAGACTTGGGCCAAGCATGAACAAGATCACCAACAGTCTTCCACCTCCCTACCCATAAGTGGACGTCATGGATACATACTTGCTCTAAGCCCTAGCACCTCATCGACTATGTAATTGTCAGGTACAGAGACAGGCAGGATGTGTGTCAGTGACCATGTCCTTGTGTGGTGCTGACTGTTGGACAGACCACCGCTTCATCATCACCATTCTTAACATCTGCATGCAGCCCAAAAATGCTTACAGGGAAAGATGGCTCTTAAATGACTAAATATCACAAAATGGAAATGCACCAGTATCAAACAGTCTCTCATGGATGCCTTGAATAAAATCTAAATCCACCCCTCTGGGCAATTAAAATGTAAAAACCAACTGGAAGGCATTCAGAAAGCTGGTCTACAGCACAGCTTCGTAAATCCTAGGATCAGCAACCAGAAAATATAAAAACTGGTTTGATGAGAACTGCGATGAGAAACATGACCTCCTTCAAACCTACCTCAACAAGCCGAAGTCCACGAAAAGGAGAGGTAGGGACAACAATATACGCTCAACTGTACAGCAGAAACTCAGATGCGAGACACATGGCTGAGCAACCAAGCTGATGAGATCTAGTGCTATGCAGAATGGCATGACATAAAGAACATATACAACGCCCTGAAAGAAGAATGTGGACCTACATCATCTGCCCCACCACCACTCCACCCCTTCTCAGCACGAGAATATTCGTCAACAAGGGGCTGAACACTTTGACAGCTTCCTGAATCATCCTTTAGCCATCAGTTGACTCTCCCAATTATCCATCAATGAAGCACTGGAAGATCCTTCAACATTGCTCAAGACACAGAAAGTCATAAAACTCAAGGTATTAAACAGCTGGTTTGATGCAATTTTTCATGTGGACAAATGTGAGTTGTGTGAGTGCTTTAGACAGCACAGCTCCTGAGGCACATCATAAATGAATATTTCACAGCTGTTATTCTTCAAAAACAAAATTAAGAAAAATCCTGATTTTTTTCTTATTCTCACTTTAGACACCCATTACACTTCTCCCTCACAAATGCATGCATAATGGGGTTCACAAAACATAGACTGCACTATAACCAAGGGCATGAGTTACCGAGGGACCTCCAAAAATTGAAAAAATATTGTGTTGACATCGAGAAAATAGTGTGTGGGGGGAAAGGCATTCTGTTTTACAATCATATCAATAATAATTGTCAATAACACACATTTTCTAATGAATGTTTTCCTTTTTCTGTTTAAATTACATTTTCAAAATGTCCAACATATGAAACTTCGTTCCAACTGGTTTCAATGACCGTCATGTGTATGTGAAAAATCTGTGTATTATGTAACTGATTTTGTTTTCTTGACGCGTCTGGTTCCCAAATTGGTGTTAATATTAACCTGCTAAATTGGGAGTCCACAGGGCATGGAACTAGACTAACTGTTGATACACCACCCATCAAGATTCCTTTTCTTCAAAAACAAGATACATCAATTTCATGAGACGTTTGTCTATGTTGAAACCCAATTCTTGTATTGTTCAATTAGTACAATATTGATGTTGTGATTTCATTGGAAGTAATAATAAAACTTCTTATCATCTTTGAGGATATTTCTAAGTGCTAGTTCAAGAAGTATCTGAAACCAGCTTGCTCACAATGGTCAATATCTGTGAAATCAAGCCTTTTATTTTACGAAGTATTCATTTTGCTTGGCCGCCTTGTTATCTTTGTTCAGTTATGAAAGAGTCGGTTAACTTAAGGTAGTTGATATTACATACACAACAACATTTATAACAGAGTTCGATTGATCAAATGAAGCGAGTTCACCCAACATATGACCAGGGCAGCTAGAGGAGAATTTTTATGCCCTTTAACTTCAACCTCCTTTATTGATTGAAAAGACATAATTCACGTGATAATATAATGGAGGACAGTTTTTAATTCAATGCATCAATACAGCAAATTCTTTTCCCAGTCAGTTATCAAAACACAGTTGGCACTGTTTTGGGACTATTTTTAAATTTGATATTTCATAATGCTAATTAAATTTTCCAGGTCCAATGTACTGTCTTGAATGATAAAAAAGCGATATATCAAAATTTCCATTACCAACTTTGATAACGATTTACTTCAAGTTCAACTGATTGGGATCAAATTTTTAGATATTTTCTGGTTTAAAAAATGGGATCCATACCTGACTACAACTTATATGTGGGTTCACGTGTTATCAGGATCCGAGTTATTGAGAGAGTGGTTTACTTTACATCAATACAAAAACCCTATGAAGGGTAAGGGTGTGTTGGTTTACGTCAGTTGGCTTGACCCTTCACACAGACACACAGAGATTAGGTGAAGAAGAAAAAAATGAATGCAAGGAAATGATCTGAAAAAACTAATCAGGTCATCTACTCATGACTAAGAATTTCAAGTCTCTAAGTAAAATACTTTATTGCTATTTTACTTTTATGTATTTGGGACGGATGTGAGGAACAGATTTCAGACAATAGAAAATCAATATCTTTCTGGTTGCTCTCACAAACACCAACCATACCTGACACACATTTGTTTGGAAAAGAAATCTAACACTCATATTCCATAGTGGTATAAAGCCTTTGATACAGACGTTTATCAAAATTAGCAATTAACTAATACATAACCATGTTCCATACCTTATTTATCTCATTAACAGCCACTTTACACTCATCCAGTGATTTGAGATGAGTTGGGTCCTCTAACAAACTAATTATATCCTGTATAAAACTGTTGCTGTCACCATCGGAGAGTCTCATTTCTTCTGAGTGCATCACACTGTTCCTTATTTTGGAGACCTGTAAGTGATCAAAGCAACAATTCTAATAAATGGTAAAACAATCAATATAAGTATTTATTATTCCTAAATAATTCATATTCTGTTCAAGCATAGAACTGTAAATCTCTGTACTAAAAATACATTTCAGCAATGAAATATCTGGGTGACCTGGAACTCTACTCATAATACTTATTCTATTAATAGACATTGTCTTGTCAGTGTTATATATATATACAGGGCTCGAAATTAGCGGTAGTCCGCTAGCCTGAGGCTAGATTTCCCGTCGGGCTAGTAACTTTCATAATGTTAATAGTCTGACGGGCTAGTAAGTTTTTGGTTATCAACAGTCAGAGTTTGTTTACTCAATACCCTAATAAAGACGTGACTTCGGCCGATATTCTTGAGAATCAACACAGTGACAGTTGTAAACACAGTCATAAAATATTAGCATGTTAAGATGAAGTCAATTTCAGCCTCGAAAATGTGTTTCTATTACAAGAAGCCATCTGATTACCGGTATGTGCGTTCCACTTAACTGCCAATTTAGGTCACGTCATTAACAACGGAAGTTTGGAAATTGATCTGTATTAATCTGATAGCGAATTAAATGGTATCACGCTTTATTCATGCCACCACAGTAACAAATTACGAAACGTTACACCACACAAAAAGAACATAGCATCAACTATTAAAAGAAATTAGTTTACATGTTTGTTTCTTGAAGGTATTTTTTTTTTGCTTGCTCCGAGTCACAAACGGGTAACTCATATTTTACGTTTGCATCGAAATAATTAGAAGAATTAGATCAATTTATTATGATAAAATTACTGACAAATCATTTTCCAAGCAACTACTTTTTCAATGATAATAAGAATAGCTTTTATATTATTCCCCAAACAACGACTGAACAAATAATTGAATACACATGGAGATATCCAAGCATTTGATGGGAATTAAAATCTCACATGGGCATCTAAGATTGAAAATATTCACGCTTATTATTAATTTCAACAATACACTGAGGTTCGATTAATTAGGAACAATTACCAAACATATGTTATTAATGATGAGACCGTAATTGTGTTCGATGCGCTCTTGATGTGAAGGAGGAAAAAATCTAAAGAAACAAATCATAGAGTGTCAAAAATACCTTAGAAAAATATCTCAGTAATATTTTGGTATTTTTGTCGCTATGTATGATTTTGTTCCTTTTGATTATTGTTTTCTTTTTCATTCAGATCAAGCTCACGTCGGAGTTAAATACAACGCGCCGAGTCAGCTGGCTTCGTTTGATGGGAGCACACATTTTCCAAGTTGAAACTAACATTATCTTTTGATGTTAATATTTTATAACAGTGTTTACTTTAGCTACTACTTTCGTGCAGAACATCCGCTGAAGTCAAGTCTTTATTAGGAAGAAGCCATTTGATGGAGGGGGGGGCAAAGGCACTTGTTGTTAAACGTGTTTCTTGCTCGGACTCTTTTTATATAAAGGACACTGTGTCATTCCTTTTCTGACTTCAAATAATTCGCGTCAGTTATACTGTAACATCTCATATTTCAAAACGAGGCACAATTCCCGCCTTATCAGACAGGCTAAATGTGGCTTTATAGAAGGTGTTCAGCCTCCGGAAAAAAGCAAAATTCATTCTGTTATCTTGCAGTTACAAAGATATCTATGCTTTGACTTGGCCCACAGTTGTACAATCATATGCTGCTGACTGCAAGAATATTCTGGCATTGATTGACCTCATCCTGACAATCCCAGTCCACTCTGCTGATGCTGAAAGGGGTTTCTCAGCGATGAAAATGGTGAAGAGTGACTGGAGATCTTGTTTGCGACATTGGGTTCTGTCCGACCAACTCTTCATCATGTTTCATACAAATGACATTCCAACATATGATTCGTTATCAGCAATACATTTGTGGAATGTTTCAGGGAGACCGGTAAGGAATTTGAACAAACCCCATATGGACCCAGAGTGCAGGTGGAGGACGAGAAAGGACACCTGGAATCCTTTCTGGAATTGGATCCAGATTATCTTGATAAACAAGAAATGTGAATTTATTGATGATTTAAAGTAGAATTTATACTTCTGTACTTCTACATTTTATATGATAATGCTATGTATGAAATAAAATTGTTGTTAATCTCAATACGAGTGTGTGACATTGTTTTGGGGACAGGGCTAGTAAATGTTAGGCAGGGCTAGTAAATTTCTCAGTACACTAGTCCGTCTGGCTACCAGGAAATTTGTGTTAAATTCAAGGCATATATATATATATATATATATATATATATATATATATATATATATATATATATATATATATATATATATATATATATATTCTAGTATTAGTTATGTCAATAATGTAATAATAATCATAAACCTAATAATATTTGTGTAGTTCTTCTTATGTAATTGTACTGCTAGTAATGATCACAACTGAAAGCCCAACAATCATAGTTTCATTACAAAGGTTTACCATGCCTATGATTTATGATACCCAAATTATTACCTGAAAGGAATTTACTAAAATCAGACACATGACAAATTCCACTCTTGAATTTCCATTGCATCATCATTAGTTAGTTTACTTACCAAGTTTCATCTTGATTGATGAATATATAATAATAATAATAATGACAATAATAAAAATAATAATAATAATAATGAGGACTTTGTATAGCGCCTAATCTTTCGAAGCTCTAAGCGCTTTACACCATCAATAATGATATGACTACACTACAGAACAAATGACAAATGACAATATATGAATCAATGAGTGATGGGCAGAAAACTTACAAGCACATAACACAAGATAAAATTCAGACCAGTCAATGTAATTTAATAATGGACAATAAAACAAGCTCACATGCCATGTTTTATCAAAGTCTATGCATATATTCTACCTCAAGGGTCTTTGTTCCCTAATTAGGTATGGAGAGTTTGTTGATTATGTATCATAACTAGCATGCAGACAAGCCAATGCAGCGAGTGAATAACACATAGCTTACATATACAAATTCTTTCACAACGTAAATCTTGACAACAGAGGGGGATGGGGTTACATAAGAAGTAAGTGTCAATAGATGATAAATGAAAGGTACACATATATATACCATGTGTGTCAGATTGAGACCTGCTGGGGACAGTTTTCCATGGAAGTATTTACAATTAGCCATCAGGGTGAGTAGGGCTTGGGAATCACACTTGACTGGTCCAGTATTGGTTAGTAGCTGACCTCGAGGCATGTATAGCTTTGCACACTCCCAGGGAACAAATGGCCAGGCAGTGACATCACAGTTATCCCAGCAGATTTTATTATATGTTGGATTGGTGTGGAGAGTCAATAGTTCAGCCAACCAGGTATCACAGAGATGGGAAGGGCAGGAGGATTTAAATTTCCAGACATATGTATTTCTGTTCTGTTTCACATCCTTGGACTTGCAGCTCGAACATTGAGGTTTTGGTACACCTGAGCCTCCATACAATTTCTGCAACAGAAACTGGTGCATAGCATCCACCTCCCCCTTTATAAAGGAATGGAGTCCAACTGTTAGATAGTACAGAGACAAGCTAACTTTCAGCCAATTACTGTATTCTGGGTCCTTGACCTTGGTTGCAGCACCAGTGGGAGGCATGTCAATGTCTGTATTAGCTTGGATAAATTCTCTTCTTATCAGTCATCATTACCTGGAAATAAAACAAACCTCAGTCTGAGAGAAATATCTTTCTTGTACAGATCCATGCATGGTCACATAACCAATATCTTTCTTGTACAGATCCATGCATGGTCACCAAACCAATATCTTTCTTGTACAGACACATGCATGGTCACATAACCAATATCTTTCTTGTACAGATACATGCATGGTCACATAACCAATATCTTTCTTGTACAGATCCATGCATGGTCACCAAACCAATATCTTTCTTGTACAGACACATGCATGGTCACATAACCAATATCTTTCTTGTACAGATACATGCATGGTCACATAACCAATATCTTTCTTGTACAGATCCATGCATGGTCACATAACCAATATCTTTCTTGTACAGATCCATGCATGGTCACATAACCAATATCTTTCTTGTACAGATCCATGCATGGTCACATAACCAATATCTTTCTTGTACAGATACATGCATGGTCACATAACCAATATCTTTCTTGTACAGATCCATGCATGGTCACCAAACCAATATCTTTCTTGTACAGATCCATGCATGGTCACCAAACCAATATCTTTCTTGTACAGATACATGCATGGTCACATAACCAATATCTTTCTTGTACAGATACATGCATGGTCACATAACCAATATCTTTCTTGTACAGATCCATGCATGGTCACATAACCAATATCTTTCTTGTACAGATACATGCATGGTCACATAACCAATATCTTTCTTGTACAGATACATGCATGGTCACATAACCAATATCTTTCTTGTACAGATCCATGCATGGTCACATAACCAATATCTTTCTTGTACAGATACATGCATGGTCACATAACCAATATCTTTCTTGTACAGATCCATGCATGGTCACCAAACCAATATCTTTCTTGTACAGATACATGCATGGTCACATAACCAATATCTTTCTTGTACAGATACATGCATGGTCACATAACCAATATCTTTCTTGTACAGATCCATGCATGGTCACCAAACCAATATCTTTCTTGTACAGATCCATGCATGGTCACCAAACCAATATCTTTCTTGTACAGATACATGCATGGTCACATAACCAATATCTTTCTTGTACAGATACATGCATGGTCACATAACCAATATCTTTCTTGTACAGATCCATGCATGGTCACATAACCAATATCTTTCTTGTACAGATACAGGCATGGTCACATAACCAATATCTTTCTTGTACAGATCCATGCATGGTCACATAACCAATATCTTTCTTGTACAGATACATGCATGGTCACATAACCAATATCTTTCTTGTACAGATCCATGCATGGTCACCAAACCAATATCTTTCTTGTACAGATACATGCATGGTCACATAACCAATATCTTTCTTGTACAGATACATGCATGGTCACATAACCAATATCTTTCTTGTACAGATACATGCATGGTCACATAACCAATATCTTTCTTGTACAGATACATGCATGGTCACATAACCAATATCTTTCTTGTACAGATCCATGCATGGTCACATAACCAATATCTTTCTTGTACAGATCCATGCATGGTCACATAACCAATATCTTTCTTGTACAGATCCATGCATGGTCACCAAACCAATATCTTTCTTGTACAGATACATGCATGGTCACATAACCAATATCTTTCTTGTACAGATACATGCATGGTCACATAACCAATATCTTTCTTGTACAGATACATGCATGGTCACATAACCAATATCTTTCTTGTACAGATACATGCATGGTCACATAACCAATATCTTTCTTGTACAGATCCATGCATGGTCACATAACCAATATCTTTCTTGTACAGATCCATGCATGGTCACCAAACCAATATCTTTCTTGTACAGATCCATGCATGGTCACATAACCAATATCTTTCTTGTACAGATCCATGCATGGTCACCAAACCAATATCTTTCTTGTACAGATCCATGCATGGTCACATAACCAATATCTTTCTTGTACAGATACATGCATGGTCACATAACCAATATCTTTCTTGTACAGATCCATGCATGGTCACATAACCAATATCTTTCTTGTACAGATCCATGCATGGTCACATAACCAATATCTTTCTTGTACAGATCCATGCATGGTCACATAACCAATATCTTTCTTGTACAGATCCATGCATGGTCACATAACCAATATCTTTCTTGTACAGATACATGCATGGTCACATAACCAATATCTTTCTTGTACAGATACATGCATGGTCACATAACCAATATCTTTCTTGTACAGATCCATGCATGGTCACATAACCAATATCTTTCTTGTACAGATCCATGCATGGTCACATAACCAATATCTTTCTTGTACAGATACATGCATGGTCACATAACCAATATCTTTCTTGTACAGATACATGCATGGTCACATAACCAATATCTTTCTTGTACAGATACATGCATGGTCACATAACCAATATCTTTCTTGTACAGATACATGCATGGTCACATAACCAATATCTTTCTTGTACAGATCCATGCATGGTCACATAACCAATATCTTTCTTGTACAGATACATGCATGGTCACATAACCAATATCTTTCTTGTACAGATCCATGCATGGTCACCAAACCAAGAACCAATTTGTGTTGTGTATATCAACTCTACCAATCAAAGCACTATTTTTTATACACAGGTGTCCAAGGTTAAATTTTTAAAAATTCAGGTACAAGGTTATTTTCAATTATTTTCTGATCAAACTTCATATATTGCAGTCACAGTAGGAGGATTTGTCATCAGTGCATTTTGTGATTGTGACTTGAGTGTGTTTGATCTTACTTTCACAAATAAATAATGAAAACTGGAGCCCTGTTTTTGCAAATGGAGTTTGAGTCATACTTTGCACAAACTGAGTTAAGGCTTTTGTTTTACGTTGCCAGCTATGGGCATCACCATTGTATTAAATGATATTTCAATAGGTAAACACCTTAATGTTACAGTGCGTTACAAAGAAATAAATTTGATATTCATCCATTTGTCATTATATTTAGGTTGAAACTGTAGTGTAAACTCCTTGTCTTGGATTATTTTGTGTATATGTTTCATGTTGTTATTGTGTAATAATTCATTTATTTTTTGTCAGGCATGATTTTCTTCCTATCTGTTGTAAAGTGCTTGGAGATTTTACCTTAAAAGATTATGTACTCCATCAAGTCATCAGTATATATGGAGAGAGAGAGAGAGAGAGAGAGAGAGAGAGAGAGAGAGAGAGAGAGAGAGAGAGAGAGAGAGAGAGAGATTCCCAATAAATGGGCTAAAACTGTCTAATGTTCATTTGCTAGGTCGACATGTCATACATAGTGCTAGTAATTGTCACATATATTTGGTCAGTACGTTTTCCCAGTTGTTTTAACACTTTATAAAGTCCATAGGTAGTGTTAAAGCTCTCATCTCTTAAGATTATCAAAATTACTATATACTGTACTATTATCTTATACTATCTAAACCATATCACTTGCTTTTCTTATATGTCATACGACAGATTGCATACATAAAGGAGATTCTACAAACAAAATAGGTGTAGCCTCAGTTGTTAAGATTGATACTAGCAAGAATTTTTCTACTTAAAAGCTTGAAATGGCAGTAAATTGCTAGCTGTAAATATTAACTAGATGTTTGCTACTAGTGATATTCTATATTCAAAATATGAATTACATTTACTCCCCAGCTACGATTTTCTACGCCTTTACCTTTGCACCCCGTCTACGCATTTCTACGCCTTTACCTTTCCCCCCATCTATGCTTTTCTATGCCTTACACAGTATCAACCAATAAATATGACATATCTTCCATTTAAATGTTGATTCGCCAGGCAGTAACCAAACGCTGGCAAAAAAATTAAATAATCTTTACTAACATTTGATTTTAATTACGTACTTCGTAACATTATAACCTATAAATCTAAATCTAAGCGACCAATTATACATAGTGGGGTTTTCCAGTCGCATGCAAAATGGAGTCGTTTGCCGATTATATTACCTCAATTCGATGTAAATATTATGACCTTTTCAACACGTGTAAGTTATTCATAATCATAATATAGTCAAATACGGTATGATGCTGAATTTTACATTAGTTGTATAAATTCATTATGTCATCCTGATTTTTATGTACAAAATCACATTCTTAAAATGCGCGGCAAATACGACAAGTCTTCCAAACATTGTAATGTTTAACGTAGCATTGAAGTGTTTAAAACATGAAATCTGTTGCAAGTCCAGGAATTTAAAATAAAATAACACAAATTAAGAATATCTGTGTTGTTCATTTTTTCCATTCATTTCAATATACAAAGTTTCAATCAAATCGTATAACAGACGATACCGGAAGTGAATTGTTTTTATTTACGAAGGGAATTCCTTGATTTCATCATGGCAATGTCGTCGTCTATTGGTTACAGTGATTTGTCTGGAAGTGAAAACGATTTGTCTGGATTCAGTTCCGACGAAATACCAAATTTGTTTAACAATGATGCGTTTAATGACGAAGTATCTGAAATTATGTCATCAGATATCGACATTGAAATGTCATCAGACTCTAGTGACATAGACCAGCTAGTGGTCTCGAAGCCTTTTTTTTTTATTTTGACTTGACGGCTTTTGAGACCAGCCGTATTCTGCATTAACACTATATGGACCGTTCGTGAACCATAACTACCAACGATCGGACTGCACGCTATTAATTAATAAATTTATTTAGACTAACCTTTGTACCCAGACGGTAAGTATAATCCCTCTTCTAATGATCCACTGCGTTAAATCCTTTAGAACACTCAATTAATAGCATGCATCCGATCGTACGCAGTTATGGTGCGCGGAAATGTACGATGTAGTGTTAATGCAGAATACGGCTGGTCTCAAAAGCCATCAAGTCAAAATAAAAAAAGGCTTAGAGACCAACTAGCTGGTCTACTAGTGACACTGATGATGATCAGCCAACTTGCATTGCAGACGTGCAAGATACTGACAGAAGTCCATTTACCCTGCAGTCAGGGCCATCACATACTTTGCAGGAAACAGCATCGGAACTATACTATTTTCAATTATATTTTCCAGTTGGAAAAATTGTAAATGAAACAAATAAATTTGCAGCTGAACAAAATGTGGATCATGAAATTGTTGATGTTAACTGGACAGAGACCAGTGACAGTGTGCCTGAAATGTTTGCCTTTCTTGGCATGTTGATCTTAATGGGGATAATAAAAACTCCTGACTATAGTTTTTATTGGTCAAATGACAATTTTCTATCAAATCAAGGAATAAAAAATGTAATGCCACGCAGAAGATTTGAAAAATTCCTTCAATACGTTCACTTAAATGATGACAACACAAATTTTCCTGCTGATCACCCTAACCATGACAATTTTCACCAAATATGTCCAATAATGGAACAAGTTCTGGAGAACATTGAGAAAACTTACAAGCCTTGGCAACATCAAAACCATTGATGAAGGTTTGTATACATTTCTACATTCTTTCAACATAATATATTTCTTTCCAACAGTAGATATCATAACTGAAATACACATCCATGCATACATATTTTATTATCTGTCATCATTACATTAATCTGATATTTGTTCAAATAAAAAAAGCCTATAATGTATTTATGATTTAAATTATATGTATAATTAAAGTTACTTACCGGTATGTATGTATGTCATATACACATAAAAAGATATCCATAACCATACAATTCGAATCTATAATACATCTATACATAAATCGAAACATAATAATATTTAAAATAAGTTTAACTTTTCATTCACTAATTCTGTCTTAAGTTTGATTAAAATTTCATTTAAATTAATGATTTATCAACAAAATAATGCACTTTACAGGTATGATTGCATTCAAGGGACGGCACAGGCCAAACAGTATCTGCCTTCAAAGCCAATCAAGTGGGGACTAAAAGTATGGATGCTCTGTGATAGTTTGCCTGGTTTCTGTCACCAGTTTGAGTTTTATCAGGGGAAGGAAGATACAGATGAAGTGAATGAAAGCATGAAGGGTCTTGGGTACCAAGTTGTGCAAAAGCTTATTATGCCTTTGAGAGGAAAATTTTATCATGTATATTTTGATAACTTTTATACGTCCATTCGACTGGTACATAGTTTATTAAGACATGGTATATATGCCTGTGGCACCATGAGGAAAAACCATAAAGGCTTCCTAGAGGAATTTAAATATCCACCATACATGGAGCAAGGAGACCATTTAATTAGACAGGATGGAAACCTTATAGCCACACTGAGAGTCAGGAAAGAAGAAAAAGATTCAGACAGTTAGATTTTCGAATTAATTTGGCAAAGCAGCTCATAGGATGTTTCAAGAGCAGGAAGGTTGCCATGCATCGAAAATATGTAGCCCCAGTGACACAGGCTAATATTGAGACACACAGACTGCAGACATTTAAAAGGAAAAAATCCACCTGCAAATACTGTACCAAGCATGGAGAAAAGAGACGTAAAGAAACCAAAATTGGCTGTGTTATTTGCAATGTCCATCTTTGCTGCATAGAATGTCACAGCATGTTTCATCAAAGCATGATTGTAGAGGAATAGACCAGCATGTTGGTCTCTAAGCCATTGTTTTTATTTTGACACAGCAGCTATGTCAAAATAAAAAACAAGGCTTAGAGACCAACTTGCTGGCCTAGTTGAGGAGTAGCTGTAATGTGCTCTACAACTGTCATTTTTTCATAATGTCATATTTGTTTATTTTGTTCCTTAACATGAAACTCAGAGAAGTGCTTTTCAAAATAGTTGATATTTATTTTCGAGATCAGCTCTTCAATGACATGAAAACTTATTAGGCAAGATCATTATTTTTCTCTTAAATATATACATGCATAGCCATAGGCTAGACCAGCTAGTTGGTCTCTAAGCCTTTTTTTTATTTTGACTTTAAGCCGTCATGTCAAAATAAAAAAAAGGGCTTAGAGACCAAGTTAGCTGGTCTAAGCCATAGGCCTACTAGATTAAAATATCCTTAACCACATTGCTAATGACAAATAACAAGAACTCGTTATGAAATATTTTTAGTAACCTTTAATAAGCCCATGTTTGGAATGCATGCCAAGTAAATTAATGACTTTGTACAATGTTTTTTTTTCTTCTTCTAAATCTGATTGAAAAATCTAGATTAGTCATGCTTAAAAGTATGAATAATTTCAAGCTACTAAACTTTAATAACATCAAAACTTTGAAAATTAATTTCATTGTTGCCGACAGAACAGTACCTGAGTTATTCATCGACGATGAAATGAATCATTCAAGTCCATCCTTGCATGAAATAAAGTCATATATCCAACTGAATCACACTACGGCCAAGAGTAAAATGGTGCCACGCATGCCATGTGGGTGCATCTATTTTTAGAAAAAGGGATTTTCATAATATGACCATACACGTTTAAATTATGTTGAAAAGAAATTATTGATAATGATAGGTTATATTGATTAGTATGTACTGGTACTTTCCTTTTCTTTTTTTATTCGATCTGATTTTTTTTTGGGGGGGGCTACCGGTATGTATTGTTATTATCATTACAAAAAAAGTGATACAAGAAAACAGCCATGACCTAATAAAGCACATTGAATTATCCAATGTCGCATAGTGTAATATATTACGGACTATTATTTTTGTTAAATAGCTAAATATTTATTCACATAATGTTTATATCATATTTCTTATGGATTTCAAATATTGCTTCATTTATGTGCCAAATTAAAATTATGGCCTGTCTAATGAACAAGCACTGACTAGATATCGCGATGTCCACCATTATTACTTTTTTGCCTCTTGTCAGGTTCACTTGTGATTTTTATCTGATATTACAAAGAATATAACATGAACACGGCTGTGATAATTTTCAATTAAATATTTTACAAAATAATGTTACCAAATATGCTAATTAAGTACATATTGACATTTACATATTGATGTTTAAAGTTTCGAAGCACAGGTTGATGTGATTAAAACAAAGCAACTTGTGCATCGGTAGTAGTTGTTTTTATCACGAAATGATAACAAATAATTACTTATGGTAATCTGTCATTTATAACAAATACTAACTTGTGGTGGAAAAGATTAGGTTATTTTGAGACTATTCGAGCAATGGGAGAATATAATTTTTGGAAGATGACATTGAATTTCAGTTTACATGTTTTTTTATGGGGAGCAAGGGTATGACATCGTGAACGTCATATGGGAGGCACAGGTGATATGGTTTGATTTTCATATGGGGAGTAAAAGGTTAAGAGACCTTACTTTTGCTAGCTAAAATAGTACAAGTATCACAGTCATGCTAACAATGACACAAGGCAATGCTGAGACCTGGGTTTATGAGAACTGTGTCAACTCCTACAACTATATACAATCTGTCTTTCAATTAGCATACAGGAGACAACTCCTACAATCTGTCAACTCCTACAACTATATACAATCTGCCTTTCAATTAACATACAGGAGACAACTCCTACAATCTGTCAACTCATACAACTATATCCAATCTGTCTTTTAATTAGCATACATGAGTCAACTCCTACAATATGTCAACTCCTACAAATACTGGTATATCCAATCTGTCATTCAGTTAGCATACAGGAGTCAACACATACAATCCTGTCAACACCTACAACTACCAGTATATCCAATCTGTCCTTCAATCTGCATTTAGGAGCTTCCCTTCCAAAGATTGGGTTTAGATCCAGAGTGCAAACTCTTGCAAATTTATTCAGTCTGATCTGCCACCAGCATGCACAGACTGAATTACCAGAGAATCTAGTTTACACCAACAGTTTTCAACTCCTATAAATGAATCCAATCTTCTAGTCTGACAGTGGCATACATGAACTTTCAAACCGAAGATGTAATTTATGTGAGCAGTGTCAACTCCCACAAAAATGTATCCAATCCTGTCTGACTCTAGCATACACAAGCTTCCCTACTAAAGATTTAGTTTAGGCCAACAGTTTAAACTCGTACAACCATGTCCATTGTTGTCTACCATTGATATGCATGTCTTTCCTTACTAAAGATTTGGATTATGCCAACAGTATAAACTATTACAAGTTTGTCCAATCTGGCCTGCCACTGATATGCAGGGGTTTCCCTATTGAAAAGTCTGAATTAAAACAATAATGTAAATTCCTACAAATTCACCAAATAAGCCATTCATTACAGTTATATTGTCAATTTTAATTGAGATATTCACTTGATGATTCCTATAAAGCAGAATGTTTCAAATCCAACAAACCAATATGATTCCTTCATGAAAACAATGAAATTAGGGTACCCGATGGGATTTTGACAAAAGAAAGTTAAGTGGAACATTTTATACAAGTCTGGTATACTTTGAAAATGGAGTTTCCAGGACCTATAATTTAAAGTCCTGAAAGCTTTGAATCAGTGATTTAAAAGGAATAGGTGTTGAATAAAATTAATGGAAGCTGAACTTGAAGCCAGAGGAGAAGTGTTACTAACCATCAAACTGGGATTGGAAAACTATGAAATAAATCATCCTCGCCAGTTCAAGCTAAAGATGGTGTTCATTGAACCTTAAATTTTAAGGAATAATATTTCTCGCATGCAAACATGAGTTTAGGAAGGGAAAGCGTCCGGCAAGGGGCAAAGTATGTGACGCATACAATGGGAGACATATTTCAAAGTGATCGCGCCCACTTAATATGCAAGAACAATGCACTGAATGGAATACTACCTTATCACTGGCCAACTGAAAATAAATTATAAATAAACGCAGGACTTCATTTTCTTTTAAACAATGAAAGAATCTCACTTGCATATTATGTGGGCATAATTATGGCTATGTCAAGCATTAGTGTGGAAAATGGTCTTGTATTCCTTAAAGGTATGATAGTAAGTCAAACGGATATAAAGTCGAATGCCTGAGCTAAACATTGGTACCAAATGTATGGCGCTACACGAAATGTAGCTTGAAATAACAGCTTTTATTCTAATATGATTATATGGGTCATGTGAGAAAGGAGAGAAGTATTCTCCCTTGTAGTTTATGTAGAGTACATGTATGACAGGTCAATTGTAAGCAAAGATAGGAACACCTGTGGGTGGATGGGGGTAAATTAAATATCCTCCTGGTTGACAAATGTCGATGTATTGAACTACAGGAGTCTGAATTTTTATCAATAAATAAGGACAAAATCTCTGACAACATGAAATCACTTTATCGGTAATATACATTATACCACAGGAGACTGACGTTTAATCAATAAAGTACGGCGAAATCTCTGACAACACGAATTACCCTTCTCGGTAATATAAATAAAATTACTGAGGAATTTCTATACATAGTTCCCATAGCATTCGAATGTGAGCGGAAGCAGTTTCCCGGTCGCCATATTATGGGTCAAGCTCATTGTGTTAAAGACTTGCTGCCAAGCGTAAAGATGAAATCGGATTGAATTTTCAAGGAATCAAATACAGTAGAAATGGCATCAAAGTCTGGCAAGATAAATTACAAAGATGGACTAGAGAAATTAGTACTGGAAAGATACGAGTTTAATCTAAGCCTAATTGGGGGAATTGATCTGTATATGAAATTGACAAAGGAAAATTGACGAGCAACGTTCAATGCCTTCCGGAGATAACCTTTTATGCGGTTCTACCATACACGAATTCTTTATTTATAGAACAGTGGTAAATGCAAAAGTAAGTTTTTACTTAATATTAACTTGATTCAACTTTAGGAATCATGTTCTATGGAAGAATTGGGGCAGTTTTTTTACTTCACTGCACATATCGTAAACAATCAGTTCAAAACAGTTAAAGTATTAGGTACACATGACAATGCCAATATATGATTGGCTAAAAAGGTTATTCACAATACTTGTAGCTCTTTTCATTGGTTGTCACATGAGCTCGCATTTGTCCCAAGATAAAAAATTCCGGAAAATCGCACGTTTCGGAGGCCGTAACTTCAGTTTGGTACAACATAGAAAAGCTAATGATGGCTTGATGAATAGAAAAATATCTCAGGAGTAAAACATACCATATAGAATGGTTGTGTGCTTTTAAATACGGAAATAGCAGAATGAAATCGAGGGTCATGGGTGGAACCAAGTATCTGGAAGTTACGAACTTTCTCTTTTTATATAGTATTATAGAGAGGGTCATATGTCATAATGGGTCATTGGGATAATCTAAGGTATTTTTATCACTCTGCATGATTTTTCCCGTTAGATTATTGTTTTTTATTTCACATCAAGCTCGCGTCGAGCACCTGTGGCTTGTACAATCTGTAACCCAACATGTATTAACCATTGTGTGACTGCAAATTGTATTCACTCACAGCCAAGCGAAACAGGCATTGACCCACAAAATTTAAATAATTAAAATCTCTTCCTAACTTACCAAATACATCTTTTCTCTCTCACCAACAATTACATAAATATACAAGTGTCTATTATAAGTTTAAAATAAACAAATATGCTACAAATTCTACCTTTAACCGCTCAAGCTTTTCCGTCGTTTATATATTCCGCAGATTATAAATCATACTGAACCACGCTTATTTCCTTGACACTCCATCGTTCATATTTGCCATTATAATGCAAACTCCAAACTAAATATATGTTATATGAGCCAACTATATGTGCCCACCCTGAATTGTTCTTTTAAACGATTGACTACTCTGTGTGCCATTTCTTTAATCTCTTTAATCATGAGAACGACCAGGATACTGCAGTAATTAGCAAGTTTTAATTAAATTCACATATACATAAAAACGGAATTTTAAAAACCGAAAACTGTCTTTTTTTTGAAGTCATATGTTGACTACTTTTAGACGTGGATGGGGTATTGGAATGATAAATTAAGCAATGATAGCGTATTAAATGATAATTCATTTCACAAACCTACTGTATATTCAAAAATAATCTACATTAATTTATTCTCACTGACGGTCGAAACACTGGCAAGAGATAGAAGTATCAGCATTTATTAATGATTAGAATTACAGATTTCTTGCCGCAAAGATGATCAAGTGAGCTCTTATCTATCTGTATGTCCATCTGTCCATCCATCTATCCGACGAACCAACAAACCAACTACTAAAATAAACAGCATGCAAAACTTGAATTTTTTTTATTTATTCTAAGACATTTTGTAAAAGATAGCATTGGACCCACAATGTTCGGTGAAGCAAGAAAAGGGGATTATCTAATTATCGCCACAAAAGTTTAACAACATAATATGCTAATTCAAAATTTTATATAGAAGAATTTTGGTGCATGTTAAATTCCAGTCTACATGCAAGCAGAAAAATGAATTGATTTGACAAGTTTGTCAGGGTCGAAAAGCTGATTCTTGAAAGTTTGGCGAATCTAAGGTGATGGAGTCTAGTTTGAAAAATAATCTACATTCATTTTGTATTGAAATGAGAAGAAAAAAAATTGCCATCCTTCTTTGCATTTTGCTATGTACGTTTTACATGTTTATGTAAAGATAACAAAAATATAGAAGTATTTTTGTTTTGATGTGTAAAAACAGGAAATATGGGAGTATTTACATGGTCATTCGTAAAGCATTTCAACATGAACGCAAGCGTTAACGTTTGGGTACTTGAGTGAGTTTACCCCCCTTGTCTAGCGGAGGAGTAGGGGTAGGCCTAGCAAAATGAGAGGTTGATGGTAAAGTTTAGTGAATTCTGGATACGTATAATATGCTTCTCTTTCTTTTCTTCTAAGTCGATTGTCAATAAAATTTACAAACAAGCAAAAGGAAAAATACCAAAACAAATCCCACAAAAGAACACTGTTTTTCTCTTGGTAAGACAAAGCCGACGTAAAATATTATTTTCATAACTATGTATAGAGTCTTTGGAATATAACATCTACCGAAAGAACTGACAGCATTTCTTTAAAGATATGACCTGCTAACTCGTAGTATTCTACGAATTTATAATCAGGACCTTGACGGTAAACCTCTTATCACAGTAATAGAATCTGGTCAACGATGTTGACCATGTATTGTACTCTACCATATAAAATATAAGATTGTGAAGTTTTGTCGCACTTGTTGGGGTGAAGGAGTACTGATAAGCGGACAGATGATGAATGTAGTCTGCACTATATGGTGGTATCATTTCTGGAGTTAGATTTCCTTCCTACCTTATCAACCTAAAATATATAACGTCTAAAAAATATTCGACAAACACACATATATGGTTTTAAATCCTGCATGTACAGAAGACCATGTAAAATTTCTGAACAGAAAACAGAAATAAGAAACAAAATATAGGTAAACAAAAACGGTTTGTAATATCGAACAGAGCTAACGCTACCGTACTGTTAGTGTTACTAAGCGATTGTTTTCACCTCCGCAATATGGCGGAAAGTAGGTCGCTAAGCTCGTGACGTCATGCTGACCAAACACATAAGGGTAATTCGTGTTGTCAGAGATTTCGCAGTACTTTAATGATAAAACGTCAGACTCCTGTGATTTAACCTACATGTGATACTATCAGTGGTGTGTGTGTGTGTGTGTGAATAAAATAAATTAATTTATTGTAAAAAATAAAAAGATAAATAATTCTTACCGACCATGTCTATTTCAAAGCAGTAACGCAGCTTGGCCAAAATGGTGGAGCGAGAAGTCGAAGGTAGAAACGTACAGCATATTCGGGTGATAAATCTGCTTGCATGTACGTTTTACTTCTTTTTCAGAACCATCCATCTAATTAGCATTTTTTTAAAAAGGTAAAGTTAATATTACAAATGCTGTTTCATGACCTTCGCTGTTCAGCTTATTTTCACGATCACTCACTGCCCTGTAAATGTAACATGAATAGGTGAATTCCATAATTACGTAATCCTCAAGGGGTATGACTAAAATGCGCAAAGTTAAGAACAATTTGGAAAAGTGCGACAAGTTACAAAAGTGAGAAAAGTTACGAAAAGTTGAAACATTTATAAACGAAACGAAACATTAAAAAAAAAAAAGTATTTAAAAAAAAAAAAAAATTACTGTAAGCTAGGACTAGAAAAGTTGCCTTGAATTGATTATTTAAGCTTATTTGTTCCCAAAAGCTATACTATATCTAAAATTAACTGTTAGCCATACAAAATATTTTCTTTATTTTATCATGTTTCAGATGAAGAGTTGTTTCCACAACTGCTACGAATAGTTAATATCGTAACCGAAATCCAAATTTCCATCGCTCAAAGGTCGAACAAAGTAATTTTCTCGACATTTTTAAAAAAATTATTAAAACAAGTAAGTATCGGCAAGAATTTTCTTTATCTTTATTTGAATCAATGTAAAGAAATCGTTCAAAACAGCTATAATAAATTGATTTTGGCTTTGAAAAATAAAGTTAAAACGGGTGCGAAACTTGCTTCTAATATCTGTATTTTGTAGATTTCTTTCAAAACGGCATACACATGAGTATTTATGTAAAATATTGTCTCTCGTTTTTATTTTTTATTTTTGTTTTGTTTTTAAATTTTCTTTCTTCTTCGGATGTTGGTATGAATGGTTGTGACGTTTTTAATTTTACCTTTATTCACGAGCGTCCATCCACCATATTTTGCTGATATTTTGTCCAAATATTAGTTAAAAGTTAAAATTTGTCAGAGTATCCTCTGACAACAGTCTGCACCTGGTGTGGCTATGTAACTACTTTATATAGACTGAACTTTATAGTTTGTGTTTCGCACTCGGCTTATTCGATGGTGTTCTAGTCCAGGTGGTGTAAATTTCTTTCACTGAGGCGATAATTACCCATGTTTGTTAAGGAACGACATCTCTATTCCTGCTTACTGGTCACTAATTGATGAAGCAGCTTGACAAACTTTGATAATTCATCTAGGATACATTTTGTGGCCAATTCCTCGTCTGTGCCGATTGTTAGTAACTAAAGTTGGTTGTCACGTTGTCAGCCACGTCATGGAGGAATGCAGAATATGCGTTGGTGCTGGAGTTGGTATTGATGAAAGTAGGGTCGAACACAACCGGATGGTCATCTGTAGATCGCTTTTTAACGGATAAGTCTTTAAAAACTCTCGGAGTCACGTGAAAATCACCAAAGTTGTAGGTCTTGTCCATTCCAAGAACGCTACCGCCTTCAATACAGCAGAACCCCTCAATGTATGTGTAAAGTGCCAAATTTTTCGTCAAAAAAATCCATTAATTAATTCTTAGTTTAGCCAACAATTAACTGTTATCTTGTGGTAGATTTTTGCACGGAGAAATGTTTTTCTAACTCGGGTCACACCGTTAGTATGTTTATAGTAAAAACGAACTAGTTGTATGACAGGCTAGAAAGGCGAAATTCACACGAAAAACTGTCAAAAGTGATTTGAGAGAAACGACAAGGTGTTACATACAACCCCAGGTGGCATTTTTGGCACATTGATAAGCAGTTTTCCAAATGTCTGTAGGAATAGCATTTATTCCGATTGGTCAAATGTGGAATGAGGGGTGGGTCGATCCTTGAATCTTGGAGGGAATATACTCTTCGATTTAGTGAATTTTCGTCAGTCTTGAAGTTCTCTGAGAGAGAGACAACAAAAGTAAAAATACATAGAAGAGACTCCGGTTGGTATTTTAGGGAAAGACGTCCGTAAAATCGTGGTTCCAGGGAAAAGTGATAATCTAGAAACGATTGTAAGACGCCAAAAACACAAGGTATTTAACTCAAATTCACATTTATCATGATGTAATTAATATGATGTTTCGTCGTTACAGATGCATGATGTGTTGATACTTTGATGAATAGTTCGGTTATTACATTGATTTAGTAATGTACTTTTGAATTCTGAATTAGAATTTTCACCTTATATACGTAGGTAGGTTAATGGGTGTTGTAGAAAACCCGCTGTGTACATTTATGATTGGAAAGTGCTACATTCATTTCGAATTTATCATATTAGTGAATATGGATTGTGTGCTATGATTTACTGCCTCACTTTACGTAATGATTTACGGGAATATATGTGACTTCCCCAAATTCTGATGTCGATAATTAGCGGTATAGCTGTATTTATCTGAAGACTTGTGTAGTATTTACTAGCCGTATAAAGGTTATCACTGATAGTAAGATCTGATTGTTCGAACCAGAAAGACGGACGGACAATCTCAGCTCTTAAAGCATAACGAGATACTTAGGGCGTTTTATCCTTTTCTTTTCAAAGGAAAATAGCTTGTTTGGAGAGAGGGAAATAGCGAGGAGGTCGAGATCCAAAGGAGGAAAAAGGATTTAGAAGTCAGAGTTGTGAGAACCCCACGTTCATCCAGAGGGCAAGTTAAAGTCGAGACGCAAGCAGAAAAACAGTCGACGAACAGGTCATGAGAATTTACCAAGTGGTCAAATGTTAATGAACACTCGATTTCGTGATGAAATTTGCTATCAGCCATTAACGGCTAAATTTGTCTATTTTATTAGTGTTTGAAATTTAGTTAATGTATCAATTATTTTAAAACTTTGGTTTTAGAGTGCTTCTGAACTAAGAGTATTCAGAAGGAAAGAAAATTGTAATTTACTGTGTCTTTTCTTCTCTTGATTCTTTTGATTAAATTCTTTATTTATCTTTACGGGGGCTCGTGTGTTGTCTTTGTTCAAGGTATTGTCTCAGATTGCCATATCCATTCTACAACTGGGCAAATCACACCGTGGAGGTCATTCCTTAGATAAGGAGTATTAGCGGGAGACGGTTTCGGGTGTTGTTTTTCCAAGTTGCGCAATACCTCTGACCAGTGGGCTTGTGCAATATTGTACCAATAACGCTTGGGACCGAACGACCCGTTACAGTCTGAAATGTTGTTCATTGTAACGAGTTACGACTGGGTGTTGTAAGCCATTCATATTTTTCACACTTTGGACGAATTTGCTTGTTTCGGTCATTTCTTCCACACAAACAATATGGTCGGCGATGTTCCCTGATTTAAATGGGCTCTGCTTTGTTCTTGCCATTGAATGTTTCATATTTCGGAGTTGTTTGTCGCCTCTTGGCTGCTGGTAATCGTCATTTCTGTCAGAATGTACCATTCTCTCTACTTCCTTCACCCCTTTGTGCTCTAGTTCGTTTGTTAATCTAACTGTAACGGAAGGCTTTGTTCTAATGTTTGTGACGCTTTTCGATGGATGTTTCACGGATGCATGATAAGTTCTGGAGGAGAATTTTCAAGTGTATTCGGCAAGTGCGATGTTGGTTGCAATATCAGATTGGAGATTACCAGCTTTCTGGAACACGTTATCCGCCGCTTGAACTGATCAAGTCTTGACTGAGAGCTCTTTAGGGTTTGGTAAATTCTGTGAACGTGTATGATCTTGTCTGCTAATGGCTGTGGTTGTAATGGCTCATAGATACGCTTTTTGCTGATGTTTCTCTCGAAGCAGTACACATACTGGCGTTTAGCAATAGTCAAGAGAGTATAATTTCTTTCAATAAATGTTGTGGATGGTGATGCGCCACAGTCGTACCAGAAATCGGACCTTTTCTCCGAAGAAAGTTTAATGATGATGTCAATGTTACGGATAATAATATAAATGCCGTCTTTTTCGTCCAGATAGGATCTCTTGTAGAACAACCTGTGGATCTTTCATCAATTACATGACAGATTTGAGATCCATAATTTTTTTAAAATTAAACCTGGCACACATTCATGAAGGTATAATTGATCGTACTTTTCCGAATCAATTGCAGTGATGTCTGTTTGTGAACTGAGTATTTGTTCAAAGTTTATGTCAGGAACAGGAACATCAAGTGATTTTCTTACTGTTTTATTGGAGATGACTCTTCCTGTGTTGTGGATAAATTTGGAACATACGTGCAATCGTCATTTAATTCATAATCATACATTTGCTGTGAGCGCGTATCCCTCTGAGTGTTTTTTATTTCTGAATTTGATTGGGATGGTGGAATTTGAATGTCTTCCATAGCAGGTTCCTCCAACCATGTTGTAGAACCCATCATAGTTTCACGGATACTTTTAGCGAGTCTTTACTGCCGATTTGGGAGATTTGGGTGAGGCAGTGATATCAATATAATCCGATGTCAACTCTACACGCTAGGACGTTGGAGTCAGTGATACCAGGGGTACAAAGTGGTTGTGAATCCACGGTGCTTTTCTTTTCTTGATAAAGCCGTTCTTGTTTGCAGTATTTGTGTTTGTCCACATGATGGTTATGGTTGGTTTCTCTGGATCACAGAACATTTGTGTAAATTCACAATTCAGTTTTGACAAGGCTATAATCCTTCGGCCTATTCATTGCAGGGTACAATAATTAAAATTTAACAAATTTGACAAGGCCATCATGCAAAAATCTGATACAGGCTTTCCAAGAGTTGGACATTCCAGACATTCGTCGTAAAAGTCAGGCGAGCACAGTAAAAAGCCTGAATACATGCGATGTTTCTGAATTTTGTCCTTGTTTAGGACAAGTTCGATGTTGCACCTGTAACGGAGTTCAATACGTTTTGATTCGTTGCCGACGAGGTAGGTGGAAAAAGAGTTGAACAGGCAGTCTCCGTCACCAGTACTGTACAATGCAGTTTTTGAAGGCATATGGTAAGCCGCCATGATGTTATTTGAGCCTTGAACCTGTTAGATACGTCCAATGTTTCTATGGACTGTGGTGTCTCAATCAGTGTTCTTTATAAAAGAGATGTTATCTTTCAGCAGCAGTGGCGTAGCGACGAAGGGGGTGGGGGCAGGGGGGCATTCGCCCTGGGCGCCGGTGGCTAGGGGGCGCCAAATGGGCCCAAAGATTCATCATAGCTGCGCAACAGGGGCAGCCGGGGGCGCAAATTTGGGTGTTTTGGCCTGGGCGCCAAATATCCTAGCTACGCCAATGTTCAGCAGCTACTCTCAAGTAATGTATACCTTCCCTAGCGCTCGGAAAGCAACCAAAATCATTTATACTTAATAACATCATCAGCATCATTACTGAGATCATCATCATAGCCATCAGCATCGACCACTCCTATGTCCGATGGCGTCAGTGGTTAGAGCTTTCGTCTTGGATGCGCCGAATCGTACCAGTAAAATATACAAATGGTACTATCAGCTACCACACTTGGCACTCAGCATTAAGAGACAATTGTTAGGAACATACACACACACACACACACACACACACACACACATACCGAGTTATTTTATAGAGCTCCAGACACAGCCAATATATATCGTGAATTATTCATTTTTTAATGCCACTACGCGCTTCGTTAGAACTGTAACTATTATGCATATTGTACTGCAGAGTATCGTACCGTTATCTACCACAGATCGTGTTCAAAATTAGAAATGATTAAAGTTGCAATTAAATGTGAAAATACAGTAATAATATCATATGAATTTATGTTGTCATTTTCTCATGTGTAGAACTTGGTCTCTCACTGTCGACAGGTCTCACTATTCCCCACATTAACATGCTCATCTTAATGCGCAGTAAAAGCAAAAGCACCTGGCACGAGACCCTCATAGCATAATGCTTCCAACACATAACAATCATAACTTGTTTTTCTTTTTTTTAATACTGGGATATATAACTAGATTCCGTTTAGATAATTATTCAGATTTTCATAAGAGTACAAAACCTTATGACCTTTATATAGAGTGAGAAGGAATAATAGGACCTGATAAATACAGTGTTTCGAATCTACTAACTCAATTGCAAGGTAGGAGGGTAATTTGAATTAATTTGGAAAAAATTGAGGGCAAACAGTCACCTTACCTTTTATCATCGCTTCGCTTAACCTTGGAAAGTTTCCACGCCACGAAGGGACTTTAAATCTGCTTGTGTTTTGTTATTGGCCTTGACAAAGTTTTAATCAGACCCAGCTTGAGGTGCAAGGGTGGTAACAAAATCTTCATTGATTCAACGACTGGTGGATGCTGAACACTTTCCTCAGATGCTCCAATAACTGTTGCAATGGAGAATCTCTCTTGATATATTGGGAATCTCTTTCACGACTATCTTGTTTGCAGATAAAGCAGCAGCAATTTGTTTATCCAGTCGGCAGACCAAGCAAGAGAGTAAGAACTTTCAAATCGCCAAAAAGCTGCCACTGATGTTGATCACAGTTTATGCACCTCAAATGTTATTTCATGTTTTCATAGGTTTCCTTCATAGGAACTGCAAGACCAACCGGAACTGATGCTAAACGTTGCCATTATGTAGCAAAAACAGATTTAAGACTCGTCTTCAATGAACCAATGAACTCATCTTGATCATGAATGATATTGAAGGCTGCCATCACACCATCGATGTTATTGCAGGTTACAAGATCACCTTCCACGAAGAAGAATGCGACAAGATCCTTTTGACGGTCACAGAATATGGATACCCTGACATCACCTGCCATTAGATTCCACTGCTGTAGTCTAGAGCCCAATAGTTCTGCCTTACTCTTGGATAGTTCCAAATCACTGACACGGTCATTCAGTTCACATTGTCTTACGAGGTATGGTTCAGAGGAGGAGGAGGGGTGAACATATGGGTTATGTGACATTGAAGTTTCATCAACTTTTTTCCTCGTCTGACATAATTAAGAATGACTCTGGTGCATCAGGAACCGATAGCCCTTCTCCGTGTGGTACTGGGTGTATAGCTAATGGAATGTTTTGATCATGCACAGTCCACTTTGTATTGTTGGACACACTTTTCCCAACTGGAAGCATCATGCAGAAGTACCAATTGCTGATGTGATATGTTGGCTCTTTTCAAATCAATGACACTGCAAAAGATAAAGATTTCCTCTTCCTGTATATAAATCAAAATATAATACAGTATAAACATCCCTAACGCAAGTAGTTTTACCGTTTGTTTGAAATATAGTTTTGTAACTAGCGAGTCTAAAATGTTTTTATTGCAAGCATTATGTTCTTATTTAACTTTCTAGCAGAAATAACAGTATGTGATTCTGTGTGACGGATATATGAAGTCTTCATCAATGAAAAAAGATAGATAGATAGATAGATAGATAGATAGATAGATAGATAGATAGATAGATAGATAGATAGATAGATAGATAGATAGATAGATAGATAGATAGATAATATTGTGACCTTTCTCAAAATCCGTTGATAAAAGAGTTCTAGATGTCTAAATTATTCCAATTGAATATAATTGTGCGGTTTTGCATCAATTGCAAAAGCTGTCGATGGGAAATATGGAAAATCGATTGGCAATATCATAAACAATTAGTGAAATCCAAAATGAAGTTTTTTCCATGCCCATCTCACTATAGAAAGATAGGTAAAATATAAAATGTCGAAATTAGCCTAAATTAAATTTCTATTAACTTTTAGTGTATTTTGCCCGGCCAGACGTTGGTAATATAAATAAGACGTTACCCGATTCTGAGAAGGTTATTTAAATCAAGAAAGGTAATGCACGAAAGTAAAAATAAATTACTTAATTCATCCTAACACCTTGTATTGAAACTAGTTTTCCTAAGATTTTACTACACAATAAAATAGAGAAATAAGTGTTTTTGAGGCATTTTCTAGTATCGGTTTGTCCGGGGGGTGGGGGCCATTTGAAATACACTGCATTCTATGAATAGAAGTATAATATAAGTCGAATTCTCGTCATTAAGATAATTTTAAGTCATCAAAATTCTTTATAAAAACAATTTATATCTCTTAAAGACCTAACTACCTAATTAACAATGCCAAACATCCGGTGTCATGTCGTTCATTATAACGCACTGTTACGGTCCGATATAATCCGATAATGTTTACAATATAGCAAGGTACGACTTACTGTCATAAATTAAACCATATCAAGCTAAATTATTTTACCATGCTGTTGTTTGTTCAGGTTAACTTCTGGATGAGGGTTAAAGTGTAGTTCAATGGATCCATATAGATCACGTTTGACTAAAGACTATATATGCTTAAATTCAGTAGACAACACACACAATGTTGAGCTACTGGGATCTATGTGTCCTTTCTCAAACGCAAACACAGATAAAACATATAAACACGATCGAACTGGCGGACATAGAAAAGAAAGACTAATTTCAGAATACTGCATGATGCTTTTTATTTGCTCCTATATAAATATCCGATATCAAAATCTTTGATGGAAATTTAGGTACAGTTTTCTTTGCAACACTTTACCTTGAACCCAATGACTGCGATTGAAAAGTAAGGTAGTGCATTATTTAACTCTGTTGTGATTTACATGACCCATTCAATCGATGTGTTTTGTACGAAAGGTGTTTGCAATTATTATATGCTTCATGCTCTTCATCTTAACGTGGTCATTGAAGGCTGTTTAATGTCCACGTGTCTTTAGTACACTACCTCCCATCAATTTTGACGAAGCTTTAAAAAGAAATTCAGTCATTTTGCATCGATGTCTTCTCCAGTTGCCTTCTCCGGATCTTGTGCATTTCACGAGCATTACAACTCATTTCACGTGCATTACAACACGCGCTTTTGCAGCGGTCCCGATAGCTGGAGTATATCACTTCTTCGGTTAGTCCGAGTTTCCTCTGACCCTTGCCACCCCATTTTTGATATTTGGTTTTTTATGTTGGGGTGTAGGGTGTTGGGGTGTTATTATGTTGAATACCATGTGTTCTTTCATGTTATTCTAAACATTGCGTGACTTTCATTCACTATTTTCGAGTGTTTGCTTCATCAACATTGGAAAATATTAGTACATATACTATGATGGAGTGTACCCTGTTGCGGCACAGAGTTTCAGAAGAAAAGAACATAAAGGATTTAAAAGAATAGAGATTCATTCTAAATTTAAAGGTGGACCTAGTGCTGCAGAATCACTAGAAAAAACATATTCTGTGACATTCACGCCTGCATTCATTTGTACTGAATGCAGCTTGACAATAAAATCCCTGGATATAATCAAGACTAATCTTGATGAAGTAGAGGAGAAATTCAGAAAAATTAGAAAATCAGTCGTATATAGGAAGTAAGATTCAAATCAAGCCAACACACCGCGGAATTGCTAAGAAAGCCAAGGTTATCTCAACACCAAGAAAAGTATACCAACCAAAGTTGATGTCAAGAAAATCTTTAACAGATGAAATGGTAAGTACATATATTACTATAACATCTATCAGCATTCTAGACAACCATTTCTTATTATAATTCAGCATAAGTTCTATATTATTGTACAAATGTAAAATCAAATTTTGAAGCTGATTATTCCATGTATGGAAAGATAAAAGATTAAACTAACCTGTAAACAGGCCATCCATCTCTAGGAATAATTGTGACTTTCTGTTTTCTTAAACCAGGTACATGTATCACCTACAGTAAATAACACTCGCATTGGGAAGGCAGTAGAACTTTTGGGACTCTCATGATACAGAAATGGTCTGTGACAACTCTTTAAACATAGCAAATTTGCCACGAAAGCTGCAGTTTATGTCATTTGTGATGTAGTGAAGCAGGAGATCTGTAGCTTTACAAAAATGATTTCAATGGTAGATTGTCATCAAATTTGAATTTTGAATGGGACAAAATAATGTATGATGCCAATAAATGTTGCCCCAGTTTGCTTGAGCTTGTCAAAGCCTGCATAACCAAGAAGCATTATCACAACTCTGTCACAAAATGGATTGGAAGAAAGATCATCTCTTTAGTACATGCTATTGGCTTCCTCCTATGTATTATCAGAACCAGGCACAGTACTATACTGCAACAGCTGGTTTCCATCGTAATGTGGTTAGGTGGTTGTAAGAGAAAGGTAACACAATCATTCAATTATAATTAGCAATTTTATCTAAATTGTATTTTTTCATCATTTTTGTTAAAAACCTACAAAGAAAAGCTAAAGATTTTTTTACCCAGTCTTTAAAAATAAATAAAAAATGCAGTGTGCATATTAATTAATTTATTGCAAGTTAATTGCCATTTATGCATATTTTATTTACCATAAATATGTTTGTAACGTTTACTGGAACTATGGTTATTTTTTAATATATATTCTGGTGATTGTTAACAACAATAGAGAAGATTTCTTCTCTACTGATATTTATACTTTTGCAAATGATCAAACTGTATTTTTTGTATAAACAGGTGTTTGGTAGTTTCAACAGACTTGGATGATGCCAAAGTATTGATGCCACAAGACGAAGAATAGATGGTCTGCGCCAAGATGATTTTGACAGTAAGGTTAAGCGGTGGAGAGATAAATTGTACGGAAAGGAAAGAGGTATAAACCATTGTGAATGTGATATAATTTTATATATGTAATGTCCATGATATATTGTAGTATATCAGAATCATACTAATTGTTTCATTATTTTCATTTTCAGTTTTGATAATTTAAGAGGGTTGTTGTGAAAAGAATTAAAATTGTTGATTGTCATTCATAAAAATTATGTATCAGTTCTTACACCTATATTTGTCTCTTTGTTTAAATGTTTACTCCATGATACTTATTTTTTTGGCCACCTAAATATATAATGTTCATCAACACATCATACAAATTCATTTTAGCATAAAAGTGAGACAGTTGTAAAAAAAATAAGGCATAACAATTTTGTTTGAGGTACACACAGCTGTTAAGTTTTATTAAACAGTACAAGCATTATGACAGTAAAATTATACATATTGTTTCCTTTCTTAGAAAATGCAGATGACACTTTAAATGAGCTGCCCAAGTTAGAGTCAGTTTGGGATGATGAAGAAGAGGAGGATTTGATGGAGGAGGAAGAGCAGGCAGAGGAAGAAGATGAAGAGGAGAATGGGGAAGAAGAAGAGGAATCTAGTTCAGTCCAAGAAAGTGATGAATTGACTAGTGTAGAAGGTATATTCAGATGAATAATCAAGTCATTGACATGCACATATGAAATTAGTTTTTAAAATAATAATAATAATATTTTTCATAATTAAAATCATCATTAAATTTATAGTAAGAAGAAAAGAAAATCTGAAAAATGTCGTACATAAAGTCAAAAGTTTAAAAATCAAATACCTCCAGGTTTCTGTCACAGCATGCAAATTCTATGATGTGGGGAAAGTTATCAATAATAGTTATTTGAGATATTACAATGTATGTGAGATGGACATGATTCATTAATATCCACTCATAATGATCAGATTTAATGGGGAAAAAATGATGCCAGATATCCCAATAATTCACGTGCAAATTATAATTGCAACAGATTTTAAATCACTCATAAAAAATTGAAATTGACACTGAATAACATATCTGATATATTGGACAACTTAACAAGGGATGGCAATACTTCTGGGGAATGCATAACATAATGTAAGACAAAGTCAGCCATCTCGTCCAACTTCCTGTCACAACTGGAATTATGTTGGGGGCAATCCTCATATTACTACTATGGACAATTCTGGAATATTTATTACCATACCTACTGCTACAGTAGCAATCAGAATTCTGATGGTGCTGTCATTTCTATGGAAAATATTCATAATGCGCTCCTTTATCTGTGTGGGCATGAACCATTTCTATCAAACGATTCACTATTGCCTTTCCCAATCATAAGCTTTATCATTAAGTGTGGAATGAAACCATATATATAATCGTTAACACATGCTTATAGAGTTTCATCATACATCCATTCTGAATAATCTCAGTGTTTACCCATTCAAGTTCCTCTTTATAATTTTTAGAGCTTTTGGTGACACAAAGTTAAATATTTGGCCTGCAAAAGTATCAAATTTATGCAATTATATATACAGTCATGTACATTTATCTAATTTCTGAAAGATGACTTTCATATAATGAATGAAAATTACATGTCCCCCAATTATGACATACAGCATCTTACAAATGTATAGGTGTACTATTTTGACCAGGTAGATTCTTTGCCTAGCCCATTCCGGTCTTATCCAAATGTAATAATTCAGTCTCACCAATGTTAACTTGTGGAGAATTATTATCCAGTTTTAATGCCTCTGTTTTTGCAATGTCATAAGAGCCTGATTTGACAAAATAAATGGTACAAATAATAGAAACAGATTGAAGGTATATGTACTACTACTTTTTATCCACTTATGTATTAAGTATTATGTTAAAATATCTAGGATATGTACACAGTTTATTTAGTGTTGATTGCCTAATAGTATATACTGAAATAATTATATTTGTAGCAATATTTATAAATTGCATACCTTTTTGGCAATACAGAAATAACATTTAATTTGTCACTTCTCAGCCATAGGGTTTGTGCAGTATCATTCTTTATTTCAGTTGTTGCAGTTGCAGTCAGTGTTAGTACGGGACATTCAGTAATACTTTGGAATACTTCAACCGTTAGGTACTCTTCCCTGAAGTCCATCCCCCTGAAACAAATGACAACCAGATTATTCTATAAGAAGTTTTTTAAAATTTATATTTAAATTTATATTATTAGATATTATTGATCCAATTTCATGATTTAAATTAAACATAAATATATATTAAGGCCATCAAATACATTTTTCCAGTCAGTATGTACATGCCTATTTTTATTCCTTGATGTTTGATTTATTTCAAAGTTAAACTTCTATCTTGCTAGAGTAAAATATTATATGTTATAAAACAGTTATTAAAAACTTCATACCATTCAGATATGCAGTGGGCTTCATCATAAGCAACCATACACAACTTTTCTCTGTATGCTTTGTCCAGTAAACCTTTCCAGTGCCTGGTAATGATAGCTTTTGGGGATGATATTAAACCTGTTGCACATCCCCTTTTTATGGCTGCAAAGAATAAATTGTGGCTAGACTAAGAGTGTAACATTAAAGTGCAAAATTAGTGAGAAAGTATCAAAGTCATGCCCTATGTATCATGGTGATCATTATGTTTAAATATTTGTGTAAATCAACTAAAACGTTTCAAGCTGATAGTAAAATCTTTAATGCATAAGTGACACACACTCTCTCTCTCTCTCTCTCACTTTCTCTTTCTGTATATATATATATATATATATATATATATATATATATATATATATATATAAACAGCTAACATCTATATCTTCTTTCTCAATCCCTTCATGTATTCCATGTTTTAATGTTATGGTCTTTCAATGTTTTCACCTGATCAGTTATCAGTGATTTCAAAGGTGATGTGTTGCTTAGGAGAGTGTATCTGCAATAAAATTATTTTGCTAAACTCTGTATTTAAGAAAATATAATTTGTCACTCAAAAATTATCTTATTGTTATTAACATGTGAAAGCAATTGACCTATTCATATTAAACCTATATCACTGTGCTTAACTTTAATGTGGTCATTCAATTGGGTCTTTACATTACTTTGATATTGAACAATTTACATTTATACCTGCTATTACATAAAGATAATCTTTTCATATATTTTCAAAGCAAACAATTATAGTGTTCATGAACTTAACATAACTCAGCTGTATTTGTTCAGTGTTAATCACACAAATGTCAGTTAACTCTCTCTCTCTCTCCTTACCTTGTCTAGCATCATTGGTGGGAGAATGTAGCATACGCTTTTCCCATACTCCGTGGGAAGCACAGCAAATGTGTCACTTCCATCAATAACTTAATGTATAATATCCATTTTCAAGAAGTATCTCATTGGCAAGAGATTCCGTGTCTTTACCTGCCATGTTGCAGTATATTATGCACCAAAACGTCTATTCCAGTATTGAGGAAAGAAGACCAAAACAAATCGAAAATAGTGAATGAAAGTCTCGCAATGTCTAGAATAACATGAAAGAACACATGGTATTCAACATAATAATTGAGATGACACCAACCGGAAACGTGTCTTTGTCGCGTCGTCCTGGAAAGAGGCAGATTGATCACGCTGAAGCTACACGACAACGCGGATTTGTTGTTATCACGTGACCATTTGACCTATGACGTAGTATGCGTATCGGCCGCGAGATTTGGCTAGTCATGTGACTAGCAATGCAAATGGTGCGAACGAGGTCAAAAATTCATCAACACTGTAATTTCGTCTCGTCCGACAACGGATTAAAGACACAATCAGTGTTATACTTGTAATTTCTGAGAAGATAACTTATTTCCCTATCGATTTAATGTAATTATGGCTCAATATAAGGTCATTCAAGTTTTCTAGGCCTGTTAGTAGGCGAGTACCCCATGCGACACCAGCTGGTGTCGGCGAATTCCAACTTTTTGATAGGGGATGCGCTCTGACCCTACACCCCAACATAAAAAAACCAAATATCAAAAATGGGGTGGCAAGGGTCAGAGGAAACTCGAACTATTCTTCGGTGCAACTCTGTTGCCAGTTGCGTGCTTGGTTTAAAGTTCCGCCGGAAACTTTATAGTGGAGATGTTCCATCTCGTTTTAATGCATTCTCTTGCCTCCTCCATGACACATATACCTTTATATATGCATAGTTACTTTTTTAGAGTTTCAGCTTCTGAACTGCAGCGCCGTTTAGTAGCAACCTCTGAATTCCTGCCCTTGTGCAGTGTTACCACAAACCCAGTCAGAATGGTGTCATACTATATGTTAAAGAAATGCATCATTTACAAAGGCATTTTCAAATTCATTAGAGTGATTATGGATTGAACATTCACATAGACAAATACAAATTCTGATGGGTTTAGTATATAGACTTCCAAATGCAAACACATATTTCAATGACAGAAGACTCTATACTTCAAAATAATCTTAACAGGTGACTTCAACTTCAGTTGGTTAAATCAACTCTCCGGTCAAGAATTGAATTCACCATGTGATGAGCTTTTCCTTCACCGACAATGCATTATCAGCCGACTAATTTCACTACAAACTCTTCAACGTTGATATATCTATTACTTGTAATGAATCATTCTCAGCAGGGTTGGAGATTCTGTCATGCTTCAAGATCTTAGACATCGTTATATCCATTTATGTGATAATTAAACTACATCAAATCAAATCCTAACCAATTTCCGAGGCATGTGTAGATATACCGCCAAGGTGACTATATTCTGCTGAGACATATAGCATCCATTACTGACTGAGATTGCTTGAAATATGATGATTTTGACAAATATACCAAAAATAATACTGACTATCCGTTGTTTTCACGCGACGTCACAAAACGTGAGTAATTCCATATCCGCCATTTTGAGTCCCTATCCTACATAACCGGCACGTTTCATTTTGTGGGTAAGAATATAAAAATACATAAGATTCTGTTGTGCATGTCAACCTCGCGAGATCGAATCGCGTGACTCTTTTTACTTGTTTCTTCAAGTCAAATATTTATATTTCAACCATATTTGTTATTCTTTCCAAACAGAATTGTTAAACTATCAGAACCTACATAAACACAACGACAATCAAAAGGTCAATATCCAATCGTAAGATAGCCTATCAAAAAGCAAATTCATCCAACCATTCATCTCATTGGACAATTGTTTGTTCCCTGCGGAACAAAACAATATCAACGATATGAGAAATCAGAGTTATATTCTTACAAATCAGCACAGGACTGAAATCAAGCACTACATTATCCAAACCAAAGTTAGGTAGTCAGTCCATAACGTATTCATCACCGTACACATAGTAATCCATGCTTTCAACATAACGGGTTATTCATCACCGTACACATAGTAATCCATGCTTTCAACATAACGGGTTCAATAATGACCGATGCAGATGAAAATTATTTAACGATTGATTTTTACTTAGCAAATGCACGAGGTGGCTTGAAGGTCGATCGTCTCCCCTCTGCGATTCTACGGTCACCTGAATAAGGATGTTAAATTTCTCTTTTATTTTAAATATTTGTATATATATATTTCAAAAAGGTTTTTGATAGAGTATGGCACGAGGCATTGTTTTTTTTTTGGGGGGGCGGGGTCACCAGACAGATGCGCCCCCCCCCCCATCAAAAAAAGTAAAAAGTTTTTATCTATGTATGTGCTCCCCCAAGTATGTTGTTTGTTTTTTATTTTCCATTTAACGTCCCATTTAATTTTTCCCCATCAGGGTTATATATTTCATACGGGGTATTTTTAATATCCCTAGTGTTTTTTCCTTAGATCCTTACTAGGTGGGAATTGATCTACCACAACTAGTAGTCTACGTTTTTATTTGTTTTTGTCCATGGCTAGTGGTCACCTATTATCCTTGTGTTTGCTATTTGTGTTGGTGCTATTTGTCTGTTGCTATATAAGGTATATACTTTGTATTTGTGTAAAGGATAGCCATTTCATTCAAATTTGTATCACCAGTTTTCTTTTTGTCTTCTCCAAATGGAAGACTTTCTCTTTATTTATTTTATTATAATTTAATTTAATTTTGAATTTTGTATAAATTGAAGTGTGTTATTTAAAGATTTAATATGCTTCAAATTATCTAATATTATTTCTATTCTTAGGTCCGTCTGCCTCGAGACAGAACCTGTACGAATTTATTTGGTTGTACAATTCCTGTCTCAATTTGGGCCGGCCTAAAATTATTTTATTTTAATGAAGAGTCCAAAAATTTCAAAATTGTTTAAGTTCCCTTTAATGGGAGCTATGTCTATTTCGGGAGATAGACATTGCAGAGAAAGTATGGATATAGTATCCAGAGAAGTAGAGGTGCATTAGTATAATAAAGTTTCGTTTATGGGTGATTTTTTCCAAACTCTGCCACAGGCTTGCTCACTTCACGTAGCGCCATGTGATTTAGCCCCTTGACGTCCTCATGTGTACTTTCCCCTTACATAGTATTATAATTACGGTAATTAACAAAGAGGTTTAACAAAGAGGTGAATAATTAAAATATTTTTTATTTATTTTATATTTTTAAAATAATTTCAAATATATTTTAAAATTTAAAACTATTCCCTAACCTTCATTAGTGGTCCACATTTTATAAGGGTTCTCGTTATAAAGTCCGTTATTAGTCGTACCAATTGTTTGTTAAAGTTTCCGTCAAGGAAGAGTAATTGACGTTTGTCATATTTGCATGCAATAACGCTATTCTGTGTGAAAAGTACTCGCAACATCAACAAGACATCTACCATGTGTTCATAGATTTCAAAAAGGCTTTTGATAGAGTGTGGCATGAGGCATTGTGGGCCACAATGAAGAAGTACAACATGGGTCAACAGTGGACCAACACCATCAAGCAGCTGTATGCCAAGACTACCAGTGCAGTAATTGCTCAAGGTTCTGTGGGGGACTGGTTCAAGACAACAGTTCGAGTACGGCAAGGCTGTCTCCTGTCACTCATAATTTTAAACATCTACTTAGAGCGCATCATGAGTGAAGCCCTGGAAAACCACTGTTGGACAGTCAGCATTGGAGGGCGTAACATCACAAACCTCCGCTTTGTTGACGACATTGATGGGCTGGCAGGCAGTGAAGATGGGCTTGCCACCTTAGTGAAGAACCTGGATGAAACATCTTCCAGATTGGACATGGAGATAAGTGCCGAGAAGACAAAGCTGATGACAAATAGTGGCAAACAAATCTCAACCAAGATTAACGTCAGAGGACAGGAAATGGAAACAGTGGGCCAATTCAAATATCTTGGTTCCAAAATCACGGAAGAGGGATCAAGAGCAGAAATTTTATCACGAGCAGCACAAACAACGGCAGCTATGTCAAAGATAAGACCCATCTGGAGAGACAAGAATAAATGTCTGAAAATAAAATCAGACTATTGAGAGCACTAGTCATCTCAATCTTTCTGTATTCATGAGAGGCCTAGACCCTGACAGCAGAATTACAATCAAGAATCCAGGCTTTTGAAATGAAATGCTACAGAAACATCTTTGGCATCTCTTACATGGACGACATAACAAATGAAGAAGTGAGTAACACCATCAGGCACAAAGTAGGTCATTATGAAGACCTCCTCACCACTGTCAGAAAGAGAAAGTTGAAATGGTATGGCCATGTCACTAGAGCCAACAGTCTATCCACAACAGTACTGCATGGTAGTGACCAAAGTGGTAGAAGGAGAGGTAGACAGAGAAAAAAAGTGTAGTGATAACATCACAGAATGGACCAGGAAATGTTTTGCAGAGACACAGGTATTGGCACATGATCAAGACAAGTGGAGGGAACTGGTCTGATGTTCAGCAGCACAGTGCCTCAACGACCACACTAAGTCAATAGACATGATGATGATGCTGATATATTTTGATATCGGCAAATACAAAAGAATACCAAGGATATATCAAATAAGGAAAGTGAAAGTATATTTATCATATATGGGGAGTAACTATTGTTTGTATACATGAAGATGTCAGAATAATAATAATAATAATAAAAATAATAATAATAATAATAATAATAATAATAATAATAATAATGACTCTTGTATAGCTCCTATTGTTAAGAAGCTCTAGCTCTTTACAACATCTGTAATGATATGACTATAACAAAACCATCACAAATTTATAAAACATTAAAAGTCCTAAAAATATTTAAAGGTTGGAAACATTTTTATTCTTTAAGTTTGTTCTTCTAGTCTAAAAAGGTGAGTTTTAAGAGCACTCTTGAAAGGGATCACTGTATCTTTGTGTCTAATTTCAATGCGCAATTCATTCCAGTATGCTGGGCCCTAGTAAGTAAAAGAATGTTGTCCAAAATGACCTCGTATTCATAGTGGGAATAATGAGTATACGATTGTCAGAAGAGGAGTGTAAGTATCTTGCTGGTGTATATACATAGGTGAGGCCAGATAGGTATGTTAAAATGTTCAGTGAAATGTTGCACAGAGAACAAATTGTGTTTGATTCTGGATCGAATGGATAGCCAGTATAGGGTACAGAGTAGCGGGGAGGTGTGCTCTGATCGTGTCACTCTACGGATTATCCTAGCAGCTGTGTTTTGAACTTTTTGAAGTTTCAGGAGTAGATATTGAGATGAACCAGCCAGAACTGAGTTACAGAAGTCCAGTTTTGAAAGTACTAATAAACACACAAGTGATTTAGTGGCATCAACTAAAAATTATGTGCGAATGGAGCTGATGCATCTCAGCTCAAGATATGCAGCCTTGACTATGTTCATGACATGTTGGTGCAATATGAGAGTACTGTCCAGAGTAACACCTAGGTTTTGTGTGTTTAAGAGCAGTCTCGAAAGTGATCACTGTGTCGTTGTCTAGTTTCAATGGGCAATTTGTTCCACGTTGCTGGGCTCTGGTATGAAAAAGAATTTCCCGGATGAGAGAGAGGTAACATCAGTTAGTAAAGGCAATATTGGATCTAAGCACCTGAGCAGCAGCGATTTTGGAATTGGATCAATTTCACATGACTTTGGTGAACTCTTCATCATGATTGTTTGTACTAAATCCATAGAGACAGGTTCAAATGCGGCTAACGATTGTAGCTGAAATTCTGTATCGAAGTTGTATGGTGACGAGTCAATTGAAGTTGTGTTCTCAAGCGAATCTCTAATTTCTGTACCTTGTCACGGAAAACATTTCCAAACTGGTCTGGAAGGTCTAATGGAGAGAAGGCAGTTGGAAGTGGTGTACATTTGTTTCTTGACATTAGTTTGTTAGTAATCTCAAAAAGCTCGTTGCAGCTGGAACTCTCCGTGATCTTTGTAGTGTAGTGGGATAATTTGGTTAAATGGACTGTTTGTGATGTCTTTCTTATCGGCTTCATAGATTTATTTATGAATAGTGAGTCTGTTGGTAAGCCAAAGCCTCTCCGCTTTATATGCCATGTGGATGGCAATGATCACATCAGTTTTTGTGATAAAATTCACTAGAATTAGACTCAAACATATGAGCATGAAAACTTCATTGAAATAGTTGAATATTTTTTGAAACAAATATGTAATCAAAGCTATCATCAGTCTAAGCCATGTTTCTAAACTTTAACAAAATTTTGGAAGATATAAAATATCAAGGTCCTGCATGGAGACTTAATTTGGTTTCAAGTTATTGACACATACATATAGAATAATAGAGTAACGTGTGAGAAAAACAACAATGGACTGAGGAGTTAAATAATTTAATACTCAACTTTCTTTTTTAACAGCACACATACAAAGATAAACCAAGGTAAGGAAACCTTCATACAATCTACATTACAAAAAGAATGGGAAAAGTTCATCCAGTTTCTGTACCTTTAAGACAAACTGCAAGAAATATATACATGTACATAGTTTTTAACATATGTAGTACACAGAAAGGGAAAACAGAGATATTTTTATAATAGACATACATATTTCTTATTCAAAACAAATTATAAGCATTTCCCTATCTAATGCAATTTAGCTAAAGCTTAACAAGAGTAAACACTACATGTCTGCCACATATTAAATAATCCTCTAAGCAGACATTCATTTTGTACACATTTTTAAAACGTTTATTCTGAAATAATTACCTTCACCGTTATCAATTTGACCCTAAAATCAATAGGAGTCTTCCTCAATCTGTATGAAAACAATCCATAACGATTGGGATAGCACTGTGAGATAGAACACGTTATTGTGTAAAACCATTAATTATTATTTAGGTTACTGTGAACTTTGCATTTGACTTTTTAACTAGAACATAAACAGATTTTTTTCCTAACACCAATTGCAAGCCAAGTACAAAGTTGATAACCATAAATGATGCTGCTTTTCCTTAGACCCAAGTGCAAACCAATCCCAATGTTTGGTAACTGTAAGTGTTGAAGAGATGGTGTTAATACCTGGAAATGACTTTTCTTCTACAACAGTTACTTTAACATTTGACATCTTTACCCTGCACTCTATTTGTAATTCCTAACCCCAAGCACAAAATATCCATAGTTTGGCTGTATATGGAGATGAACCCAAATTATTGTGCATAAACTGTTTTCATTCTTAGAATAAGTCTCAGTGACCATAACTGTTGACATTTTCAGCTGAAAAGTAATAAGATTCTTCCATACAAGAATTACGTGTCATCCACAAAGTTCATTAACTGTACAAAATGAACATTAAAAGTTAGCAACCCAATTGGTACTGGAATGATATGCAGACAACATCATAGCACAATACGCTCTAACTTATTGAAGATATATGAAACTAAGATAATTCATTTGAATGGAATATTCTTTACAATAATGCGTGTCTTTTGGATTAACAGTTGTCCTATTGCTGTGATGTCTGCAGTATGGTAGTTTATAGTGATGTCCAAAACTGGAGCATCATGCTGCAGACATATAGCATCATGTCCCATCCAGTCAAATTATTTTGACACCAGGCTGACCAGCCCTAACAGTATCTTCTTATTGCTAAACACCAAGCGAGACAGCTGTTAGTACTTTGGTATGACTTGTCAGAGATTTGCTGCATCCGAGGCAGACATTCAAACCATTTAGGCCACCGGAGTTATAAACTTTGCAAGAAAAGTTGAAGTTAAATTTATCGCCAGACTAAGACACTTTTGATATTTTTAATAAAATACTGGTTGATGTAAACTTGGTTGATAAAAAAAAAGAAAATTATACATTCAGACTTAATTTAATCTACTTAAAAAATATTAGAAATGCTTTCACCATTTTTTTAAAATGAATATCACTTTGTATATCTTATGAAAAACCTGAATACACATATACAGTAGTTTGACACACAGTAACTTGTAATACCCACAAAAAGAAACGGAAAGAAAAATATTTACAATAGACCTACTACTTTCTATTCATATAAATCCATTCACATTCTGAAAATCTATTCCGGAATCAATGGAAAATCATAGTATATTCAAAGAATACATAGCTTGCCTCTGTAAAGCTTTCTTTAACCATACATTAGTCACTGTCAACATGAATTTTCATGCAGAAAATACCTTCAGAATTAATCTATCCTGATCATAGTTTCATCACATTTATTTCTGAACATTTTAAGTTTTATTCATTTGGAGATGAAACATTGTCAGTATTAACAGTAACTATACAGATAGTGATACTTGTACTGATATACCATTATAGCAAACACCTACATACGTACATACTTGGAGAGGGTTAAAAGACATACAATAATAAAAAGAGCATTCTTTAGTACAATATCAATATATTGTTATGTGATTAGGCTATAATAAACAATAACACAGAAAAAGTGAAAACAACAAGCTTTGCAAAATTTAACAAATAATTTATTTCCCTAGAAAAAGATTGCAAAAATGGAAAAAAAACTTACAGTTTTAGGAATCAAATCCAAAAATAATCCATGAATTATATTACACAAGTCATATTAATGAAATGTTCTAATAGATTCAAGTTCGGGTCATGGTGGAAAATCCAAGATGGAAGATGATGACATATGCTGAAATCTGTTTTGTGTTAATCTACAGTTCCATGTAGAAATACAATATTTAATACTCTGATGTTGGAAATCCAAACAGAATTTTGATAAACTGTCTTTCTTCATGGTCTTTCATGGATTTAAAAACTTGCCTACAACAAAAGAAAATGATTTCATGTCATTTGTAAAAGCCCATAACTAACTATATTTCACTAAAACAAAGATTATATTGTACTCTAATACGAAATTCCGAATAAATTACCAAATTGCGAAATTAAGGAGTCACATGATTGTTTATATCACATACTCCTAACATAACCCTGATGAAAGCCAATCATATATACTTCAAGAAAAAAGTTGTTTACATCTTCATTAGTCCAATCTTGACCTTGACAACAACCAATCATTTTAAAATAAACTTAAAAACTGTTTAAGTGTCACCACTAACCTTGACTGAAGGTCAGGGTCTAGGTCAACATTACTTATTCACCAAAAAATAATTTAGGCCAACCGATTTTCTGAAAAAACGTTATCTCTAGTGAATCAATTTACATTACAACAGCAGTCATGAAAAATAAAAAAAAAATTCAAACTGACAAACAATATGAAATTCAAACAAATATATATCAAATCAGATATATGAAATTCAAACAAATATATATCAAATCAGATATATGAAATTCAAACATTATATATATATATATATATATATATATATATATATATATATATATATATATATATATATATATATATATATATATATATACATTTACTCTAATAAATTGGTCAAAACCAGAAATTAATGTTGTTTACATATTATTTCTTTTTAAATCATTGTTCATAAAATAAACTTCTAAAGCTATTATATCTAAATCTAAAGGTCAGATTTTACTGGATAAAGGTCATACCATTTGAGTCATGTGACACTTGGTTCATGCATTAATAATTACATTTAATAGCCAAATGCTGTAGATTAGGCATCACATGAAAATCATGCAGTACACCCATTTAATTCCACAATCATTTATATGTACAATAGACAGTGGAAGGTAACATATAATTACAATATACAAAGAAGAGTCATTAATATGTAATGAATATCACAGAATAAACATATTTATTCCATCTTCCAACAACTCTGGTCGAAACGGGCACTCTGAGTTGGTCATACTATATGTAGTATAGCATGGATGAATCAATGTGTTAACACAAACACTTAATCCATGAGAGTAAATTGGCTTACTAGTAGCAAAGATGTATTTATTTCTCAAGTTTCATGATGGAACATAACCAACACGCAAGAAACAAACTTTAAACATAAATTTAAAGAAAGTTCATTTGCAGTGTAGTCTTCTTTATGTAGCCATTATGGATATAAACAAAATTTTATATGAAGTTTAACATATAGAAATATTTATGCAAAGATTATTATCATTTCCATCATTTGTTTTGAGTGGCATTCACGGTTCGACTTAAATAGCTGCTGTACATGAATCATGAATTTTGTATTCTTTTACGAATGCATTTATTACTGATTTCATGATATCAATACAAAACAAGTCAATTTTGCCAAATCCAAAGTTTTGTCAATTTTTGAATTAGATTTTTTTTAAGTACAGCTATCTGTGTACATTTTTGCATAATTTGTATTTTCCTCCAACTCCATTAAGGAAATAAGCTTATAGAAAGATTAAAAAGACATTGCTTTTTAGTCCAGACAAACAGACAAATAAAATATGTACATGTCTTAAAAAATACCAATACAACAACATATTTTTATATCTTAAAAAAAATTCAAACCATTGTTTCCTAAATATAGAAAGAATCACTATGTCATTTCTGGCTATATTTTCACTGAAATAAATAACATACTCCTGTGTCTATATTATGCTTTGCATTCACATTTTTAAGTATAAATCACATGACATTTCATATGTTGAAATTTGAATTTGCATAAGCTCCAGAGAATGTACAAATTTGCACATTTGTCTGCTAATTAGATCACATTTCAAGATATATATATTTGTTTACAAATACATACTGCATTTATGTACATATGAAAATATGCACACATAGCAAATTCATTGCATTAGCATAGATTATAGGAATCACACACATATTAAACACTAGTTCGTGAGTTGCAAATGAATAACAATTGTACATTGAAAAGTAAATACATGAACATTTTTATAAGAAGTTTAAGGCATCTATTAGTTTATGAATATTATCACCTATCTGTCTACATGATATACAAACTACATCCATAATAGATCAATAAAAATACATACAATATTGATATGCATATATATTGTTAAAATTATTTTATCTATGCACTTATTAAAAAATATATTACCATCCTTGGCAAATTATTACTCTGACCTCCTTTTACACTCTGTCTTTTTATGTAAACAGCGTAAACTTGTGCATCAGCAAAGAATGTGAGTGTCACATATTTACTGGATAAAGGTCATGTTATTTGAGTTAGGTTACACTTAGTTCTTGCATTAATAATCACCTTGAATAGGTATTTGCTGCAGATTAGGCTTCACATGAAAATCATACAGTAATTTGTTTGATGAGGATTTTTAACATAGCTTTAACAATTTTTCAGTCATATCGCTATGATGTCTGCAGTGAGGCAGTTTATAGTGATGTCTAGCACTGGGGCATCATGCCGAGGACATGAAGCATGATGTGCCACCCCGTCACATTATCCTGACACCAGACTGACCAGTCCTAACACTAACCTCTTAATGCTGAGCGTCAAGCGAGGCAGCTGTTAGTACCATTTTTGTATGTCTTTGGTATGACTTGGCCGGGGATTGAACCCATGACCTCCCGTTTCTGAGGCAGATGCTCTAATCGCTTGGCCACCTGAGCAGTCTTAAATCATAAATATGTAATGTATAGCACTGAATAAACGTTTATTCCATCTCCCAACAACTCTGGTCAAAAAGGGCCCTCTGAGTAGGTGATAATATATGTAGGTATAGCATGGAAGAATCAATGTGTCAACACAAATATTTAATCCATGAGAGTAAGATAGGTCAGAGTGATGACAGTCTTTCAATTTTAGGGTTTAGTAGTGGCAAAGATGTATTCATTTTTCAAGTTTCAAGATGGAACATAACCAACACCCAAAAACAAACTTTAGACACAAAATTTGAAGAAAGTTAATGTGCCTTGTAGGCTTCCTTATGCAACAAGGTTATAGAATATGTCAGAATGCACTCTCACCAAGTTATACGATTCTACGTTAAACAGTATGCATACAACATGTAAAACAAAATTAGGTTATAGAATATGTCAGAATGCATTCTCACCAAGTTGTACAATTCTACGTTAAACAGTATGCATACAACATGTAAAACAAAATTAGGTTATAGAATATGTCAGAATGCATTCTCACCAAGTTGTACGATTCTACATTAAACAGTATGCATACAATATGTAAAACAAAACTAGTGAGGTCATAAGTTAGAATGAAATGCTTTACAAAAGCCTATAATAAAATTAAATGTAGGTCGTGATGCACAATTTGTTTGTTGTATGGGCATTATACCAAAGATATGATCCATACAGTGGAGTGTAAAATAAGCTTGATATCTGACTTATCACTGAAATCGAAGATTACTGTTTATGAAGATGGATTGCTAAGTTTCATGATTTTATAAGGAATATGAATCATGCTTAAAATCCATGGGATAAATTCAACAATTTATCTCAAAATTGTAAAATATAGATTGAGTTTGTTTTAAAGTTAAAAAGTCCATTCTACACCCTGTATGCACTTATGTCTATACATCTGTCCCTACATCAACTTTACTCAGTAACTTGTGAAGGACTTAATGTGCTGAACACAATTCTATCTGGAGTTTAATTACAAAAAAATCAACCAACTTCAAGTACACCCTTTCCAGCTAATTTTTGTATGACCACCAACTGACATGGACATTTTCCATGAATCACATTTTCTCTCAATATCTTTACATGTACCTAATGGATTAAACCTTGGGGTTAAATCAATACATATCCTTTTGCATCAAATTGCAGAGTTATAGCGCCTCTTTGAAGGTGATATTATATTGTTAGAAACATCCAAATAAATTAACTCATTTCTTGCTTTGCCTGCTACTTCTACTTTCCAACCTGACGCAAAAGTTACAAGAAAATTTATGCAAGCACTGATTTTCAGTGTGCAAATTGAAATGTTCTCAGTCATGTTTTTGTACAAAGAATAGTTTCATAGTAATTTGTTTCTATTCTACTACAAATGACTTTTTCTCCAATTCACATCCATCATCCTATCCATAATGCCTAGTCAAATTACTTCTTAGTACAGACAGACATACATACATGTGTGCATTTATAAATGTGCTAGTAAAAACTAATATCAATCAGACTCATTCTTTCTAAAAAAAAATCTTAAAAGTAATCACTATATATTTTCTTTAAGTTCCATAATGACTTGTGATTAAGTGTTTGATTATCTGCGCTACAATATAATCCAAATTTAAAAAACATAACTGCAAGTGAATAAGGGGCAAATGTGACAGAAGAATATAAAATATTGACCTTTGACCATTACATTAAAGATATCACCCCCCAACAAAGTACTTGACACATTCCTATCAGTATATATGTGTTCCACATTTCACTGTTTCAATTGTAATGACACTACAATTGTATAGTTCTCATTGAGTACAGGATATCAACATAGTGTGAATACCTGATAACAACAAAGTATAATTATAGGATATCAACATAGTATAAGTACTGGATATTAACATAGTATGAGTACAGGATATCAACATAGTTTGAGTACAGGATATTAACAAGGTATGAGTGCAGGATATCAACATAGTATATGTACAGGATATCAACATAATATAAATACAAGATATAAACATAGTATGTGTACAGGATATCAACATAGTATGAATACATGATATTAGCATAGTATATGTACAGGATATCAACATAATATAAGTACTGGATATTCACATATATGAGTACAGGATATCAACATAGTATGAGTTCAGGATATCAACATAGTATGAGTACAGGATATCAACATAGTATATGTACAGGATATCAACATAATATAAGTAAAGGATATTAACATAGCAAGTGTACAGGATATCAACATAGTATAAGTACAGGATATCAACATAGTATGAGTACAGGATATCAACATAGAATAATTACAGGATATCAACATAGTATAAGTACAGGAAATCAACTTAGTATAAGTACTGGATATTAACATTATATGAGTACAGGATATCAACATAGTATGAGTGCAGGATATCAACATAGTATAATTACAGAATATCAACATAGTATAAGTACTGGATATTAGCATAGTATGAGTACAGGATATCAACACCGTATGAGTACATTATATTAACATAGTAATTGTACAGGATATCAACATGGTATGAGTACAGGTTATCAACATAGTATAAGTATAGGATATCAACATAGTATGAGTGCAGGATATCAACATAGTATGAATGCAGGATATCAACATAGTATGAGTGCAGGATATTAACATAGTATGTGTACAGGATATCAACATAGTATAAATACTGGATATTAACATAGTATGAGAACAGGATATCAACATTTTATGAATGCAGGATATCAACATAGTATGAGTGCAGGATATCAACATAGTATGAGTGCAGGATATCAACATAGTATGAGTGCAGGATATCAACATAGTATGAGTGCAGGATATCAACATAGTATAAGTACAGGATATTAACATAGTATGTGTACAGGATATCAACATAGTATAAATGCTGGATATTAACATAGTATAAGTACAGGATATCAACATAGTATGAATGCAGCATATCAACATAGTATGAGTGCAGGATATTAACATAGTATGTGTACAGGATATCAACATAGTATAAATACTGGATATTAACATAGTATGAGTACAGGATATCAACATAGTATGAGTTCAGGATATCAACATAGTATGTGACATGCCTTTCAGTGATGATATACAAAAATGCTAAGAGTCATCTCAGTTAAAATGTGATGGAAATGTAAAAGACAGATCCACCACATTGTCCGTAAAGACTGGACACCACTCTGGAATATAACACACTTTCTAGTGATGATGTATAAATATACCATTTCTTCTCTTTATCTCAAATAGCTTAAAAGTTAAAAATTGACAGGAAAGAGCGATTGAAATGTAAAGTATTGAATGGTGACCTTTATCATGAATCTCACAAGTGTTATTGAGTATGATACACACTTTCTAGTGATGATGTACAAGTATACCAAGTGTGTATGATACACACTTTCTAGTGATGATGTACAAGTATACCAAGTGTGTATGATACACACTTTCTAGTAATGATGTACAAGTATACCAAGTGTGTATGATACACTTTCTAGTAATGATGTACAAGTATACCAAGTGTGTATGATACACTTTCTAGTGATGATGTACACGTATACCAAATTTTGTCCCTTAATCTCAAAATGTTTTAACATTCTTGAGTGGAATTGAATGTTTGAAGGATAGGCAGATGGACAAAATTATGGAACTATGACCCAACCCCCATTTTCAAAAAGGTATGATACGAATATCACTTTCTATACTATACTAATAAATTTAAAAACTGTGTTTAGACATAAAGTACACATTCGGCAAAAGATCCTGACTTGTGAACTCGGGGAAAACAAATCTGCATTTTAAGGTAAATTGGTAAGGACACTTGCTATATTAAAGCCCATATAATTGAGGTTTCCTATCATTTACAACATACTAGTATATAATTCAATATTCTGCAAGCAACTTTAAATTATCAGCCGTAGTATGCAGAAATGATAAAGAAATGCTATATTTAGCAATGTCATTTTGATGACTCAAAAAATCGCGACTTCTGATCTGCCCATTCATATATCCACATGTCTGATCAAATATCTAAGAAGTCCTCAGACATGTTTTCAGCCTGGAAGATAATGCCTTCTGAATGAGAATATTAAGTTAAAAGTAGAAGAATACATGTATATAACATGTCTTCAGAAAATTCATTATAAATTATAACTCAAAAACATATACTTTCTTTGACATGTACAAATATTATACACTTATACATAATGGGGCAAGTTTATATTTACATATTATGAAGTGGATTTTAAGACAGATATGTAAATTAGATGTTGTCAGCTCCATTGTATGTTTTTTAACCCGTAGTCATAATAGGGAGAAATTCTGTACCAAAATACTACAGTGATAACTACAACATTGACCATTATTGCAGTTTGATAAAAATCAAGGTCTAGTATCGTTTTGTATATCTGAAATCATATATACAAGACCATGTTCTGGTGATTTTGTGTTTACCAGAATTACAGCTTTCATGTTGAAGCATATAGCTGCTGATTCTAACACACACATATTTATTGTCCTTGTAGTTGTTGTTGTTGTTGTAGTGTTTAACTCTATTTTTCAGCACACGATAAGGACTTTAAAATTTTAATTAGGTTTAACATGTAGAAATATTATTTTCATTTCCATCATTTGTTTTGAGTGGCATTCACTATTCATATTCTCTTAGAGCTTTGAATGCATTTATCACTGATTTCATGATATCAATAAAAAAACAAGTCAATTTTCACTAATGCAAAGTTGTGTCAATTTATGAATTAGAAGTTTTTTAAGTACAGCTATATTAGTAGGGTCATCTGTATACCTTTTTGCATAATTTTTGTTTTCCTCCAACTCCATTAAGGAAAAAAACTTAAGATTAAAAAGACATTGCATTTTAGTTAAGACAGACAGACTAATAGAATATGTACTTGTCTAATAAATGCTAATACAACAACATATTTTTATATTAAAACACATAATGTTTTTGAAACCTATGTATCCTTAATATAGAAAGTAACCACTATGTACATTCTGGCTATATTTTACCTGAAATAAATAAATTACTCCTGTGTGTAAATTTTGCTTTGCATTCACATTTTGAAGTATAGATCACATGCAATTACATATTTTCAAATTTGAATTGGCACAAACTCCAGAGAATGCAGAAATTTGGACATCTGTCTGCTAATTAGTTCACATTTCAAGATGTATATATTTGTCTACAAGCAGCAACTGCATGTATGTATATATGAAAATATGCACATATAGAAAATTCAATGCATTAGCATGTATTATAGGAATCATACACATCTTAAACACTAGTTCACGAGTTACAATTGAATAAAAAGTGTACATTAAAAAGTATATACATGAACATTTTTATAATAAGAAGTTTAAGACATCTATTAGGTCTATGAATATTATCACATATCTGTCTACATGATCTAAAAACTACATTCATACTAGATCAATAAAAATATATACAATATTGATAAACATATTTATTGTTAAAATTATTTTATGTATGCAATATTACCATCCTTCACTGTGTCTTTGTGTCTAATTTCAATGGGCAATTCGTTCCACATAATAAGTTGAAAATATATAGTGAGATTATTGATTCTAAAGATGGGATAAATTATTCATAAAAGCATATATACATATATTATGTAAGCATAAAAGCATTTATACATATATTATAAAAGCATACAAGCATAGATACATATATTTTTCCATTTTGTATGTCAAGTCTAAATTAAGTCTTAAAAATTTATGTTAATTTACAGTGCTGAAATCAGCCAACAGATTCTTGCATCTGAGCCAGACACTTTTCATGTGAAAGAATTGAAAAATTTTATTAGATTTTATTTTCAAAAATCTTCACATGGATATATACGATTAACAACTTTTCCTTTGACATTAACTAACACCATACTGGCTACTAATATTTACTATTCAAACATTTACCATTCGAATCCAAATCTAATTCAGGATTAATATTTTCTGTTTTGTTATAGTATGAAAACAAACTAAGGCCAAAATATGTACTTGTTTAATTTTCAAATCTCTTAAAACAAGTAAATGTTATGCTGTTAAAGAAAGGTTTAAAAACTAATCTACTGATCAAAGTTTGTTAATCATGACCATCTCATACCAATCATTAAGGTTTTAATGATAGTTATTAACTCATAAAAATACATAACAAATTATCCTTAGGTGGTGCTCTGCAGTTTTGTACTTTGCATAGAGTTTGAATTTTAAAGAAAAAGAATATTCCAGGATTTCTTCACTTGTTATACTGGCTATATAATAAAGACTCTGTATATCTTAGGTGTTGTTAGAACAACTTTCAATTCCCTTTATTTTGATAAATGACTGATGGGTGTACTTTAGGTTATAGAGTATACAGCTTGGGCTAACTTAAGATGTGCTCGTATAAAGAAAACTGATAGCTCCGCATGGTCATTTTCACTTCCTGGACTTCAGAGGTAAATTATAGAAAAATGATCCAACAAATTACTTTACTTTTCAGATATTTTGTAATTCATTCATTGCACTTTCAGAAGCTGATATTGCCTACTTCAGCAAAATTCCTTTTCCCTAGTTTAATAACTGCTAAAGTTATTGTACTTTTGATTACATCTGGCTAATTTGTCAAGCACATGGGAACATACCTTTTGTTATACCTTGTGCTTAGATCATGTACAATTTACACAAGTGTAGTATCCAAAGAAATGTCAGCCACATTACATCAAAGTAGCATAGATATATGCCAACATTATCTCCATTGTGCATGCTACAAATACAAACAACTTCACCTCACATGCATCACTCCCTGAAAAGTACGTAATAACTGGTGCTGCAGAAAAGAATTTACTATAGTTAATGATCATCATCCATGCCAATTAACAATAATTATTACAAGAAAATAACTAATTATTCATATGTACACATTTGCTGACAAAAAAGGGCATCACATCATTCATTTACCTGATGTATTAATATATGATTAACAATGCTTACAAAGACCATTGATTATTTAGTTGTACTAATATCTAGACTCTTTAACAAAGCTTACAAAGACCATTGATTATTTAGATGCACTAATATTTTGACTCTTTAAGAAAACTTACTAAGACTTTTGATTATATATTTGTACTTACATCTTGACTCCTTAACAAAGCTTACAAAGATGATTGATTTTTTATTTGTAATAATAACAAAACTTTTTAACAAAGCTTACAAAGATCATTGATCATTCAGTTGTACTAAAGTCTCGACTCTTTACGAAAGCATACAAAGACCATTGATTATTTATTTTTATTAACATCTCGACACTTTAAAAAAGCTTACAAAAAGATCATTCATTATTTAGTTATCCTAATATCTAGACTATTTAACAAAGCTTACAAAGATCTTTGATTATTTAGTTGTACCAACATCTTGACACTTTAACAAAGCTTACCAAGACCATTGATTGATCAGTTGTACTAACATCACCACCCTTTAACAAAGCTTACAAATACCATTGATTATTTAGTTGTACTAACATTTCAACTCTTTAACAAAGCTTATAAAGACCATTGATTATTTACTTGAAATAACATTTCAACTCTTTAACAAAGCTTACAAATACCATTGATTATTTAGTTGTACTAACATTTCAACTCTTTAACAAAGCTTACAAACACCATTGATTATTTAGTTGTACTAACATTTCAACTCTTTAACAAAGCTTATAAAGACCATTGATTATTTACTTGAAATAACATTTCAACTCTTTAACAAAGCTTACAAATACCATTGATTATTTAGTTGTACTAACATTTCAACTCTTTAACAAAGCTTACAAAGACCATTGATTATTTAGTTGTACTAACATTTCAACTCTTTAACAAAGCTTACAAAGACCATTGATTATTTAGTTGTACTAACATTTCAACTCTTTAACAAAGCTTATAAAGACCATTGATTATTTACTTGTAATAACATTTCAACTCTTTAACAAAACTTACAAAGACCATTGATTATTTAGTTGTACTAACATTTCAACTCTTTAACAAAGCTTACAAAGACCATTGATTATTTACTTGTACTAATATCAAGACTCTTTAACAAAGCTTACAAAGACCATTGATTATTTAGCTGGACTAACATCTTGACTCTTTAACGAAGCTACCAAAGACCATTGACTATTTACTTCTATTAACATCTAGACTCTTTAACAAAGCTTACAAAGACCAATGATTATTTAATTGTGCTAATATGTAGACTCTTTAACAAAGCTCACAAAGAACATTGATTATTTAGTTGTACTAACAACTCGACTCTTAAACAAAGCTTACAAAGGCCATTGATTATTTAGTTGTACTAATATCTAGACTATTTAACAAAGCTTACAAAGACCAATGATTATATAGTTATACTAACAAATCGACTCTTAAACAAAGCTTACAAAGACCATTGATTATTTAGCTGTACAAATATCTAGACTCTTTAACAAAGCTTACAAAGACCATTGATTATTTAGTTGTACTAACATTTCGACTCTTTAAGAAAGCTTACAAAGACAATTGATTATTTACTTATACTAACATCTCAACTCTTTGACAAAGCATACAAAGACCATTGATTATTTAGTTGTATTAATATCTAGACTCTTTAACAAAGCTTATAAAGACCATTGATTATTTAGTTGTACTAACATCTAGACTCTTTAACAAAGCTTACAAAGTCCATTAATTATTTAGTTGTACTATCATCTCAACTCTTTAAAAAAAGCCTCAGGTAACGGTTAAAAAAAAATGTATTTTAACTTTCTGTCCGTTTGACCTAATGCCCTAGAAAATGTCAGCTGTCAATTACTTTAAATGATATGACTTGTGTTGACATAAATGTTGTATAACGACAGAGTAAATATTACAAGTACATCAGTACATAACAACAATTTACAACAATAAGAGAAATAATCATTATTTCACAGTGCAGAGTTCCTATAGTGTTTGATGAATCTCCCTGATGGTTATCAAGGTTTCTGTTTATAATTTTCAAACTAATGAGCTGAATATAGTTTGTCAGATGTCAATAATCAGACGGTAAACCAGACTCGTATTGAATCATTTGTCATGGTCACTTGGTTACTTTTCATAAGTATAATGGAGAAATTTCTTTTCTCCTCTAGCTTTCAGTTGATCCAATGTTTGTTCCAATACCTGACATGCGCTGCTTGACAGTGTTACTCCATTTAACCTCAGTTCAAATAATTCAGTCATACTGAGATCTAGCATGCAGTTGCTGAGTTCTGTATTTTCAAGTGTAAGTATAATCAGCTTAGTACAGTGTGTCGGTGTACTCCATAATACATCACAGTAACTACTGGAAAGTGTTATCTCTGACATATACAAGTGTGTAAGTTCTGTCATATTAGAGAGATCCAAGGCACAGTTCTGTAGGTCTGTCATTCATATCCAAGTCTATTTGTTCTGTCATATTAGAGAAATCTAAGACACAGTTGTGGAGATCTGTATTGCATATTATAAGTTCATTCAGGTTAGTACAGTGTGTCAGTGTACTCCATAATACATTACAGCATCTGCTGGAAAGTGTTACCTCCGACATATACAAGCGTGTTAATTCTGTCATTTTAGAGAGATCTAAGACACAGTTGTGGAGATCCAAGTTCTTTATTGTAAGTGTATCAAGCTTAGTACAGTGTGTCAGTGTTCTTCCTAATACATCACAGCATCTAATGGAAAGTGTTACCTCCGACATATCCAAGTGTGTGAGTTCTGTCATATTAGAGAGATCTAAGACACAGTTGTGGAGATCCATGTTCTTTATTGTAAGTGTATCAAGCTTAGTACAGTGTGTCAGTGTTCTTCCCAATACATCACAGCAACTACTGGAAAGTGTTACCTCGTCCTAAACAAATAAATTTCTCGCATTTTGATGTTACCGGACCCAATGAAGTTCATCAAGCTGATTTATTGTTTTTACCACACGATAACGGTTACAAATACGCGCTAACCGTAGTTGACGTTGCGAGTCGATACAAACAAGCAGAACCGCTAAAAACAAAATCATCACCTAAAGTAGCTTCTGCATTTGAAAGGATTTATCGACGAGGCCCACTACGCTGGCCAAATCTGTTACAAGTTGATCCTGGCAAGGAATTATCAGCGATGAAACATCACAATGTCACCATCAGACGTGGGCATACTGCACTACATCGCGATCAGGCAATTGTAGAATGATTTAATCGGACTCTTGCTGAGCGGTTATTTGGATATCAATACGCAAAAGAATTCATCCAAGAAAAGCGATCCCGTGAATGGGTCAAAAGGTTACCAGGGGTAGTTGCAGCGCTTAATAACAAGATTACCAGAGCAATCAATATGAAACCTAACAACGCAATAAAAAAATGTATATACCACAACCACAGCGGGATAGCGTTTCTCAGCTAATTCTCAGCAATGTCACCGTGAGATATTTATATGAACCAGGAGAACTCGAAGGTGGTAAAAAAGGGCTACTGATCCTATTTGGAGTGTCACTACGCATAGCATATCTACTATAACACGATCAACTGGTAGGCCTCCAATCTATAAATTGGATTCAACTGCCCCTCAGCGGGGTTTTACACGCGAACAACTACAAGTGATTCCTGATGAAACTCAATTGCCACCGCATGGTCTTAACTAGCACCGTTGCGTCTGTTGCACTCAAGACAAGTCAACATCACATTGTTTCTGACATGACCGAGACTTATTTTTTCTGTCTACGGTAAATTGGCGAGGATCTTTATCCGAATACTGCCAACGCATTATACAATTGCAACTTGCCCAGTGATTATTATGTTGTTGCTTCAAAGTGATTATTAATTCAGCATCAATATCAAATTCTCGTTGTTTTTTTTTGTCTTGTTGTTTGTAACCGGAGAGTTTTTTATCAATAATTTTAACATCAATATCATCCATTGTGGTGTCATCATCGAAAACAATTCTTCGAAGTTGATTTATTCGCCGTACTCTAGACACTGCAAGATAGACTAAATTTGACCACTCAATGCGATTATCGACTATCCAAACAATTGTATCCGTGATGGTTAATCCCTGCGAGGAATGTATTGTTGTTACATAACCCAGTGTCCATGGCGATTTATCAGCGCACAATGCGTCTTCGACAGCACTGATATCAACCAACACAATATCATTTAACACTAGTGTTTGTTTTTCGTGCTGTCCTGGAATTTCAACTTCAATATGTTGTCTCCGTGTATCACAGGGTCTATAACACAGCGGCAATGGGCGCGTTGGGAATTTTTCTTTATGAAGCTCGAACAACCTTCTTTGTAGTGTGTCTCTGACTATCTTTCTACTTGCCACTACAAAATCGTTCGGTCTCCATGCCTCCCAAAATTCCTCCATGGGAGTTTCTGAAATTACTTCCCGAATTATTTCGCATTCAACTTTATTGGGTTGTAATCTAATCAATTTTTTAGCCTCGCGTAATTGTTCATCAAGTGCTGTATAGTCAGTATCGATTTCTTCATAATAGTCAACAAACACTTTTAACCAATCATGTGAACCCGCGCCGACAAATCGTGGTGGTTGGCCATGATCTTCACACATTATCACCGCTGTATTCTTTTGCAGCAACCAATCTAGAAACATTTTTAATACATCTACTGAAACCGTACATATCTCATCCCAAATAATAACCGCAGGGATGAATTTTTCACCCATTCGTTCAGGGGTCCATTTGTCACCGTTGTATCGAAAAAAACTATAATAAGTGCAAGCGTCGACGTTTCGTTGTTTTATCTCTCGCGCTAGTCTATGGGTCGGTGTCAGCACAATCATGTTTGTGAAATCCATAGGATTTTTCCCTCGATATAATTCAATCGCCCGACTCGTTTTTCCTGACCCGCCACAGCCGTTTAAATAAACTGTTTTATATCTACAAATTGGATCTGATATCGATGGTGCATTAGAACGCTCTGATAAATTATCACCGTGTAAGTAATTATTTTTAATTTCAACATCTGCTGATTCAGAATACTCGCGCAGCATTTCTTTTTTAATTCTCCATGATCCCCAGCTTTCATCCGAATTAGTGAATTCAGCAACTGCGCAACTGTACTTTCTATTAATGTAAAATGAATCAACGGCAGCTCTAACCGCAGTGTCAGGAAATCTATTTATCATTGAAAATAAATTAATACAAGCATAACCCAGCATCGATGACCACAGATGTGTATACTGGGATCTGTAACCGTCGCTATAAATAACGACTGTAACCAATTTTGTTCCATCGGACAAAAAAGCATCTTTACAATCCACATATATGTTTTTGGATACTGCATCCGCGATTACAAAGTCATATTCGGTGTTATCCATAATCAGCCGTGAACAATATCGTCTATAGTCGCATTTTTTTTCCTCCCTGAGTAAATTTTCCAATTATTCTTCTGCCGAGATCTTTTGCTTCGATGTTTCGTTGATTAAATACCCGTTTGGACCACTCAATGATATATTCTTCGTCGGCATCAATATGTTTTCTGGATTCCTCAATTATACTATCAAGACGTTCCGGTGATGGTAACCAGACATTGGTTTGTTTCTGATATGATATAATTGCTTCACTGACCGTCAGCGAAATTAACATTTTTGTATCAATCATGAATTGTAATAGCGCTATTGGCAGCCACTTCTTTTCAGACATGTGTCTACCAATCCAAATATAACAACAGCGATGAAGTCCTGCTGAAAATTCAAATGATACTACACGAGCGAATCCAGTTAAATCAAAATCAGGCAGCGGCCCATTAATTGCAACACGAGTCATTTCATGTACGGGGTGTCCACATCGTTTAAAATACTCAGTACATTCTCCATAACCAAGAAAACTCGCTAGATAACAAGCAACCATATCAACTGAAATGATATTATCGTTGTCGTATTTTTGATTCCATAAACCGCCATGATTAAATTCTAAACAACTAGCCTCAATGTCTGGCAAGAATTCTACGCGTGTTGGTTTCCATGCGTTTTTGATTCTTGCAAAATGGGCCGTAACCGATGGGATTGTAAAACAGTTTGTCAATAATTGTTCATCATCGTTGATGATTTCATCGGTGGCTTCGCCACTGTTGTTGGCTTCGCCACACGCCATTAAAAACCCACGAGCTGATTTTTTCATTTTGTTGTGAAATGCTTCAGTGCGGTATAATTCACCGTTTGGTTTTACAAACTGATCAAACGTATCTGTGTCGTTTTCAGTGCTGCGAAGTAACCACACCGACACGGGGTCGTTTTAACTCAAATGCGCAATAGCATCGAATAGTTTCTCTTCAACGAGAAAACCGTCCCTGGAAAATTCTTCTCGTAAGACATCGTTGGGTATATACTTTATTGTTCTGTTTCATGGAAATATTGTGACCGCGGGCGTCCATGCATGTTCGTTATGATCAATAATTTTAATTGGGGCTCCCTTTGATTTATATTTTGATTCGTATAAAACTTCTCCGGTTATCGTTGTAACAGTTATTGGAAATCTCAGCGACGTTTCTAATTTTGCTATATCGCTAATAGTCGCTCCGCGGTCTTTCACCGTTAACTCCCATTGAGCTATTTTGCTACGCAGTAGATCGGTAAGTTTGTTCCCTCGGGATGCATTTGTAAAATATTCTGTTATTCGTGCTGCTACACAATTGAGTGGCAAAGCCACTGACGACAAAGTCGCCGGCGACGACTGTTTCATTGGTTTAAGTTTTCTTATATCAGGTTTTTCATTTAACGGATATATCCCATACACAACTGCTGTTTCAGGATATGCTCGTTCATAGTATGGTTTGTCAATTCCTGTTAACAGATCCGGCTTAGAATCACAGCTAACAACGACTGTTTTTTTGTCTTTGAGAATCGGTTCAAATTTGTCTCGTATAATCCAACCGCCTGATTCTACACGGATAATGAATTTCACTCTAAAAAAGTACTTTTTGTTGCCAAGTTGTGATAACATCATGGCTGCGTTGCTGTCGTTCATGGTGGCATCAACAACGCTATCAATTCGAAATGTTGACCAGCTATGAGATGCACCGTCGTGCTTGAATTCATTAATACAATCGCGTATTTTATTTATCAGGGCTCTATCCGTTATTGCCCGTTTTGGCACATCTTTGAGGGTTCTATCGAGATTGAATTTAACATTTTTGAAAGGCTTAATTACTGATAATCTCTCGAATTCATCATTCATATAATTAAAACAAGTATTTAAATAGAAAAATATAGTATAATGAATCACTGTAAGTGGCTAATGATTGGATCAACAACCCCGTGTAACAAATCATGCAGAAGCAAATTCTGTGGGTATCATTTACAAAGCGTTCGGCGAGGAAGTTTTGGCCCTACCCATTGTCTAGTTTGCCATGTTGGCGTTCGTGGGAAATCACAATTATGTCTCAATTGTGGCTGCAAACGATACAGAGAACTAACACGCTACTATGACAAACGAATCAATGACCCGTTCAATGACAAAGTCATCAAAACCCCTCAAGACTACATTAATAGACTTATAATTAAAGCAGATATAAATTAGACAAGTAGCATTATTATACAAATGAGCCAAGATTTCATTCCTCACCCAGCGCTTGTTAATTATGAAGCATCCCGTGATGGTGTTGTTAGAAATTGCAGACTAAAGAAGCCGGTTGGATGGGTAAATAATATGGGATAATTGATGTTTGCAGCCGGGAAGAGGAAATATCTATGTCACAGAGCCATCTATGAAGCATTTTACGGATTAATCGAAGACGGATTTGTGATTGATCACGTTGATGGATTCCCTCAAAATAACAAATTGGATAACTTACGAGCTGTTACTCAAAGTGAGAATGCAAAATTAGGTGGAACCGGCAAACACGCAAAAAGGGCAAAACATGTCAAATCATTTGATACAGAAACCAACGAAGAAAAAATATTTCAATCAATAAATGAAGCCAGTACATATTTTGATATTTGTAGGCCTTCAATACGATTTGTTGCAGAAAATATAACTAAATTAACTCTGTCAAAGAAAAATGGCCATAAAATAAAATTCGTATACATCTGAAACGATTCAAGGGAGATAAATCCTTTAAGGATAAGTCCGCCGCCACTCATAACACTCTACTCACTAAGTTCCCTTGTATTATGACCGTCAAAGGTATTTGTGTCGTCTGCTATTCTCACCTGTAGAGAAAGGTATAATTGACATAGGCGCGCACACATGACTGTAATGGAGTATAATACATGAGTTTCGGTAGAGTTAAATAAATAACTTAACACTTTTAAAACTTTTTATTGTCGCTTGGCTAAAACTGCATCCTTTAAACAGTTGTATTTATTTAAAACCTTAGACCATCTACATTCAGCTATTATACACTTTCAGTACAGACGTTCTTTATAATCCAACGCGTTACCTTTGTTCGCTCAGCCGGAACGAGCATGAAACACTAGTGTTTTCCATTCATTGAAGTAAGTGGGCGTGGTTAAAATCACTATGTGAGAGTTGCAGTTATACATTCCTTTTTGTATATACAGTGACCTAATCGGTAACACATTTGTCTAGAGGATTAGAACAGGGAGAATACACACTGTTATCTAACAACTGTATTCTTTTGTTTAGTGTTTTATTTAAATATTTTGTCTCATTAAAATGTTGTGAAACAGCATTAATAAGTAATTCAAGAAAATAAAATAACACACCTGTGGATTGACGCTGCTGTATTAGTCACCTTATATACCATATGAAAGGTAATAAGCTTGGGGCTTTTGAAAGCCAATCCGACCAATCAAAACTAACCAACGCCATTGAGCCGGGCGTGTGGTTGTCTTTTGTCAATCATGCAACCGGGTTAATTTAATTGGGTTGGATTGTCCGATATAAATAATTGATATCAAAGATGTAAATGCTATAATTGCTGAAATTTCAATTTTGAAAAATCGGGGGATAGTATTATCTGAAGGTCTCGACTGCGACAGGATTACCTCGGAATATGAAGACATTGAGTATCAGTCTAGTAAGGGTCGTTATGTTTTACCTAAGATGTACAGGCTTGTGAAAGGAATTCAAAAGTCCATCAATGCTTGTTTGTACGGTAACGACATTAATGCATTTATAACGCTATTTAGCACCGTTGAAGCAATACATCAAAAGCTCGGCCAAGAGTATCAAAAACGAACTGAAATTAGTTCTAAGGTTCGTGATCTTAGAAAAATATTAAGCGAGGAAAAACCAGTATCCTAACCACGTGAGCGTTACTATAAAAAAATAGACTTTCAGTAAATTTTTTTAGCGTTTTTTGTAACACTTGTTACACTTGTCACATAGGATTTTCTCTTGAAAGAATACTCATCAGTTTGGGCTTGCTCATGCAGTTATGTGCGTACTGGATGATCTGGTTGTGGTAGCAAGTAATCACCGCGACGCCTCCATTTTCACGTACAGTGTAGTTGTTGTTGTTGCCGCGTCGTTAACAAAAATTGTTCATCGCCGTTCTCAGATATTACAATTCTGAAACCCCCAGCAATGTTATTTCTGAAACATTCGCGGATAGCGTCGTACAGTTTAACCCTGTCGGAGATGGATACGTTAGCTTGATAGTACATTATTTAATAACTCAGCTTTTAATTGTGATAGTTTCACATTTGAAAACTCAGTTCACAAACAATATATGGTAGGTGAATCGCTTACAACTAAATTAGCCCGAGAGCGGCTAGCAGCAATTAAAAAGTTTATACCAGTTCGAGACAGACTTCGCGAGAAACTTCAACAACGACAACAAATGCAAACTGACTTTTCTATATCAAGTGAACAACTGTTTACTCTGATAACAAGTGCGACCAAAGATGTGAAAAAGTTAACTGAAGTAGCGATATACGGAGATATTCCTGAAAAAGAACGAGCAAAAAAGGCGCCACTGCTTGATACGCTTGAAAAGATAGCAGCAGAGACCGGACAAACACGCGCAGGGATACAACAGCTATCCAGTGATATAAAAACTCAACGCGAATATGAACGATTAGCTGATATTGATGATTCTGCACCTAAAACTCAAAGAGTTTTCGCGCCTGAACCAAAAAAAGAAAAAACCCAACGAAGTGTTCGTTTTATAGATAAATTCACTGAATCAGCTATAACACGAATAAAACAAGATAAATTGGAGAACCCAGGTGATTATGCGGCCTTTGGCGCTTTCGCTATCCAAAACTATTATTCAAGGGGAGAGTTTTTAAAAGACGAGTATAAAAAAAAAACAATTAAACGAGATAACTGGGTAGATTGGTTATATAAAATAAACAAGGATATTACTGGTAATTTGAAAAAGGATACAATTCAGTACAGATCTTTTAAAGTAGGAGTTGATAGTTATGGTATACAAAAACAACAAGAAAAACAAAGTCGAGGTCGAGGCCGACAAAAGCAATCACCTGATGATAGTCAGGGCGCAACTGGTACAACTGAGAAAACAAGCGGAAAAGGATATTCAAGTAGTTTCGGCAATGACAACTCTGGAGTCTTTGACGTTAGCGTGACATGTCCTGGTAACATCCTCAGTGATATATCACGGTAGGAAGTACTTATGGGTGGAAAGCGACCCGGAAACAACTCCGTCAAGATAATTAATGAAGCAGCTGATATCTGTAGACGATTATTTTCCGGCTGTATCATGGGCATTGATGTATATCGAGAACTCATTGCTGAATTAGTTGAAAATCACAGAGATGCCCATGGTTATGATGAAAATCCTATGGATCTTAGCGATTGATCACTAATTGAAAAACTACTAGTTTTATAACAAGATGATCATACACTACAATCATAATAAACCCGTAAGCGTCTACATGGTGAACTCACGATTGCCTGTTTATAGAGCATATTACGGAGATGGTTTCGGCAATACCATTGCGGGTTATTTACAAGAATGGCCCCAAAAGTGGCGCCGTTAGCTAAACAATTATCAATGAAGGCCATTGATGTTATTCGTGATAAGGGAATCAGCGCTGTTGGAAATCTTGCCGGAAAGGCATTTTCTGCCGCGAAAGATAAAATAGCATCATTGGTGTGAAAGAAACCAACGGTGCTGCCATCAACTACAGTGATGCCTGCAAAAATCAGCAAAGCAATAAATAGCGCAGTGGAAGAAAAACTAGTGTCGTTGGCTGCTTCGGTGACTCCGTCGCCATTGACGGCTTTACCGGTAACAGATAGCGATATCATGAACACGAGAGCAGGAAGTGGTTTGAAACGAAAACAAAAACGACGATGATTACAAAGAGTTTCGCAATTGAAAACACTAGTATGTTAATAAAATGTTTAAACGACAAGCTGATCCCGCGTTTGATATGGACGCCCCAGTCCCCAAGAACGATTCAGTTCGGGATTATCAATAATATTCCTAACATGCAATACAACCCGACCTACGATCGCGAATTGAACTTCAAGTTCAAGATACCAGTAAATACTTTTTGCCATGTGAAGCATTTATTGAAATCGAGGGAAAATTCGTAACAAATGTTGCAGCTGATACCCCATATGCAGATAACGCAAATGTCCTAGTTGGTTTTGTTAATAATGGCATAATGGCGTTATTTGAAAGTGCAAGATATCTCATTGATGGAAAAGAAACTGAATCAATAGACCGCGAGGTTGATGTTGCAACAACAATAATCGGGCTAGCAAGATACTCCGATGATTATACAAGGTCGGCTGGTCCATCTATGATGTTTGCAAAGGATACCTCTGATAACGCTGACCACCTTCAATACATTAAAGTGTTAACACCGCAAGACACTTCAGTTGCTAATCAACAATAAGTAGCTAATCCAGAACGTCGAGCTAGACCCGGAGCTGCGTTTGATATTCTCGGAGGCGTTAATGGTAATTTCAATTTAGGATTTGCAACACGAAAAGGAGCATTGCAAGGACAGCAGCGATATTTTTCATGTGCGATTCCACTCCATCACATATTTGGATTCTGCAGAAATGTCAGAAAAGTCATCTATGGAGCCAAACACACAATCGCGTTAGTGCGAAAAGGCAATGACAATGATGCAATTTGGCGTACTGGTGACACTGAAGGTAAAGTTGTTTTGAGTAAAATAGTATTGTGGATGCCAGTAATGACCCCATCAATTACCACGGAAGAGCGGCTACTTTCATTTATGGACACAGGTGGCAAATCATTGATAAGTTGGCTAACAAAAACAACTGATGCCAAAGAGGATAATGTTGCTGATACATTTACATGGCACCTGGCATCAAAACAAGGCGTTTCAGCTCCACGTCATATATTTATAGCGCTGCAGAATCGGAATCGATTAGGCTCCCAAGAACGCAGTCATATGATATTTGATCGATTAGGAGTCAAGGAGGTTTCGCTGAGAATAAACGGACAACAAGAACCATCTAAGGATATACAGCTTGATTACGACACTAACCATATAGCACGTGTGTATCATCGGATGCTGTCATATATGGGTCGTGATCAAAATGTTGATACTGGTTTACAAATATCGCAAATTGATTTTAAAAAACTATATCCGATTTATTACTTTTCGCTGGAACATCTTGATTTAACAAGGCAATCCGTCGTTGACATACATTTTAGGGCTCGTACAGCTCCTGGTGGTGTTGATTATAGAGCGGTTGCTGTCATTCTCAGTGATAAATCAATGCTACTTGAAGGGGCTGGCGGACGAATGAGAATCGTTGATGCACCAGTGGAAAATATGTAAACGATTCACAATTAGATCAATTGAAAGTATAAATAGTTTTACAATAAAATGACATATAGTGTTGTTAGTGTCAACCTGACTGATGGTCAGGTCAAGAAATTGCGATCAAAATCCGCTAAAGAATGTGGAACCACAATAACGTTAAAACCAACGCAGATGTCCGGCGGTACACATAAAATATCATTGACGGATCGTCAAATAAAACATTTCAATGATGCGCTAAAGAAACTGCGAGGGTTCAAATTGTATTTTCAAAGGCTGCAGTCGCCAACATGATAAAATCAGGTGGTATATTTCCATTGTTAGCCGCAATACCAGCATTAATTGCATCGGCTGCCCCAGCGGTGGCGAAGGCTGCGGCGTTGGGAGCCGTTGGTACAGCGGCAGGGATGACGTTGAAAAAGGCAACTGGGAAAGAATATAAAAAAGGGAAAGGGTTTAAGACTACCAGGAACTCCGTATTCATGGTACAGCGGGAGATCCGTGAACGGATCAGGTCTAAGAATACCAGGAACGGTTTATTAGTTGAAAACCCAATTGTTCCCATGTCAATTTTGATTTAATTGATGCTGCTAACAAAACTAGCGATACAAACTTCAGAGGGGTTGTTATGAGAGATCAATTACCGAGAAAACCAAATAACGTTGAAACTGGTATCATCAATCTTGATAACAGCAGCGGATCGGGAAGTCACTGGGTTGCATACGCGATTGATCCACGTGGAATTGTTTATTTTGATTCATATGGGTTAGCCCCACCAAGCGAGTTTATGCGGTATATAAATTCTTCGATGAAACTCAAAGAGTTTCCGATTTTTTATTCCACGCTGCCAACACAACAATTAAATGATCCGCCGATATGCGGACGTGAAGTATTAAATGTCCTCGCGGAGATTTCATTAAAATCCTTTGGATTTCCGTGGAAACCACCTCATCTGGTTGTAAATGAATACACGAGTGGGAAATTAAGGTAATTTTAGAGAATCAATGAATTGAAAATACTAGAGTTTTTACAATAATGATTGATATTTGGGGTCGATCTCTGTCAATGTTGAAACCAACAGCGGAAACATCTGCGGGTTCTATCGAAGATGTAAAAAAAATAATTGAAGATGAAATCGCTGAGACGTTAAATTTAGCAAGTGTTGACCCGAACGAAATAGTTGTATTTCAAGATCGCCAGGGTAAATTGAAAAGCAGTAATATATCCGCGGATGACATTTTGATACGGCAGAGCGATGCCGCTGAAAACTCTATTGCGCTGTATTACAGCGGCGGATGACTTAAACCAGGCGCACTTGTGTCTACGATCACCGACGCGATTGCCGCCCACGGCCGTGAGCTGGATGATTATATACGAGGTTATAATACTTTTCGCAAAAATGTCGTACATAAATTCTTTGCAAACCCGCTTGTGGTTGGCATGACCCTCGCTGAAATTAAAAACTTTCTATCTTTATTCTTTTTTAACAAGGAAGCGGGAAGGATGATGAATGAAAATGAAATCAAGGCAAATTATCTCGATATTTACGCTGATATTTCTAAACTAATAGAAAATTTTGAAAAGGTACAAAAACCCACCAACGACGTCGTTAGTAAGTTTTTTGGATCCCCACTTGTGGCAGACTCGACTCTCGCTGAAATTAACGAGTTTATTATCAGGCATACTCACAATGCCTACGTCGCTAATAATTTCTTTGGTGTCCCGGTTACATCCTCGATGACTCTCAACAATATTAATATGTTTATGGTGAGACAAGCAACACTTAATACCATCGTGGATGATTTTTTGGGGAGAACACGTGAATCTGAAACCACATCTCTGACAGGCCCGACCCTCGCTGAAATTAGTGAGTTTATTGGCAAGCATACTCACAATGCCTACGTCGCTAATAATTTCTTCGGTGCCCCGACTACATCTACGATGACTACTCTCAAAGATATTAATATGTTTATGGTGAGACAAGCAACACTTAATACCATCGTGGATGATTTTTTGGGGAGAACACGTGAATCTGAGACCACATCTCTGACAGCCCGACCCTCGCTGAAATTAAAAAAGCTATTGACGAACAAAAGCTCACCAGCGAAATTGTTAATAAGTTTTTTGGAACGTATGGCCCCCAAGATGTCATGACAAAATTTTTTCACATCGACCTGTATCTTAAAGACCAAGTACAGCTTAAAACCAGAGACCTTCTGGCTTCATTCTTTTCTAACAAGGAGGCGAGGGGGAAAACAATAGATCCTACCAGAATCATGGTAAATTATCCAGACATAGGCGTTAAAAATATCGTGTATACGGTCAAGCATGGAACCATGGATTGGACAAGAGACGTTTATACTACATTATCCATCGGTATCCGGGGTGTCAGCGGCAGGGGGGGGGGGGGGCGATGGCTACAGGCCAACATGGGTCGATGGTATCTACAGGCTAACGTGGATCTCTATCGATCAATTTAATATGATCGCGGACGGTAAAACCTACTCTGGTGGTACCGCGACGTTAATTACGAATGGTCGCGAACAAAACTTTAATGTCGTCGCGGTTGATAGATCCACCATTAGATCAAAAATAACTTGGTGTTTAGAACTTGTAGATGACTTTTCCGACTGAAGCTGCCATACCTACGACATCCCAACCCATCCACCCACCTAACACCCGCCCTGACCCCTTAACGATGGCGAATAATTGAAAACACTAGCGGGTTTAAAATAGTAATGACATCGATGAAATCAATTGAACCGATAATAGTCCCAGAGGTATCACAATCGCATTGATATCGATATGATACCATGAAAGAATTTTCCGCGAATTTGAAATCACTTTCTGAGCGTTATCGTGAAAAAATGAAAAAATACCGACGCAGCGTAGCAATCATCGACATCACCATGTACTCGGTGTCCAGTGTGATGGCCAGCGCCGGGGTTATTTTGTCGACGGTGACCATGATGGCTCCGATTGCAGTTCCAATCGCTATCTCCGCGGCAACAACAATCGCGGCAGGCGCCACCGCGATAACTAAAAAGTTATCATCGTGTTCTCAGAAAAAAATCGCCAATTATACAGCTCGGTACAGGGTGGTATTTGACGCGTACTCGAAATTATCCGAGTTGATCTCGCTGTCGATAGATAATTCGTTCATATCCGATGTTGAATTTTCCTCGATGACCCAGTTGTATAACTCCGCGATGTTGAAATTGGAAATTGAAGACAGCGTTAACAATAATGTCACTCGAACTGCTTCAACGAATCGCGGAGAATACCACTCCGATACGAACAAGCATGATATCAATAACATCAACAAACCCTGAATTCAACGTGAACTTCCCTTCTCCGATTCCAGTGCGCGACATCGCGCTGGCAAAATTACGAGTATATCATAGCTGGCCCAATATCAGATCGGTTGCATTCTATATTCATCTGCACCAACAGCTCCTCCAGGATTTTTAATTGTTGAGGGTCAAACTAATCCCGTCTATATGCGATGCCATAATAATTCACTAACAAGAATTAATTTCAGACTCACTGACCAGTCAAATAATTTGATTGATCTACGCGGTGAGGTGTTAGCGATTAGTTTGTTTGTAAAGTCCTAAAGACTTGATCAAATATTCGGTTAACCCATAGCAGCAGGGGGGGGGGGGGCGATGACAACACCGTTGCGACGGTTTATGGTTAAGCAACGAAAACGCGAATAGAGTATCACCCGCGCAAAACTCATGTTTCGAGCAAGAAATCAATAAGTCTCCGTTTACCAAAAGGAGACTTTCTTTTTTTTTTGGTTAAAATATGAGATTTCGTAGGAAGGCTCTATTTTATGTTTTGAAGGCTTAAAGTGATTTTGTCGGAAAAAGTTGTCTGATGCGCCCCCCCCCCCCCCCCCCCCGCTGCTTATATTAATTGTTAAATCAGCATCACTTCCATATAGGTCCAGTAAGCATCTCATAAAGGTAAATCCCATTGTCTACATAAGCATCAATAACTAGTTTTTCAAAATGGATACTAAGCAACCATATTGGAAGTCAGAGTGGCATCATTTTAATTATTAATCAACCAACTATGATACTAAATATTCCATGTCAGATTACATTTAATTGAAAAGTAACGCTAATCGGAAATTCATGATAGCTGCTATGCTAGCAGTATTGGGTGTCAAATCAAGACTATTTTTATTTAGGTCTAACTATACATCACAAGAAGCTTTTTGAGGAAAATCCCATGTTGATATGACCACCGCTCTAGAAGGAGAGGCAATAACAATATTACCAAGATGGTCACTGTAGTGACCATATTGGAGCTCAGGTCAGTAACATTTTCATTGGGCACAACTGGGCTACTTTAAAAGTCTTCAATTTGAAAAAAATATTCAATATTAGTTTTGATTAAGGAGACGTAGCAATAACAACATCTTCAATGTAGCCACTAGACAGCAACATAAATCTATGCATAATTCTATATATCCTGATATTCTACTGACCCCACACACATATAAACACTGTGTAGAATTCCACAAAAATACCATGTGGTGAAACCATCGTGTCAAACTCTCAATATACCATATTCAAATACTGAAATAACAGTAATCAAGGCATTGCTTGGCTATATCCATGAACCAGGTTTGATAACAAAATGTTAATACCAAAGATGCCAGCAAATAGGAGGAAGACAAGGAGTCACTTGCCCCACCACTGATTTCATTTCTAAACATGTCAGGGCCTACATCTGTAAAAGTTAATAGCTGACAAAGCGTTTGCCTCCCACCCCACAAAAAACCTATAATTGCACAGGTGTACTTGTTTCATACAGAATTATCTTGCTGACATCTTTACAGATAAAACCTGAATCAAATTCAATGCATTGGTTGTTAACTCATCTATTGAGACTAAGAACTCAATACAAGATAGGGTCAAAATTCATTTGGATATGTACAAGTCAATATTTTGTAAGCCCTGTGAAGTACAAGAAAATGAGAAATATCCTTTGACAGTTACATTAGTTATAACAGACGTGTTGATCTAGAGACTATTGGGGTAGAGAGTATCTGGATTGAAGTAACCTTTGCCAAATCAAAGCCAATACTCTTATGTTCAGTTTACAGGCCACCTAGCTCCACAGCTGATTGGATTAATAGATTTGAGGATCAAATTCAAAACGCATTACTAAAGGAAGATTTAGAAACTATCATATTAGGTGATTTTAACATTGACTACATGAAAACTCCCCCATTAACATGGATAATTAACTTTCAAACTTACAACTTTACTCAATTAATTAACACCCCAACTATAGTAACAGATAAAAGTGATGCTATCATTGATCATGTCTATACTAATAAACCTCAGAACATAAGTGAAATAAATGTGCCAGTGTATGCACTGAGTGACCACTACCCAGTCTGTATAACTAGACATGTTTTAAAATCATCTAAAATTGAAATACAATACAGGGACTTTAAACAGTTTGATGAGGAAATGTTCTTAAATGATTTCGTTTGCAAACCCTAACAATCAGTCTACAATATAGTTGATGTCAACACTACTTAAGACAAATGGTATCAGATGTTCAATGCAGCCTTAAACAAGCATACCCCAATTAAAAAAAGGGTTAAACACCAGATTACACCCAAGTGGATTACCCCAGAGATCAATTAGGCTAGGTACCTAACAGATAATTTCCACAAGAATAAAGACATAAAAAGCTATAGAAAGTGGAGGAATAAAACTAAGCATCTGATAACTAAGGCAAAAGAAAACTACTATAAACAGTCTATTAATGAAAATAAGAGTACCAAAACATTGTGGAAGCATTTAAAAGAGCTAAAGCCACCAAAGAACAGTTGTCTTCCCCCTAGACTTAAGCAAAATAATGATATAGCAACATCTGTAAAAGATATTGTGGAAATGTTCAACAATTTCTTCATAAGCTTCTCCAGTAACAGTATACAGAACCAGACAAACATTCAATTGAACTTGATGCTCTACAGTTATTTATAAGAGCTAAAATTCCTGATATTTTTCAATAGCTAATGTTAGTGATATGCTAATTAAGGTGAATATTAATAAATCCTCTGGATTGGATGGTATTGGTCCACGAATTCTTAAAATTGCTGCACCAGTAATACCAAAGTCACTAATACATATCATAAATTTAAGTATAATGAGTGGTAATTTTCCAGAAACACTGAAATGTGCAAATGTTACACCTATCATTAAGAAAGGAGAAAAAGAGGATCCAGGAAATTACAGACCAATATCAATTATACCTGTATTGTCAAAACTGTTTGAAAAGCATGTAGCCATTCAGGTTTATAATTTTTTTTTAAAACAAACTCTCTATTTCATAAAGCGCAATCAGGATTTAGAAAGTATCACTCATGCCAAACAGAACTTACCAAATTAATTGATCTTTGGCTGAAGGAAATGGATAATGGACATATGACTGGGATTGCTTTTCCTTGACTTCAAGAAAGCTTTTGATCTTGTTGATCATGAAATTCTGCTGCAAAAGTTGAACTGTTACAGGTTTGACAATCCTTCTTTAAACTGGTTAAGATCATACCTAAACCAAAAGTCTCAACAAGTAAGATTTGGCAATGGATAATGGATGGCAGGCCATCCTATAAACGCTTCTAGTGCATGACCAATAGAACAAACAGAAGTGAAAGATATTAATATATCACACTAATAAAGATGAATTATCAAATGACTTCATTTGAATATGTTGCTGCATACATATATATTTGATTCATTTTCAGTGCCAAAACTATTATTAGCATATTTCCAGCCAACAAAATATATAGAAAAAAATTGAAATACCTTCTGGTTTGATTGATGACACAGTTGCAGGTTCTGAAATCATAATATATAAGTGTATTATTTATGTGTCTTACTTTAGTACATATACAATAGACTGGTATGAAGTTTATTATGAAGACCGTATAGCTGATGACTTCTCAATTGGAACTGGTATATTTCCTAGTCAATGTTAGTGTTATCTGTAATAGTAATCATTGGATATATTTAGTGTCCCAAACTATAATATGATCATTTGGTTTTTAATTGTTTTCACTACATATATGCAAATGGTTCAAATATCAATTTAGAAGCTGGGTTCTTTATAGGATTTTAAAAGTTGATTCCTTCTTTGAAAAACATTGCAGCCATAAAGATAGCAGTCATTTTTCCATTTGAATAATTCAGAATATTATCAATGTATAATTGCTTATTGATATGTATGTCATGAAACTGTTCATGCTGATTTATTGTGAAATAATTAATATTATAGCTACTGAATAAAAAAACTATGAGAACAGTGATAAATATGGTTGTGATGTTGCATACAGAAACTATACAATTGCTCAATCAATTTATTTTGCTTTTCTTTATTTTTTTGGTGCATATGGAAGAAATTCAGGAAGGGATTACATTATATTGTCTATATTCATTTGTTTTATTGACTTACATCCATTTCAATACAATAATTTTGCAAGGACACTAAAATAAAAAACAAAACTACTTAATGTCATTCACTTTTTTCATTACATTAAGTAGCACCACACAGCATACTAGATTCACTTTTTCCTTCAACAAACTTTAAGGCTTATGTGCAGTTCATGGTTATTACACCATATATTTTGTCCACATGACTTATAAGAGCGTAGTACAAATAGTAAATTGTAATTAAACAAGAGTACCTAGATTACAGTATTGTAATTACAAATATGTACAAATGTTAATTGTCTCTAGAATCAGCATTTATTTTGTAGTTTTCAAAATCTCACCAAACATTAAACATTTCCAATAGATCCAAAGTTTCTATGGAATTAACAAAAGAAAACATGCAATTGTAAACTTAACCTTTTACTCATCCATAAAATCAGTAATCTTTGTCATTTATATACATGAATAATGTAGTACTAAGACACATGTACATGTACTTGTACATGTATAGATGTATAGGGGTTTGTGTGAAAGATGTTATAAATGCTTGACTTTTTCACTCTCTGGTGAAATTTGGGATACTAAATTACATTGCTTGTTGAATTGGCAGTTAATTAATTTATATATGTGACCTATACGTAATTATAATACAGTCTGGAATAAGTCTAAGTACCTAAAGCGAACAATGTTCCATTGTTTTCTTATTTTAAAAAAAGGGAATGTCCAATTAATTCCAAAGAATCTCAGACTCTTTGAAAAAAAAAACATTTACTAGACTTCAGAGAAAGCATTTAAAGTTAACACCAGAAAAGTACATGTGATATTCACACAAATTTGAAAGCATAATTGTCCTTGACAAAGAAAAAAAGCCTATCTTATGACAATGAACATAGGTCTAATATTCCTCCCACAAACAAAATAAGTCCCAAAATAACTCCAAATAATGTATACAATAAAAATGAAAGTTTAACAAACACTGTGGAAGGATTTTAAAATAATACTATATACAATAAAAGTTTTACAAACACTCTGGAAGGATTTTAAATAAGATAGATGCAAAATGTGCTGAGTGAGGCTGATCAAAGTGGGGTGTCACTGCACAATTACATGTAGTTATTCTTTTGATCAAAAAATCAATACACATTAACAATCAATTAACAGGTGCATTAATCCATTTGCAATTATTATGCATCAGCAAATCAATTAACAGGTGCATTAATCCATTTGCAATTATTATGCATCAGCAATCAGTTAACAGGTGCATTAATCTATTTGCTATTATTATGCATCAGCAATCAATTAACAGGTGCATTAATCCATTTGCAATTATTATGCATCAGCAATCAATTAACAGGTGCATTAATCTATTTGCTATTATTATGCATCAGTAATCAGTTAACAGGTGCATTAATCCATTTGCTATTATTATGCATCAGCAATCAATTAACAGGTGCATTAATCCATTTGCAATTATTATGCATCAGTAATCAGTTAACAGGTGCATTAATCTATTTGCTATTATTATGCATCAGTAATCAGTTAACAGGTGCATTAATCCATTTGCTATTATTATGCATCAGCAATCAATTAACAGGTGCATTAATCCATTTGCTATTATTATGCATCAGTAATCAGTTAACAGGTGCATTAATCTATTTGCTATTATTATGCATCAGCAATCAATTAACAGGTGCATTAATCTATTTGCTATTATTATGCATCAGCAATCAATTAACAGGTGCATTAATCTATTTGCTATTACTATGCATCAGCAATCAATTAACAGGTGCATTAATCTATTTGCTATTACTATGCATCAACAATCAATTAACAGTTGCATTAATCTATTTGCTATTATTATATAACATATATTGTTTCACCTAAATAACTTTATAATTACTTTAACATTGTTTGATAACCTGCACATTATATGACTGAACAATGCTTAAAAAAACCTGATGAAATAGACGTCAATGGACAAAATATGTGAACACCAGTCAAAATTAAAAGTATGCATACTTTTTCATTGATTTTGGTATCCCTGAGAACCCTGAGTATAATATATTCGTCTTGTTTATATTTCATTTAATATACTTTCTTTTCAGCTTATACTGTAATTTTATGAGTTATTTTCCATAACTAAAGCCAAACCAATGCCCATTAAATTTCTGTGCAAAAGTTATTCTTCTTGTCTAAAGCCAGACTAATGCCCGTTTATTCCCTTTTCAAAAGTCTTTCATCTTGTCTAAAGCCAAACTTATGTCCACGAATCCTCTGTCCAACAGTTATTCTTCTTGTCTAATGTCAAACTAATGCCCATTCATTTTCTGCACAAAGGTTATTCTTCTTATCTAAAGCTAAACCAATGAACATAAATTATCTGTTAAAAAGTATTTCATCTTGTCTAAAGCCAAGTTTTCCAGGGGTTTTCCAAGTTTTTCCTCCACCATTATTACTGGCTGCCATGAATAGCCTATCTTGTGCTGAAAAATGATGTGAAGCCCTGAAATCAAAGCAAAAACATCTACTGACACAGCATTAAGGTCACCCATCCTAACTGAGGCTAAAACTAGCATAAAACCATCTTATTGGAAACGTTTAAGAACAAAGCTTCTGTGGTTCATAATGGGATTTTGAAAATGTTCAAAGGACACAGGAGAGAATCGATCTCAGAATTAGTGAGGAAGATACTAGACTCCAAAGCTCAAAACACTAATTGAGATCGCAAACAATCGAGTAAGACCCAATGCCGGGACCCCCCCCCCCCCCAAAGAACATCAGAGAATTTAAAAAGCCTTTGAAAGTGGATACAAAACATTCCTACTGCACTAATCACAGAAGCTTCTCCACTTTGAATCACGAACTTCAAATTTGAACTGTCTCCTGGCCTGCCCTATGTAGTTCGACAACTGGTACTGACAAAATGATAGTTTAATTATGAGACAAGAATGAAGTTAGAGATTCATCAGACAGGATATCAGAACCCCTGGGCAGCATCAACAGGTCCCTCCTCTATGAAATTGTCATCAGCTGGTCCACCAACAGGTCGAGAAGGTCATTATCTTCAGTCAGGATGCAAGCAAGTCCATTAAAGATCTTATTAAACATTGGAAAAGTGACATATCAGTTGGTACAGAGAATATTCCATCAGGGCCATATAGTCCCTTCTGAACAAACTGCCAACCTGGATGCTCTTCTTGCCAGGAATGGCAGATAGGGCTGTCAACCTTAAATGGCGCAACAGGTACCCGGGTAAGTTTTCCGTGGTTTTTGACAGCCCTAATGGCGGACCCAAAGCATCAGCTCCTCCAAGACAACCCAAATGGAGGAGGATCCAAACTGACATGCCAGAGAAGGAAAACAAATGTTGACCACTTTAGCTTCTTTGGTTCACTTTCTACTGGCATGTTGTAAGAGGAAACCATCAGGAAGTGACTCTTCAAGAGACTGCCACACTCCAAAGGCCAAGTTGTGCATATGAAGTTAATTACTTCCCAGAACCAAGATTCTATCAAACTATGCTATCTCACTCCATGTGGACATTAACTTTGGCAGTACAGAAATATGAAGATAGTGAATTGAGAATCTGGTCAGAAACTTTTCCTGACTGAGCCAAATACCAAGGTAGTGTTAAAATCAGAATCAGAACAGACAGAGGACCACTGTAGAATTGCATTTGCCAGCTAGAATGAGGAACTGGACAGGGAAAAAGTAAAAGTTTCCTAGGGGAACCATGTACACTGCAAAATCCCTATGAGAGGCAAGGATAGGTCAACATTACGATCTTTGCAACAAGAGAATTTGTGAGGGACAGGATTTTGGTGATCCTCTCCTCAGGAACACAGACTCTTCCTAGTACAGTCTGGAACATTATCACAGTATAAACAATGTCATGAGAAGGGGTAAGATTTCCAGGTTTGCTCTCAACCAAGACAGGTAGGACCAACAGTAGTATAATGATCAATGTGCAGTCTCAAGTTTACTGGAAGCATAAACTGAGCAAGTAAAGGCTTCCTAAGGGAATCATGTATGATTAAGAAGTAAAGACTGACCAACATCTTCACAATGGGAGCTATTATGAGGGATATGATCTTCTTGATCTTGTCAAAAGTAAGATGAACTCTTCCAAGTTCCATAAAGAATTTCATCCCAACCAATACTACTGCAAATCCTGAGATTCCATGGAAAGGATGAAGCTTTTGGTGTCTCATCCTTCAAAAGACTGAAAAGACACAAGCATAGGTTAGCAAGTGAGGCAATAATGTGAGTAAGATTCCAGCTGGCGAATGGATCCTATGGCTGAATGCATACACCAGATATCAAAGTGTAGTGAGGAGGACCGACTACCCTTTTCCTGCCTTCCAAATACATATACCCAGAAAAACCTTCCATTCTTTCCTGGACCATCGTTGAATGTGAGAACATGTTTCAGATCGAAACATTTTGAACATCCACACTTCTTCATTTTCTATAACCTGGCTAGAGAACAGTCGGTGGGTTCTCATAAAAGAAGGAGGCACCAACACCAGATCCTTTAGTAAACTTGTTCATGTTCCCATTATAGAGAACACTGTGACCTTACTTCTATGCTGATAGGACTGACTTTTCGTATGTCCCTCTAAAGAAAGAGAAACATGGGAATAGGATTGCCCTCATCCCAAAACTATTTTTGCAGAGAGTGAAGATTAGACAGACTCTACTTATAAATATTCTATAATGTAACCCATTGACTGGTGACCAAAGTTTTAAGCCGAGTGACTGGTGGCAGCTAACTTGTCACCAGTTAACAAAGACCTGTCTAATAACAACAATCTGATGAAGCAAGCTACATCTGATTTATTATTATAATCATTTTGGTGAAAACACAGGCCTTCTTAGGAACATGTGTTTTGTTAATGACCTTCACCAGGTCACTTCCCTTAAAAGGGTACTGAAATTCCCTCACTTAAAGCATGTTGGCTCAATCTGTTTTCCACACTTTCTAAAGTACCCAGGTCAAATTCCTCATGTGCAGAGATTGCATCTGATCTAGCATCATGGCCCTTGGGCTTTACGAAATGTCAGAAGCACAGAAGTCTCAAAACATTCTTGCCACATTGGAACATTATCCTTTCCCACAGAAACAGAAAGGATTTCCAATATGTGGATGCTGGTAGGCTCATCTTCCTATCCTTATGATTATGCAAAAATTTATATCAAGTCCAACACTTCATCAGATCACAGGTAACAGGGTGCATCATGTACATGCTAAAATTATACCACAGGATTTACACATGCTTGAACAAGAAAAGTGATGTTGACTGAATTTTCCCTCAATGAAATGCAACTAACAGACAAGTCATGAAATCAATTCCCAATAGATACCTTCAAGTCCTCTGGCTTTGGGCTTGCATCAGGTGTGCATACACTGAGATGTGTAGCAGAAGACCTGCACACAGGTGCCTCTAATTACATGATTGTTATTCATTCAACTAAAGCAAGACAACTGAAGCTAGACCTGTCTATGCATAATCTTCTGGAATTTTACAAATAAAGAACAGCAGTTTAAGGTTGGCGTTTCCCATAAAATCTCAAGTTTCAGATTTTCTGGAGTGCCTACAGAATCATTTGAAGTGCAAGTTGTTGCAAAGGATCAGTCAATCCAATCTAATGCCAAAAGGTATCCATGGCCCATGCCCTCTGATCTGGGACAGGGAACATATATTCTATTTCTTCCAATAATGTGATGGGTTCCTCTGGAACATATTCACACATGGTATGAACTATGTACATGTGTTGGGAAGTCCAAATGCAGCTAACAATAGGACTAAGGTTAAAACATCCCTGGTCTGGAGCTAACTGATCCCCATACCAGCCCCTGCTCTGAAAGCATAAATAGAATTAGCGTCAACTACTTTGTTCCTAAGGTTGAAGCTCCTTGTTCACTCTTGTTACATGATCAAGTCCACCAGGATTCCTCTACAGTCTGAATAGGGAATCCTATAAGGACTGGTGCAGAGACTGTTCCATGTGGATCACTCTGTGTTTCCTGACCAACTGTCAACAAAAATATTTGTATTGCCCTGAATGTGGTGAACTTGGAGAGTAATCCCTCCCAAACTTACCCAGTGATGGAGAATTTAAACTTCTATGCAAAGAAAAGGAGCATATATACCTTCTTGTTGCCTGATGTATACTAATATTGACAAATTTTCAGCGGACCATCAAACAAGTTCCTTATATATTTGACTTAAGCAACCTTAAACAAAGGGATGGAACCTGCAGACTTCAAATGTTTAATATATTTATTTGGAACAATTAGATGTTATAAGAAGTCTTTTGGTGAAAAACCCTATACTGATTTTCCATTAAGAATGAATAGCAACAGCAAGATTCTGACAATGGATACCATGGCAGTGACACTGAATGTCAGATTTGCACCCTTGATCTTCACTTTGGTCAATCTGGATGTTTTACGAAGTCTCTTAATGAAACTACATGTATATAAGACTGTCCGTTCAACAGAAACAATCATAACAAATTATGTTACAGATGATAGTACCATACTGAAGATCTGTGGATCAAACAAGCCCAGTATGGCTGAAAATTGATGAAATCTGACAGGCCTAATCGTTAAGAACAATTAAGATAAGTACAACAATAATGACTGATAAGAAAATAACCTTGAATATACATATCATATCAGCATCCCAAATTTCAGTTTTTTTAAAAATATGTTTCAATATATATACATGCATACAAAATATTACGTGGGTGGAGTTGGAGGAGTGTCCAGCAAAAACATTGAAGCCTGTAGTCAGGGACCTAATTTGTTCCCATCCACCACAAATTTGCATGTGCTGCAAAATTGCTGTAGCCTATATGTGTTGCCCCCATCCCCAATCAATCCATACACATATGCTCCCAAAAACAATTATATGACATCCCTGTGGTTTTACAGATACAATTTCAAAAATCAGTATTTTCTGGACAGTTTTCAAATCATACAGACTTTAATGAATATGCTTTTTCAAATACGGGATACAACTCCCACGGGCTTGTTTACATGTATTAGTGACCTTAGGCATATCTTTCTTATATCCCATAATAAGAAACCAATGTTGTTTAATGCTATATTTCATTCCTTCACATCAATTTGAAAATAAACTATATTATCACTGCATGACCATCCTCTAGGTACAAATTTACTCAGTTCACATAATACTGCACAAGAGTAGATTCTGACATCAGTGTGTTAATGTGTATTGAAATTGACAAGTATTTTATTACATTTCATTTCACCAAGATTAGGTGAAAATTAACTCAAATAGATTGTACTAAAAAAAAACTATTCTAAAATCTGGCCAGTTGAAAAGTTTTCTACTGTGATATAATTTCCACTAATAATTATTACTTGCACGGTTTTCTGCTGTGTGTACTTGTTCAACACAGGTACATATTTTGAAACACCTTCTGCCAAGCTCTAACATTTATATTTATCAATGTCTAGTAGATACCTAATCAAAACAGAGCAGAATTGGGTTATTTAATTTCTTGATTTTTTCATCACCTCTTCCATCCACAGCGACTAGAATTTGAGACAACTTATTGCGTTCATGTACAAAATGGTGTTTATACCTGTCCAATAAAATTAGGTTTAGCATTTTATTCATATGTCTGAATGCAGTTGTGTGTTCAAAGAAATGAATTTTGACAACAGAAGCCCCACTTCCACATGTTCTTGAGACACCAATAGTTCCAATTCTTAACAAGTCAACTGTTGCAACTTTAAGAAACTAGTAAGCTGTAATAGAAAGTGCTCTATTTGAACTTTTTCCAAATCATGATCGATGTACTGTACTCTGATCCAAGATTTATAATTTTTCCAACTAAAACTATATTAAGCTTTCTTTGTAAGTTTTCTTTTAGTTAAACTCTGAATAAAATGTTTACTCCAAGGCGATCATAGTGAATATTCTAACATATCTACATAGAAACCTATTGACTAGGAGTTCAAATGGTGAGATACATGTAAAATGATCACGCCAATATGCTTAATAAAAACCAAGTATAAATTTTTTTTTAAATGCCTCAACATTTACTTTCTTTTATAGAAATTTGTCTGATTGGACAACAACTTAAAAAATATACTTGCTGAGCAAATATCAAATTCTTCAGTTTCATTTACCTATTCATCACCAAGAACTATATGATGACCACTGATTTTATCTAAAGATTTGGCACACTCAAAAAGCAGGATGTGTGTTTGTGTGTGTGTGTGTGTGTGTGTGTGTGTGTGTGTCTGATTTATTTACTGAAGACCAGTAGAAACATGTTTACATTCAGCCCATTTCCATGGTGATTACTTGAGGTTTTTTAATAAAGTAACTCAACAAATGAGGTTTTTAATAAAATAACTCAACAGACAAATTTTGATCTAGTAACACCATGGGACTCTGCATTATACTGCATGAACTGGACAGCCATTGTTACTTTAACTTTCCAGTGGTGAGCAATACACATTATTCTATGCATATCACAATATAGACAACCATGATTACCACTACCTTCACTCCACTTTGGGCACAACATGGACAAATTAAATGTCCAATTCAGACATTTGGATATTCTGAAATTCACAACAGATGGAGAGCCTGTTAGGTATAGTTAACAGTATATTCACTTTGATTATTCACTGTAATATGGTCAAACTAAGAGCTAAAGACTCTCTCTCTCTCTCTCTCTCTCTCTCTCTCTCTCTCTCTCTCTCTCTCTCTCTCTCTCTCTCTCTCTGTATATAATACCTTGAAAGCCATGCTTAATGCTAGAATGATTATTCACTTAAATAAGTTCATACATATGCATTTCATTTATTTAATCTTCAGGGTCAAAGCTATTATTAGCATAATTCTCCAGGTACATAATTAATGAGATAAAAGACAATGATAAACCTTCTGATTTAATTGATGACACAGTTGCAGCATCTGAAATAGAAAATTATGTGGCTTACTTCAGAGTCTTATTTAAGTACATGATGGATGGTAGATTATGAAGTACATGTATTTTAAAACTAAGTGATGTTAAAGAAATATTTGATTTGCTATTTTTGATGGAGAATATTGTAATTATTTGTAACAGTGAATGTTAGATACTTTTTCTTAATTTTGAAATATGTCCATTTCATTTAGGGTTATGTACATAATAGGTTGATAAACTGGTTCAATTTAACCAGCACACAAAAAGTAGAATAAGTTCATTCAATTTCATTTAATTTAATATATTTTTTTTTTCGGTTAACAATGTAATTCTAGTTATTTTTGTCTCATGCTAAATTCAAGCCCAAGATTTCAGTGTACAAAGATTTGCTATTCTTTCTCATGATGTAAATACTTAGTATAGGTGCATTATGTTCCTACTAAATGAAAGTGACAGACAGACATATAGACAGACAAGAGTGAGAGCTACCGATATTAGATGAACCACAAGCCATTGGATTATCACTGTATCTGCGTTTTCTCATTTGTCTAGCTATGTATTCTTCTTTACTCTCTAAAACATCCAATACATCTCTATACTGACTAGCTTTCAGTGCCTCCTCCAAAATGTCATACTCTCCTGCTTTTAAGATTCCTCTCTTCTCCATTAAACGAAACACATCTGTTGGATTCTGCTGTACCCTGTCCAACATTTTCTGAGGAATGTGAGACTCCAAGTAATAGATGAAATTTTTGTATGTCGGATCATTTGGATCCATCATATCACACAATTTTATCATAAGAGATTTGTGTTGTCGATTAACCTCCCTTGAGACTGATGCCATTTTCTATAAAAGGTGATAAAACGTTTGTTCCATTCAACGATTAAGTAAGTCTCATGGTACATGAAAGATACTTAGAAACACAAAATAGCCACATAACCCTCCAGCATGCAAAATAATTATCTTCTCCATTTCATAAGTGTTTCCTTTTTGATGACTCAAAGTATTCCATTTGAATTGGTTATTCAAATATCAGTCATATGTTTTAGCCCATATATTCATGTATCTGGTAAATATAAGACTGATGGGCTAAATCATTGAATATGTATCTAATATATACAGGACTAATAGATTCAAATGAAACTAGTTCACTCAGTAACATTATTTTTCGTAACTGGAGTTATAAGATCTATGGAAGGTCCTCATTTTACTTTATTCTCTGCTTGTATCATCCTTCACAGATAGGTATGGTATAACAGCCTGAAGTTTGCATCCTACACAGACAGGAATGGTGAACCGGCCTAGAGTCTTCATATCTTTCACAGACAGGTACTGTGAACCAGCCTGGAGTTGTCATATCCTTTATAGATAGGTATGGTGAACCAGTCTGGAGTCATATCAAAAGCAGTGTCTCTCTCATGTACTGGAAATGAATAACAAATGTAATGCCAGTTACATTCCTTGTACATTTTGTAGTACCCATAGCAAGTTACTGTCAGTTCACGTTTAATCAGGACACCCAGATTTAAAACCAGGAATTAATCATGTAGTTTATAATTGTTGTGCATTTGAACTTACAAACAAACTAATGAAGGAATTAATTTCTTATCATGGGGAAAAGGTAAATAAATCAAAATGAGATACTGAATCAACATAAAGATTTCTATAAAAATCTTTATCGAAGGAAAACTGATAGTTATCAACAAATCAGCACATGACAAAAGATTTACAATCATTGAGACACTTTGTTCATGGATCTAAGCTTACTTTTTCTGAGTGTCGTTAGGTGCATTAAAAAAACCTGAAGGATGAAAACATTGCAGGTTTTGATGGACTTATTAATGAATCCTTTTCAACTGATTAAATAAAGAGCTCTAAATTTCTGATATGAAAATAAAATTTTCTCTGATTTTGAGCCTCATGGAATTATCACATTTATTCCTAACTTTTAGATTTATAACAAATTTGGAAACCAATTTCATTTCTAAAGGTGGACTACCAAATAGCATCAACCTCAATTGCAAATAGGTTTAAGATGGGACATCCCTATATTAAAAGTGATACATGGTTTAATCTAAGGAAGGTTTTATTGGTGAAAACATTAGAATTTTATATTATTTTGGATGAATTTCCTTGATGAAACATATCAGTCCCCCCTCCCCGTCATTAATTGACAATTTTGAAAATGAATTTGACTCTCGTAAACGAGATGTTTTGGAAAATGCTCTGAAATCCTTTACTTTTGGTGATTCTATTATTGCCAGCAGTCCCAAGTATTTTGTGACAAGTCATGACTACTTGTCTCATTTCTATAATTAAGCGAGGTGTCATCAAGGAAACTAATACATGTATCTCCATACTTATCATAAGAATAAAAACTCTTTCCACTTAGCTAAAGAAAAAGAGACACATTACTGGTAATTTTTAACATGATGGAGAATCTAATCTGGGACTGGATGCTGATGATGCCATTTCACCATCCAATCAGAACTCTCAATGATTTTGCACCAGTTTCTGGGTTACATTGAACAGTATCAAAATTTAAAGCAATGATTCGCCATGACCATAAGAATATGACAACCTCATTTCCACATTTTCATAAGCTGATTATAAAACATGAAGTATGCAAATAGTCCTGGTTCTGATCGATTTATTTATGAATTTTGTAAGTCATTTTCCCCTCTTTTTTACAGATGATTTTAAAAAGGAATTTGACTCTCCTAAATTGGACATTTTTGGAAAATGCTCTGAAATCTTTTAATTTTGGTGATTCAGTTGTTCCGAGTATGTTGTGACATGTCCAAAAGTAATGGTTACTTGTTAATTTCCATCATCTTTAGAGGGGTGTCATCAAGGAAACCTATTAGCCCCATACTTATTTATCATAGGAATCAAACTTTTTTCCATTAAGTTCTTGACAAAGAATTTAAACTGGCTCAGTATGCTGATGATGCCTTTTTATTATTCGATGGCTATCCAAAGTTTTTCAGATCCACAATCAGAACCCAAGGATTCTGCATCAATGTTTCTGGTTTACATTGCAATGTATCCAAATCGAAAATAGTTGTTTCCAACCATTGTTGGCTAAGACAGTAAAAAATATTTTCCCTAAGCCTCACAACCCTGTTTCAACATGTTAGTCAGTTTTCTCACCCTCAGAAACATTTTGGCAACCATTTCCGATCCTCCTGAATGTTCTCGTTACCTGGGGGATGGAAACCACTCATATATAAAGCTCTCTGGATATGAAGGAACAAATTTTTAGAAGAACAAGTATGCCCCGACATGGAAACATTTTAGGGTTCTTAATGCTTTCACCCGTTAGAAATAGATTTTGTTTCAACTCTGCTATGTTGGAGATAAATTATGCAAAAAAAGTTAAATGAAGCGGCAAAAACTTCTGAGTTGTAGGATGAGTAGAAATCTGTCCCTCACTTTGATTAACTCACTGATTTTCCCTTGATTTATTCTTTGCTTTCCTAATCTTCTCTAATATATTTGTTTTTAAAAAAAAACATTTTTTAAAATAGATTTTGAATGGTAAAACAGAATAAAGAGAGATAAACATACAGACTCAACCATAGCTCATGTTCTTTCCTTTAATCAATACATGAACATCACTTGGATTAAAAACCTTATTCAAATAAACAATGGCTTTGCTGAAATGATTAAGACAAATACTCAAATAAATTGTTGTCAGGCCTCAAAATATTAGATTAAGAATCCATTGAACAGACTGACAATATTCTGGGTGAAAAGAATTTAAAGAAATTCAAGATTCAACTATTTCATCGTTTTAAACTGTTGAGTGTTGAAATCATCACTGAGCAATAAAAAATATTTCCCAATTAGCTGCTGTGGTAAGATTATTGAATGTCAGCCTGATATCATTTTCATCTAGGACAATGTGGACATCACTGGAAGTCTTTTGGTGAAAATCCTATATCATAATTATAATCCATTCTGGAGACTTCAATGGAAGTCTTTTGGTAAAAATCCTGTATCATAATGTTACAAGCCAGGGGTCTTTACTTGTCCGAGCGGTTGTCAAACCCTGTCGAGAATCCTGCTAGAAGTCATAAGTTTACCCCAAATATTCAAAGACTTCCATATAACTTAAGTTGTAAATTGGAATGCCCGAAGTGTCCATTCTAACATAAATTTTACTCTAATCTATCCAAGACCACAGATCTCTAGCCTGCATGGTTTCTTCATTTGGTTTCCATACCGCCAGCAGTTCACACCGTAGAAACTATACAACTCTCCCCTAAACAGCCTGGAACTATTTTAACTCTGTCCCCTTAGGCCAGTCAAGTTATGCTTTCCAGCCTTATTTTGCCATATAACTGCACCACATTTGCCACCCTGGCAACATAAACAGTATCTCCCAAGTCCCTTCTTATTCCTATGAATAATTTATCAGTTTCCCACTGACTATATCCAGCCACTGCAGTCACACCACCAAATTACAATGCTAGATTTTAATATGGACCACATTACTCGAGGAACATTCATTTGGTTTTGGCCTGACTTCACTACTAGTCAACCATGGTATCATGGAAACTCACCAACACTTTACTGCATGATGTTTCCTCCTAGAAATTGCTAATTACTTTGAGCTAAGGTTATAATTCTTATTATTCACAAAAGTAACCACACAAATCTAAAAATTCATTAAAACGGGGCACCCTCAAATGCACATACTTCAAATTTATTATAATAATTATCATCTACTCTGGGGAGTAATGACAACAAGACTTTTAAGACAGTTGTCATAGAAGGCAGTTTGGATGTACAACTGGAAGCCATATTGAATGTACAACCGACAGCCATTTGTGATGTACAGCTGGGACCATTTTCATTTTGGACCAACTAGATATCATAAGATGTCTATTACTGAAAACCCCATGTTGATATAACCATCTATTTGGGTAGGAGTAGAGATAACAATATTTTCATAAGTAACCAAATGTGGAAGAAAAAGATGTCTAATCCTTAAGCAAAGAAGTGCACCCATGATACAAATTGAATTGCCTTTCTGTTTAAACTGATACACATAATTATTGTAACAAATCAATTTAAAATAAAATTTCCTTGACAATGATAGATGTACTTTTTACAAACAAGACGTTTAAAGTATTGACCATTTATTTATGACTTTACACAAAATAAAGATTTTTGGAAATCCTTTACTGTATAGATTACGAATTATATATTAAATGTTATGATCTCCAACAGTTATATATTTCTGGACATTACAACTTTGGTAATATAATTAATTTCTTCTTTCTAAATGCAAAATACCAGTTGTACAGATCATGCTGTACTATAAAAAAAATATATACACATTTTAAAAGTTAAAAAATGCTATGTTTATACTACCAAAAATGGGAAATATTTAGAAAGCTGCATTAAGTAAAACATTTACCTTTGAGAGAAAATGTGGACACTTTCTTTAAAACTTTAACAACTTGTAGTATACTTCAGCTAAGTCTGAAAATTTATGTATCACTTCCCAATCTCAGTAAAACCTAATTTATTTTGATGTGTTTCAAACTAAAGCATGTATTTCATCTGGATTTGCTGGACCTGTGTGTGTGTGTGTGTGTGTGTGTGTGTGTGTGTGTGTGTGTGTGTGATAAAGTTTGATATTGCATTCACAACATTTGCATTTATATATTTATATTTATTAATACAGATGATGCAAATGAAGAGCCAGGACTGCTTCATAATTATGCATAACTCCCTTAACACTGTGTGATAACGCTCCGATCGCTGAGTGGTTAAAGCGTCCGATGCAGGAGGTCATGGGTTCAATCCCCGGCTAAGTCATACTTACACAAGTGGTATTAACAGCTGCCTTGCTTGGAGCTCAGCATTAAGAGGTTAGTGTTAGGACTGGTGTCAGGATAATGTGACTGGGTGGAACATCATGCTACTTGTCTGTGACATGATGCCCTAGTGCTAGACATCACTATAAACTGCCTCACTGCAGACATCGTAGCGATATGACTGATTTTTTAAAAAAAAAGCTAATTTAAATATCTTAATCATGCATCCTGAACATTGTGTCAGGAAGTATTAAAATGAACTTATGAATTTGTAACAATTTGGGAAAAAGCAATCAATCAGATGGAACTAAATCTCAGCTGTATGGGTGATTTGAATTTTCAACACCAAGTTTTTGCATGGTCTGTATTACAAATTTACTGGGGCCCCGAGTGGCTGAGTGGTCTAAAGCGCTTTCTGTTACGGATCACTGCCATCTCACCTCTGCCTGTGTGGGTTCGAGTCTAAGTTTCGGCTAATATAGTTATGTGAGAAAGCTTGCCAGTAGCTTCTTGTGGGTCGGTGGTTCTTTCTGGGGGGTTTCCCAGGTTCTTCCTCCACAAATATCACTGGTTGCCATGTATAACCTAACGTATGATTAAAAAAGCTAAAAAAGTTGTATTATCAGTCATTGCTTGAAAACAAAAAAAGCAACACAAACTCCATTTGGAAAGTCTTCAATGAACTCACTGGAGGAACCCACAACAATCAGACAAATAAATTTCACTCACTTCTGGTAAATGACACCATAGTCACTGATGAAACTGACATTGCAAATGTTTTCAATGATTTTTTTCACCAACATTACCACAAAGTTAAAAGAACCAGTGATAGAAAACAACTTTAGTGAACTGAAACCTTAAGAAAAGCCAAATTAATGTACAGGATGTCAAAGGATAGTACTCCTGTATATTTACAATCCCAATTCCAGTATAAGCTACCTGGTAATACACCCCACCTGCGATCAATGTCTACAAAACAGATGCTGCTGAAATAAATACATTCCTTGTATGAGGGCCTCAAGGTAGATTAGTTCTTAGCTAATTGTGTTACCCTCTTTAAATAAAGTCACTATTATTATTATTATTATTATTATTATTATTATTATTATTATTATTATTATTATTACTGCATGCTGAAAAATGGCATTAAATCCTAAAAACAAACAAACAAACAAATTTACATTTGTATGATGGGGTTTGATAACTATATATTTGACCCTGTTCTAGACAATAACTAGCAAAATGCTGGATACATACTGGAAAATTTAATGGTACATTACAAGTACATATACAGACAGTCAAGCCAGTTTACAGGCAACAAACGGCAATATATGGACTCTTGAGAAAAATGTATCTAAAAAGGGTAGAATTTATAATAAAAAAAGGACTTTTCTCATGCATATAAGGCAATTAATGTTAACATTGAGAGGATTTACAGATTTATCAATTTTGGATGGGAAGCTTCCATCTGACTAATAGCTAAATGCATGACAAATTAGTCAAGAGATAACTCATTTGGTTGCCTTCTGCCTGATAGCTAAATGCATGTACAATTAGCCAGAAAATCTCACATTTTGTTGCCATCTACCTAATGGTTAAATTCATGACAAGTAAGCTATGAAATCACTCATTCAGCTGCCATCCACCTAATAGCAAAATACAAGAACAATTATCCAAGCTATAGCTTAGAGCAAGAACAATTAGCCATCACTCATTTGGTTGTTATCTGCTTTAGCTTAATTTAAGAACAATTAGCCATCACTCATTTGGCTGTTATCTGCTTTAGCTTAATTTAAGAACAATTAGCCATCACTCATTTGGTTGTTATCTGCTTTAGCTTAATTTAAGAACAATTAGCCATCACTCATTTGGTTGTTATCTGCTTTAGCTTAATTTAAGAACAATCAGCCATCACTCATTTGGTTGTTATCTGCTTTAGCTTAATTTAAGAACAATTAGCCATCACTCATTTGGTTGTTATCTGCTTTAGATTAATTTAAGAACAATTAGCCATCACTCATTTGGCTGTTATCTGCTTTAGCTTAATTTAAGAACAATTAGCCATCACTCATTTGGTTGTTATCTGCTTTAGCTTCATTTAAGAACAATTAGCCATCACTCATTTGGCTGTTATCTGCTTTAGCTTAATTTAAGAACAATTAGCCATCACTCATTTGGCTGTTATCTGCTTTAGCTTAATTTAAGAACAATTAGCCATCACTCATTTGGTTGTTATCTGCTTTAGCTTCATTTAAGAACAATTAGCCATCACTCATTTGGCTGTTATCTGCTTTAGATTAATTTAAGAACAATCAGCCATCACTCATTTGGCTGTTATCTGCTTTAGCTTCATTTAAGAACAATTAGCCATCACTCATTTGGCTGTTATCTGCTTTAGCTTAATTTAAGAACAATTAGCCATCACTCATTTGGCTGTTATCTGCTTTAGCTTAATTTAAGAACAATTAGCCATCACTCTTTTGGTTGTTATCTGCTTTAGCTTAATTTAAGAACAATCAACCATCACTCATTTGGTTGTTATCTGCTTTAGCTTAATTTAAGAACAATTAGCCATCACTCATTTGGCTGTTATCTGCTTTAGCTTAACTTAAGAACAATTAGCCATCACTCTTTTGCCTGTTATCTCATTTAGCTTAATACATGAACAATTAGCCATCACCCTTTTGCCTGGTATCTCATTTAGCTTAATACATGAACAATTAGCCATCACTCATTTGGCTGCTATATGATATAACTTAATGTAAGAACAATTATTAATCACTAATTTGGCTGTTATCTACTATAGCTTAATGTAAGAACAATTAGCCATCATGCAATGCCTGCTATCTAGTATAGATTAATTTAAGAACAATTAGCCATCACTCATTTGGCTGCTATCTGTTATAGCTTAATACAAGAACAGACCAAGAAATCTGTATTAAGCATATTTTCAATGAAACATTCTCCCAAGTAAATTTATTGTATAGTTTATGAAAACAAATGTACCAAACCAGCCACAATTAATTTGTTAGTCATTTTAGACACATAACACAGACAAAAATTAACTGGGCTCTCTTCCTAGATTCCAAAGTTTTGTATAGTATCCCCTCTCAAGATAGTGTAACTCTTTACCGGCCATTTCTGTGTTGACAACAAACAAAATACACCAAACAAGTCCACAGACAGTACTTTTCCACTGAAGAACTTCAATCATTTTCCATCAGAAGTTGGTTACACAATCTCAAAGGTGCTCTATTCTAATGCATTACCCAACCTTAAAAAATTAAAATAAATAGTATAATTAAGTCAGTGAGCACTTTATTGTAAATTGCAAATGCAAACAGTGGATTGGTCACAAATAAAACACCCACTGACGATATACAATGCAAAAAATTGTTACTTTGCACTAAATAGATTACAGTAACACTCTATCTCTCTCTCTCTCTCTCTCTCTCTCTCTCTCTCTCTCTCTCTCTCTCTCTCTCTCATAGTTCCAAAATTACATCAACAGCTATATTTGTGAAATCCTGGCAGATTTATCACTGAGTTTACATACATACGTCTTACATACATATACAGAAATTTATAAGATAATTTTGTTTTAGTGTGCCTTGTTCAAAATGGTCCATTTTGTTGGTTGCATATAAGAGAAACTGCCAGGTTACCCATCATCAAAGTTAAATAGGAAGAATATCATTCACTAATTGGGAAGCATCTTTTGGTGCTTATGATCAACTTAGCAGCTAAGAGTCTGCATCATTATTTGTCAATAATAAATGACATATGAACAAGTTAAAGTTTTGCGCTATTGTTTCTTGAAATAACAGTAATGTCAACAAATGCAACATCTTTTTCATTATATCAAATTCTGTGTCATATATTGCCTTGGTGATGAGCTTTAAAACAAGCTGATTAACTATTTACATATCATGCTTTTTGTGCATAATTAATTTTCACGGATTTAGTAATACACCAAATTTAGAATTTTATGACCCAATAAACAGTAATCCTTTTTAGGAAAGAGTTAAAACCTGAACTCTCAACAGGAGTCTGAAAAGAAAGTCAAGAGCTAAATTTTCAGTGTGCTGTATAGAAAACTGCTAATAAAACCTTCCAAAAATGAGTTTGTCCATGACCTGTAAATAAAGGTCCAAACAATGAAGAGCGCTTCAGAGACCTCCCAAATTATTGGCACCAACAAAAATGTGATTTTCCCAAAGTCACTGAAAACTTATTCATAAAAATAGGTATATTTACAGTATGCATTGTGATTTAATAGTACTAAATATTAGGGAGCAAAAATCTTTGTGGAGGCTGGTAGCAGAATAGTCTGCTCTCTAAACTTGCTGAAAATGAGTCATCTGACCATCGCTACAAATTCAAATTACCTTTGTATTTAAATGATATACTGTAAGCTTATAACAACCACTTTAAATTCCATCATATCTGAAAATTATTGAACCATCATATTCAGCCAAGTGTTCATTTTTGTTTTTTGCCAGCCATCGTTACCTATTCCTTTTTATAAATATTGATTGGGTATTTAGTGGGTGTGTTTTTAATTCTGAGCACAGGAGTCTGACGTTTAATCAATAATGTACAACGAAATCTCTGACAACATGAAATCACCTTATCATAGTCCTACATATAAGACCTGACGCTCAGATATTCACCTAAACAAAACCAACATGTGCTATGTCTTACGTGTAGGACTAACCTTATCAGTACTATAAATTAACACAAGGAGTGCAAGAGTGCCCCCATCCCTCCGCACGATTCAACGTTCTCCCGCGTCTTTTATCGCTTCAGAATCGCAAGAAGTTAGAAGACTGAAAAAACTACACAAATCCATTCAAAACACAGTAACGTACCAACGCATAACTCTCTGACAGTGACAGCGAAATAAAAATATGGATACCTACTTGTCGGTCTACTAATTTGCTAAGTCCGAGTTTACTCTGACCCTTCCAACCCCATTACAGACATCGGGAGTATTAAAATTTGTAAATTGGGGTGGGAAGGGTATGATGAAATTCGACCAATGGGGTAATTGAACAGTAATTAAATAAAATTCCTATTCAACTTAACAACAAATAAATTGTTATCTGGCATATCTTTTTAAAATATCAATGAAAACTATGATACAATAGTGGAGCGTAACATCGAGCTTAAATAAAGCTCACGATATTATCGTAGAGAGAAATCGACGAACTGGAAAAAACAAAAACTTTTTTATGTAAGTTTGAGATTCCCTAGCAACAACAAAACAATACAGACTGATTTACCATAATTGGGTTTTTCCATATATTCGGATCTCTTTTATTTCTTCGAGACAAATATTTGATGAGATAATAATAAGAATAAAAATAAATTTTTATTTTATGACGGTAAAATAATTAATTTTAAAAAACTAATATCCCTTGTGGCTCTCAATTATCAACATATAACATCATCTTCTTTCGAAGCAAATGATCACAGCGCCACTCGTGGCCATCGTACGATCACAGGAAAGGGCAACAATGACGAATATAATCTCAATATGTGTCAATATTTTCTTCTCTTTAACATCTTTGTATGCTTTTATTAAATGTTTCTTGGTTATAACAACGACGCAGTTTTCAACCGTTCTAAAAATCATGCAAACGGCATGTGATGCATTTATGACAGGGTTAGAAATGTTTAATACTGTTTTGTTTTCAAAATTAAGTAAATTTTCATGTATCACAATGCAAATATTTATCTTTTTACAAAACAATCATTAATTTTAGATCAGATTACTTTTCTACTTTATTCAATACTGGAAAGAAAGGTAGATCTAATAAAGAGAATATCCTTAAATCATTGTGTAAAAACTGTGTTCCTATTTGTCTTTTTACTGACTTATAATTTATATAGTTTGTAATGTAACCATTATAAACTTGATACATTTAGTTTTTCTTAAACGTATTCTTGCAAAGGTTGTCAAGATCTTCAAATCCTTCATACATTCGTCTATGGGCAGCCGTCGCCGCCAAAATTACATTAATCAAATGATCGAGTATGAAATCAAATGATTTAACCTATCAAATGAAATGACCAATCCCGATTCCGAATGATGTGGTGTCACATGAAATGATTTAACAAACAAAACCGAATGATGCATTTAAATTTCAAATGACGTGATATTAAATGAAATGATGTAGAGTGAAATGAAATGATTTAATCCATCAAACGGAATGATGAATTCAGATTCCAAATGATGTTGTGTGATATGAAATGATATAGCATGAAATGAAATGATTGAACCCCAAAAATGAAATAATGAATTCAGATTTCAAATGATGTGGCGTTAAATGAAGTGATATGGTATTAAATAAAATGATTTAAAGAACTAAACGGAATGATGATATATGCTTCCAAATGACGTGCTATTAAATCAAATGATGCAGTCTAAAATAAAATGATTCAACTCAACAAATGAAATCATGAATTTAAATTCCAAATGATCTGGTATTACATAAAATGATTTAAAGAACAAAACGGATTGATGAAATCTGCTTCCAAACGACATATTATTAAATGAAATTACGTAGTATGAAATGAAATGATTTAACTCAACAAATGAAATGATGAATTCAGATTCCAAATGATGTGGTATTAAATTAAATGATTTAAAGAACAAAAAGGATTGATGAAATCTTCTTCCAAATCACGTAGTATTAAATGACATTATGTAGCCTATAATGAAATGATTTAACCCCCAAAAAAGAAATGATGTATTCAGATTCCAAACGATCTGGCGATAGTTGAAATGGTATGAAAAACAGAATGGAATGATCAGTTCATATTCCACATGATGTGCTATCAAATGAAACGTTTGGAATGTAAACGGTCTGATCAAACTGTAAATCAGCTAGCGTAAATCCAAACAATCACAGGGGGACGCTGTTATCTATGACGTATGATGTCAGCACCCCGAAACAGAATCGACGGTCGTATTTACAGCATTCGGTTGAGATTTTTGCAGACGAAAGATGGACAGCAAAGCAGAGGTAAGTGTTTCTTTTCGTATTTTATAAACAAGAGCCATGTTTTCCAATCATGATTAATGAACGTGCGTGTATTTTTTTTCCCTTCATGTTCTGCCCTGTACTGCGCGAGTTTCTTAGGCTTCAACAAAGCGAGATCTATCAACTAAAGAGATTAAATCTTGATTTTATTTGATCAATATGTCTCATGTTACCAGCCATACGTACACCGTCCAAGTTCTGTATGTAAGAAATCTTCTTTTTGCTCTATTTAATCTAGTTTGCATTAACATATTACTGTTGTTTATTTTTTCTTTTAGTTTTCCTCTGGGAGGTCGAATATGATTTTATTAGAAATCATGATTCGAGACTCTTTGAAACACCACACTCCTTTCCAAATGTATTGAAAATTTGGGGAGGGGGGGACATAGTCATACATTTTTAAAGACTAATACGTGAACAATAAACATTTGCATTCTTCGAGTGTTTTTTGCGAAGAAGAAGCACAGATTATGCTTGAATAAACCCAAAAATTAGCTAATGATGTATGAAAAAAAAACAACGAAAGGTGATGGATTCTATCAAATTTTTACAAATAAAATAAAACAGCATCACCGATTTGTAAGTGATACCCTTAGGGTAATACATCAACGTTAATAAATCGTCATGTGTGTTGATAGATCAAAACTTTTGTTGTTTTCTCCCCGAAAAGGGATTGAAATTTTCCATCAAGCGGACGTGATGGGAAAAATGGTTGTTAAAGTGGATATTGTCATCAGTCTGTCGTCATGTCCATGTTGAGATCGTCTAGGGGAAGCGATGTCATTTTAGTTTATTGGTGAAGTAAGGTTGCAGGGTTATGGTTAGGTTAGGGTTAGGATTAGGGTTAGTTATCAAAACAATAAAAGAGATTATCCGCCAAAATAAAAATCCCCCCCCCCCGATTGCCTCAACATAGTAAATGATAACTGACACTCTGAACACACCATACATACATGAGTAATACAGGTACGGAACAGAAATTCTATAGACAGGTATTCGCTTACTCACCTAGAAGGAAATTGTATGAGTTGAAATTCTATAGACAGGTAAGATAGCGTTCGATGATTTAATCACTACGCGGAAGTATAATACAGTGTGAAATTCAAAAGAATTTTGGGGGTGAGTTTTTCACTTACAATTTAAATCGTACATTAATTTAAAATGGTAAATGAAGCACTAACGACTAAATTAGCACGACAACGATTAGTTGTGATTAGAAAATTTATTCCAGTTCGTGAATCCGTTCGAAACAAACTAAAAGCAAGACAGCAATTTCAAACTGGTTTGCAACAGACACTGAACAATTATTTAAACCCGTCACTTCAACTACTGAGAGAGTTATATTGGGAGAGACTATTGAGGAAGAAGATAGAAAAAAGGGCATTCTCCCGTTGTTAAAACAGATAGCTGGAGATAAACAACAAAAACATGATGAAGAAGAACAACAGGGTAATATTGGTAAAACAAAGGGTATTTCTTTAGTTGATAAAATAACCGATGAGGCTAAAACACTAATAAAACAAATTCAATTATTAAAAACCAGTGATTATCACGCTTTTGGCGATTTTGCTGTTAAAAGTTATTATTCAAAAAATGATTTTTTAAAAGACGATTATAAAGGAAATATAAAAGCAAGCGATAATTGGGTTGATGTGTTGTATAAAATAAACAGGGGATTGATCGTTTAAATAAAAGAGAACTGGGGTATATAGAATTTAAAAAGGGAGTTGATAACTATGATAAACAACAAATATAAATACGACAACAAGAGAGGAAACGTCAAACACCAACACGGAGACAAAAAAAAAACAAGAAGAACCTCAATGGGATATACCACTTGAGGATGATTTAGAAAGAAAACGTCCAACACCAACACGGAGACAAACTTGAAGACAAAAAAAAGCAAGAAGAAGAACATCAATGGGATATACCACTTGAGGATGATTTAGATAGGAAACGTCAAACACAAAAATACAAACAAAAAAAAAGAAGAACCTCAATGGGATACATCACTTGAAAATGATGATGGTGAAATTTTTAGATACTTACAAGATCAGGAAAGGGATACACAAGGTGCAACTGGTTATAGTAGTGGAAAGGAATTTTCTCAAAGTGGATATCCAAGGCGGTTTTCAGGTAGTGGTCTAGTTCGTTGTCCTAGTAATATTTTTGGGGATATATCACGATTAGAAATTCTCGTAGGCGGGAAACGAGCTGGAAATAACTAACCGAAAATAATTAATGAGGCAGCTGATATCTGCAGACGACTATTTGAGGGTGGTATCATGGATATTGGTGTATATCGAGAGTTTATTGATGAGCTAGCAGACGGTTACCATAGTGATTAATTTGATGACTTCGTCGAAAATCTATAGGATTGGAAATCGTTTACGATTTCGCTATGAGATAAATAGCATTTAAATAAGATGATCATACACTACAACCACAATAAACCAACCATGGTCTATGTAGTAAATTCACGATTGCCAGTTAATAGAGCGTACTATGGAGATGGTCTCGGCAATAACATTGCATGGTTATTTGCAAGAATGGCTCCAGAAATAGCACCAATCGCAAAACAGTTATCAATGAAAGCTATTGATGTTATTCGTGATAAGGGTATTAGCGCTGTTGGTGATATTTCCGGGAAAGCATTTTTTTCCGCGGCTAAAGAAAAACTAGTAGCGTTAGTTAGGCGACGAAAGAAACCACCGGTGATGAAATCACCTATGACTTCGTCATTGGGATCACTACCATGTACGGAAATTATGCCTCCAAGTATTAGTAAAATAATAAACGACGTAGTGGATCAAAAATAGCATCACTGAGAAGCGTCCAGGATAATATTACTGCAAATATGATAGCGGGAAGTGGCTTATATAGCTCAAGTGGCTCAAGAAATATATAATAATATGTTCAAATCGTCTCCTGATATGGACGCCCCAGTACCCAAAAATGATTCTATACTCAATTATCAGTATTATTCCTATAATGCAATACAACCAAATAGTCATTCAAGAATCGAACTTCAAGTCCAGGATACCAGCAAATACTTTCTACCCTCTGAAGCGTTTATCGAAGTAGAAGGAGAACGTGTACAAATGTTGCAGCTGATACACCATATGAACTTGGTATCAAAGTCGGCTTTGTCAATAATGATATCATGGCGCTATTTGAGAGTGCAAGAGACATGATTGATGGAAGAGAAATCGAGTCTATAGAACATGATGTTGATGTTGCCACAACAATAGTGGGGTTAGCAAGATACTCTGATGATTTTACAAGATCGTCAGGTCCATCTATGATGTTCTCTAAGGATCTCACTGATAACGCTGATCACATTCAGTATATTAAATTACGGACACCAAGACATAATGCAGTTGCTGTTCAACCAGTCGACGTTGAACATCAAGTTAGACCAGCTGCTGACTTTGATGTTATGAAAAACATTAATACTGATTACAACTTAGGGTTTGCAACATGCGTATCAATGTTGCAAGGACAGCGTCGACAATTTTCATGCGCGATTCCACTGCATCATATTTTCGGATTTTGTAGAAATGTTAGAAAATTTATCTATGGAGCGAAGCATCCAGTAGCATTTGTGAGAAAAGGTAGTGATAATGATGCAATCTGGCATGGTGCTGGTGTTGCTGATGGTAAAGTAAATTTAACAAAAATATCAATGTGGATGCAAGTAATATTCCATCAATCACCGTAGAGCAAAAATTACTATCATTTATGGATACAGGCCGCAAATCATTATTAAGTTGGCTAACAACTGCCACGGATATTATGAATTCTTCTGTTAACGGCGTATTTACTTAGGACCTGACATCAGAAAAAGGTGTTGCTGCGCCGCGGCATATATTAATTGCGTTACAGGATAAAACGCGATTGGGTTCACAAACACGCAGCCATATAATATTTGATCAAATAGGTGATTCTGAAGTCTCGTTGAGTGTAAACGGCCAGGGGGAACCAGCCGATGCTGTTTTACTTAATTACGGACAAAACCATATAGCACGCGCGTATCATCGTTTGCTATAATTTATGGGACGCGATAATAATGTGGATACCGGTCTACAAATATCACAATTGGATTTAAAAAAAAAAAACTATATCCGATTTATTACTTTTCATTGGAACATCTTGACTTAACCAGACAATCAGTCGTTGACATACACTTTCGAGCTCGTGTATCTCTTCCGGTTGCTCCAGGTCCACTTATCCCGGAGGACAGAGCAGTTGCTATTTTTCTCAGCGACAAATCAATGCTACTCGAAGGTGTTGGTGGACGAATGAAGGTAGTTGATGCACCAGTGGAAAATATGTAATGTAACAATTAGATGAATCTGTTATTAAATAAAATGTCATATAGTCATGTTAGTGTTACGTTAACTCCAGGTCAAATTAAAAAATTGCAATCAGAATCAGCTAAAAAAAATGTGGAACCACAATATCGCTGAAGCACAATCAGATGTCTGGCGGTCAGAATAAACAATCATTGACAACTCGTCAGATAAAACACTTTATTGATGCCATCAAAGATAAAAAAAGGTGTTGAGATCACTCTCTCTGCGGCCGCAATCAAAAACATGATAAAATCAGGTGGTATATTCCCACTTCTCGCTGCGATTTCAGCATTAATTTCAGCTGGTAAAGCCGCCGCGTTAGGAGCTGCTGGAGCTCTTGGTGCAAAAGCAGTAAATAGTATTGCTCAATCATATGAACCAAAAATGGGGCGGGATACAAAAAAAAAAGGGAAAGGGTCTAAGACTACCAGGAACTCCGTATTCATGGTACAGCGGAAAGGGACTGAGACTAGGAACAGTTTACTAACTCGAGAACCGAAGGTTCCATCGCAGATATCGCCGATACTATCGCGTTGTTTTCCAAGGAGGGTAAACTCAAGACCAGGTGTACTTGTTTCTACGCTCACAGATAAATTAGCAACGCTCGGTGATAATTATTCATCAACGATAGAATTATTTAAAAAACTACGTGATGAATATAACATTCACGTAAATGCGTTTACGGCGTTACAAAAAGCTATTAACACTTTTCAGGTCCCTTAAACGATTTCTTTGGAGATCCACCGGTTACCACACTACAACTCACGGAGATAAAAGCAGCCATTGATAATTTGATAAAATTGCGATCAGATTGTGATACTCATGTATCTCAATTTACTACGTTACGTAAAAACTTTAACAGGACCGATGACGCCATTGATAGATTTTTTTGTAAAAAAAATTTGAAACCGGATGATGTTAAAATAGATCTCGCTGATATTAGCACAAAACTCGATGAAATAACAGCGATTAGGAGTTATTCGCGAGGATATTAAAGGACACGCGGTACTAATTATACGGAAGAGCTGTGAACCAGTCTAAAAATGGGTGAAGAAATAATAGAGTATATACGGCTTTGGTGGTCCATAATTGGTTAATAATGAAAATTTAAATTTTGGTAAAAAGATTTTTTGAGAGCTTATCCTATCTGTAATTTAAAAAAAATATATAGACAAAATTCTATTGATGCAAATGAAGTAAATTTAGAGGCTTCACCTATTAGTACTCAATAATGAAAGTAGCACCTGATTCATTTGGTGCAGAATCAATAACATGTGCTTCCTGCCAATTTATGTAAACAACATGCCGCGGGTCCTATGTTTTTCTACATTTAAAAACTTACATCAAGGTTAGCTGTGCATGGAAAAATATAGGTCTGATCATCAGCACCCAGAAATGTTAAGTTATTGAATTTTGAATATGACAGTGTTTCCATATGTTTACCATTGGAGTTGAATTAGTACCGTGTGTCCTTAAACGACCAACGATGTCATCAAGGATGATCTACTGAGGATGATAGGAAAACTTAAAAACATAAAAATCCCTCACGAACAAAAAAATATCATAAATAACGTGTACGCGATCCAATACGGATCATTTACGTGGACACCACAAAATAACATATTAAACATCACCGCGACCGTCAAAGGTATTTATCGATTAACACTAGTGTCACCAACTCAATTTAATAATTCATCAACGAGTTCATCTGGGGTCAACAATATGATATCAACGATCATCGACAAGGGATCAATTGAACAATTCACAATAGCATCCACTGATAATAATTTGGCTAGGGTTTCAGTAACATGGTATGTAGAATTCGTAGCGGATTTAGGTAAACAACTGAATTGAATTCTGTTGTAATAAATAAAATGTCATCATTGGCAACGTCACAGCAATATCGCTATGATCAGGTCAGAGAATTTCAAACTAAACTCAAAACACTCAACGAGGAGTATCAATTAAAAATATAAATAAAAATATCGACGAAGAATCACCGCAGTTGACGTTACCGTGTACTCGGTATCAGGTATAATACTCTCCTCGGTGACAATGGTTGCCCTGATAGCTGTTCCAATTTGTATATCAGCAACAACAACAATCGCGGGAATTATTTCAATAATAACAAAAAAAAATATCATCATGCAGCCAGCGTAAACTACAAGACTACGTAATTAAATTCCATGTTGTATCAACCGCATACTCCCAATTATCCTCGATGATATCGTCGTCACTCGATGACACATTAATATCCGATAGTGAGTTTTCAGCGATGGTACGTGTTTATGATTCCGCGATCTCAAAATTAAAGAAACAACATGAGTATAATAACAATGGCAACATCGCAAGAACTACTTCAATGAATAGCGGAAAACACAACCCCGGTGAAAACCAGCATGATCTCATGATCTCAATAACCTCAACGAATCCTGAATTCAGTGTGAATTTCCCTTCTGCGATTCCGGTGAAGGAGATAGCACTAGCAAAATTACGAGTGTATCACAGTTGGCCAAATATTAGATCAAATTCATTCGGTGGTCAATAACCGAATAATTCCCTGGTGTTTGCGAGTAAGAATAAACACGACGGGACTCCTGACTGGAACGTTGTTTCGTTACCATCTGGGTCCTACCAGATTGAACAAATCAATAACGAATTACAACGTAGAATGAAATCCATTACTGGAAAAGAATCGAAAATCGCTATAACGGTTCACGAGCCGACGTTATCATCTGCCATTGAGATAAATTCTCCCGGGTATGTTCTAAATATCTATCAGAGTTCTATATGAACCGTGTTAGGATGGCCTGAAAATCCACCTCGACAAGAAACCGTTAATTTACCACCTGAACCGAAAAAAATCTGATTATATTTCAACTAAGGAGGATTATCACGATCATTATGGAACAGCAGTGGGACCTATAAGAGAAAGAAGTGAAATAAAATGTTACCACTAGATAATTTTTCACAATATTTCAAAACGAAAAATTACGATGGTATGGCATATTATACCATATATGAACCAAATGTTACCAGACAATTCACATGGATGAATGACAGTTTTAAAATTATTAGAAATCTACTTGTGGCTGAAATTAGTAAAATCCAACCCAACCGAGATGATATCATCAAATACATTGAAGTGTGTAATACAATTATCGCCGACATGGATGAATTCAATTCGAAAATTGTTTATTATCTTAATAATAGTGTTAGTGAACCAAGAAAGGAGTTTGCAGGAAGGCATAATATACGCGTAGAAGATATCCTCGATTTTAAATTACCAGGATATACTGCACCAGAGATGAAAAAATTTCTTAATGATACCATCGATGATGATGGTTTCAAAACTCTTCACGACGCATGGAACAAAATATTACAACAAACAACAATCCTAAAACATAATAATGACCCAGATGGCGGTGGGCGACATATCGCTCCTCAAAACGTCGATATATCCTCGGTGATTGCATTGAATTTAGTATGTGATGTTATCGAAGGAAGTTACCAAATAAATCTCGAAAGATCAAATAAAGCCCAAGCAGGGATATATTTTATATTCATTTGCAACAAAAACTCCACCCGGATATTTAATCATTGAGGGTCCAACTAATCCAGTCTATATGCGATGTCATAATGATTCATTACCGAGAATTAATTTTAAACTCACTGACCAGTCAAAAAATCGGATTGATTTACGTGGTGAGGTTTTACAAATTAGTCTGTTTGTATAGTCTTAAGACTTTCATCGTGAAAACGATTATGTACCCCCATATCAGCATAGGGACAACGACTTTGCGTCTCCAAATAGACGCTTTTTTTCGATTTTGGAGGAAGCCTTGGTTTGCCAAATAGACGCTTCTATAAAATTGTCGGATTCACCACCACCCCCCTCTGCTGCTGTGTTTGAGAGTAGTTATGAAACTGATCACTGTGGCGTCTAGTTTCAATGGGCAATTCGTTCCACGTTGCTGTGCTCTCGAATGAAAAAGAAATTCCCGGATGAGAGATATTAATCAATAACATGAGTTAGTGAAGGCAATATTGGATCCAAGCACTCAAGCAGCAGTGATGTTAAAACTGGATCAACTTCGCATGACTTTGGTGAATTCTTCATCACGATTGTTTGTACTAAATCCATAGAGACAGGTTTAAATGCGGCTAACGATTGTAGCTGAAATTCTGTATCGCATTTGTATGGTGACAACGAGTCAATTGAAATTGTGTTCTCAAGCGAATCTCAAATGGTTTGTACCTTGTCACGGAAGACATTTGCAAATTGGTCTGAGAAGTCTAATGGAGAGAAGGCAGTTATAAGTAGTGCACATTGGATTCTTGACATTAGTTTGTTAGAGGTCTCTCTAAACACCCCAAGACCACCCCAATATTGCGTATATTAGCACCAAATCTAGCAAAAACGTAACAAGAAGAGGAAAAAAGAAAAAGAACACACACATACGGACATCGTTACTATCAATTATACATATTATTGGTTGATGACGCTATTTCTGATCATCTACGAAAACGAACTCTATGCATCAAATTTCTTTAACTCTATATATAGATAGATATATATAACAATTTCCTCATTAAATGGCGATGTTCCGTACTTCTCTCATTTATTTGAATTGTTTAATTGTTTAGGCTCCATGTTAATATTTGTCAAAATAAAGGAATGAAGGAATAGTTAAATTGTTATTGAGATAAAAAAAACAACTTTATATACAATAAATTTGCCATTTTGTTCAATTTATTTAATGACTTATTTGTGGTATTGCTAATTATTTATAAATGTTGATTAATATTCACGTTACTGTACCCAAAATATTCTTCGTCAAAACGGGAGTTGTTTCCCTTGGCAACTCCTGCTCTTACTAATTTTCCTGTTGCACAAAATATCGCTAAATATTCGCAGTTTTTATTTGTTTGTTTGTTTTTGGTTTTTGTTGTTGAAATTTTAAATGAGTATTATGTAAAGTTTAAGGTGTACTTGGAGAGTCTTGGGGTGTTTAGAGAGACCCAGTTTGTTAGTAATCTCGAAAAGTTCATTGCAGCTGGAACTCTCCGTGATCTTAGTACTGTAGTGGGATAACGTGACTAAATGGACTATGTAACGTCTTTCTTAGCGCTTCATATATTTGTTTATGAATAGTGAGTCTGGTGGTAAGCCAAAGCCTCTCCACTTTATATGCTATGTGGATGGCAATGATCACATCAGTTTGTTTGATTTAATTCAGTAGAATTAGACTCAAACATAAGAGCATGAAGACTTCATTGAAGTAGTTGAATATTCTTTGAAACAAATATCTAATCAAAGCTATCATCAGTCTAAGCCATGTTTCTTACCTTTAACAAAATTTCGAAGATATAAAATATCAAGGTCCTGCAGGCAGACTTAATTTGGTTTCAAGTTATAGACACAGACAGACATATAGAATAATAGAGTATGTGTGAGAAAAACAACAATGGACTGAGGAGTTAAATAATTTAATACTCAACTTTCTTTTTTAACAGCACACATACAAAGATAAATGAAGGTAAGGAAACCTTCATACAATCAACATTACAAACAGAATGGGAAAAGTTCATCCAGTTTGTGTACCTTTAAGACAATATGCAAGAAATATATACATGTACATAGTTTTTAACATATGTAGTACACAGAAAGGGAAAACAAAGATATTTTTATAATAGACATACATAATTCTTATTCAAAACAAATTATAAGCATTTCCCTATCTAATGCAATTTAGCTAAAGCTTAACAAGAGTAAACACTACATGTCTGCCACATATTAAATAATCCTCTAAGCAGACATTCATTTTGTACAGATTTTTAAAACTTTTATTCTGAAATAATTACCTTGACCGTTATCAATTTGACCCTAAAATCAATTTGAGTCTTCCTCAATCTGTATGAAAACAATACATAATGATTGGGATAGCACTGTGAGGTAGAACACGTTATTGTGTAAAACCATTAATTATTATTTTGGTTACTGTGAACTTTGCATTTGACCTTTTAACTAGAACATAAACAGATGTTTTCCTAACACCAATTGCAAGCCAAGCACAAAGTTGATAACCATAAATGATGCTGCTTTTCCTTAGACCCAAGTGCAAACCAATCCCAATGTTTGGTAACTGTAAGTGTTGAAGAATTGGTGTTAGTACCTGGAAATGACTTTTCTTCTACAACAGTTACTTTAACATTTGACATCTTTACCCTGCACTCTATTTGTAATTCCTAACCCCAAGCACAAAATATCCATAGTTTGGCTGTATATGGAGATGAACCCAAATTATTGTGCATAAACTGTTTTCATTCTTAGAATAAGTCTCGGTGACCAGAACTGTTGACATTTTCAACTGAAAAGTAATAAGATTCTTCCCTACAAGAAGTACGTGTCATCCACAAAGTTCATTAACTGTACATAATGAACAATAAAAGTTAGCAACCCAATTGGTACTGGAATATTATGCAGACATCATAGTACAATACACTCTAACTTATTGAAGATGTATGAAACTTATAATTCATTTGAATGGAATATTCTTTACAATGATGCGTGTCTTTTGGATTAACAGTTGTCCTATTGCTGTGATGTCTGCAGTATGGTAGTTTATAGTGACGTCCAAAACTGGAGCATCATGCTGCAGACATGTAGCATCATGTCCCATCCAATGAAATTATTTTGGCACCAGGATGACTAGCCGTAACAGTATCTTCTTACTGCTAAACACCAAGCGAGACAAGCTGTTAGTACTTTGGTATGACTTGTCAGAGATTTGCTGCATCCGAGGCAGACATTCAAACTATTTAAGCCACCGGAGTTATCTACTTTGCAAGAACAGGAGAAGTTAAATTTATCACCAGACTAAAACACTTTTGATATTTTTAATAAAACATTGGTTGATGTAAACTTGGTTGATATAAAACAAGAAATTATGCATTCAGATTTAAATTAATCTACTTAAAAAAATATTAGGAATGCTTTCACCATTTTTTAAAATGAATATCACTTTGCATACCTAAAAAAAAACCTGAATACATGTATACAGTGGTTTGACACACAGTAACTTGTAATACCCACAAAAGTTAACAGAAAGAAAAATATTTACAATAGACCTACTACTTTCTATTCATATAAATCCATTACCATTCTGAAAATCTATTCCGGAATCAATGGAAAATCATAGTATATTCAAAGATTACATAGCTTACCTCTGTAAAGCTTTCTTTAACCCTACATTTAGCCACGGCACTGTCAACATGAATTTTCATGCACAAAATACCTTCAGAATTAATCTATCCTGATCACAGTTTCAGCACTCTTACTTCTGAACATTTTTAAGTTATATTCATTCAGAGATGAAACATTGTCAGTATTAACAGGAACTATACAGACAGTGATACTTGTACTGATCTACCATTAGAGCAAACACCTACATACGTACATACTTGGAGAGGGCTAAAAGACATACAATAATAAAAATAGCATTCTTTAGTACAATATCAATATATTGTTATGTGATTAGGCTCTAATAAACAATAACACAGAAAAAGTGAAAACAACAAGCTTTGTAAAATTTAACAAATAATTTATTTCCTGGAAAAGATTGCAAAAATGGAAAAAGAACTTACAGTTTTAGGAATCAAATCCAAAAATAATCCATGAATTACATTACACAAGTCATATTAATGAAATGTTCTAATAGATTCAAGTTCTAGTCATGGTGGAAAATCCAAGATGGAGGACGATGACATATGCTGAAATCTGTTTTGTGTTAATCTACAGTTCCATGTAGAAACACAATATTTAATATTCCGATGTTGGAAATCAAAACAGAATTTTGATAAACTGTCTTTCGTCAAGAAATCTGCATGAGTACATCAAATATTTCCAGAGACACGAATTAATCCTTTAAAATCCAAATGAATTGAAAAAAAGTTAGCATGGATTTAAAAACTTGCCTTCAACAAAAGAAAATGATTTCATGTCATTTGTAAAAGCCCATAACTAATTATATTTCACTAAAACAAAGATTATGTTGTACTCTAATACGAAATTCCGAAGAAATTACCAATTGCAAAATCGAGGAGTCACGTGATCGTTTATATCACATACTCCTAACATGACCCTGACGAGAGCCAATCATATCTACTTCAAGTAAAAAAGTTGTTTACATCTTCACTATTCCAATCTTGACCTTGACAACAACCAATCATTTTAAAATAAACTTAAAAACTCTTTAAGTGTCACCACTAACCTTGACTGAAGGTAAGGGTCTAGGTCAACATTACTTGTTCACCAAAAATAATTTAGGCCAACCGATTTTCTGAAGAAAAAACGTCATCTCTAGTGAATCAATTTACACTACAATAGCAGTCATGAAAAATCAAAAAAAGAATTTAAAACTGACAAACAATATGAAATTCAAACATATATATATATATATATATATATATATATATATATATATATATATATATATATATAAAATCAGATATACACAACAATACACTCTAATGAATTGGTCAAAACCAGAAATTAATGTTGCTTACATATTATTTCTTTTTAAATTATTGTTCATAAAATACGCTTCTAAAGCTATTATATCTAAATCTAAAGGTCAGATTTTACTGGATAAAGGTCATACCATTTGAATCATGTGACACTTGGTTCATGCATTAATAATTACTTTGAATAGCCAAATGCTGCAGATTAAGCATCACATGAAAATTATGCAGTACACCCATTTAATTCCACAATCATTTATATGTACAATAGACAGTGGAGGGCAACATATTACAATATACAAAATAGAGTCATTAATATATAATGTATATCACCAAATAAACATATTTATTCCATCTTCCAACAATTCTGGTCAAAACGGGCACTCTGAGTTGGTCATACTATATGTAGGTATAACATGGATGAATCAATGTGTTAACACAAATACTTAATCCATGAGAGTAAAATTTAAATTTAGGTCAGAGTGACACTTAATCCATGAGAGTAAAATTTTAAGTTTAGGTCAGAGTGGCAGTCTTTGATTTTACGGGCTTACTAGTAGCAAAGATCCTATTTATATCCAATGTTTCAAGATGGAACATAACCAACACCCAAGAAATAAACTATAAACACATAATTTGAAGAAAGTTCATGTGCCGTGTAGACTTCTTTATGCAGACTTTAAGGATTTCAATAAAAAAAATATATGGAATTTAACATATTGAAATATTTATTCTAAGATTATTTTCATTTCCATCATTGGCTTTGAGTGGAATTCACTATTTGACTTAAAAATAGGTGTTGTACATCAATCATGAATTTTGTATTCTTTTACGAATGCATTTATCATTGGTTTCATGATATCAATACAAAACAAATCAATTTTGACAAATGCAAAGTTTTGTCAATTTTTTAATTAGATTTTTTTTAAGTACAGCTATATTAGCAGGTTCATTTGTATACTTTTTTGCATAATTTGTATTTTCCTCCATCTCCACTAAGGAAATAAACTTATAAAAAGATTAAAAAGACATTGCTTTTTAGTCCAGACAGACAGACAAATAAAATATGTACATGTCTTAAAAAATACCAATACAACAACATATTTTTATATTTTAAAAATATTCAAACCATTGTTTCCTAAATATAGAAAGAATAACTAGGTATAATGCCTTGTGATTAAGTGTTTGATTATCTGCGCTAACAATATAAGTCAAATTTAAAAAACATGACTGCAAGGGATTAAGGGGCAAATGTGACAGAAAAATATGGAATATTGACCTTTGACCATCACATTAAAGATATCACCCCCCAACAAAGTACATGACACATTCCTTTCAGTATATATGTGTTCCACATTTCACTTTTATGACCCTACAATTGTATAGTGTAAAGTAAAGTTCTCCTTGAGTACAGGATATCAACATAGTTAGAGTACCTGATATCAACATAATATAATTACAGGATATCAACATAGTATAAGTACTGGATATTAACACAGTATGAGTACAGGATATCAACATAGTATGAGTACAGGATATCAACAAGGTATACGTACAGGATATCAAAATAGTATGAGTACACGATATCAACATAGTATGAGTACAGGATATTAACAAGGTATGAGTACAGGATATCAACATAGTATGAGTGCAGGATATCAACATAGTATGAGTACAGGATATCAACATTGTATGTGTACAGGATATCAACATAGTATGAGTACAGGATATCAACATAGAATGAGTAGAGGATATCAACATAGTATTATTACAGGATATCAACATAGTATGTGTACATGATATCAACATAGTACGAGTACATGATATTAGCATAGTATGTGTACAGGATATAAACATAGTATAAGTACTGGATATTAACATAGTATGAGTACTGGATATTAACATAGTACCGTAAGTGTAAAGAATATCAACATAGTATCAGTACAGGATATTAACATAGTATGAGTACAGGATATCAACAGAGTATAATTACAGGATATCACACAGTATGAGTACAGGATATTAAGGTATGAGTACAGGATATCAACATAGTATGAGTTCAGGATATCAACATAGTATGAGTTCAGGATATCAAAATAGTATAATTACAGGATATCAACATAGTATGAGTACAGGATATCATCATACTATAATTACAGGATATCAACACAGTATAAGTACAGGATATCAACACAGTATAAGTACAGGATATCAACTTAATACGAGTACAGGATATCAACATAGTATGAGTGCAGGATATCAAAACATAGTATGAGTGCAGGATATCAACATAGTATAATTACAGGATATCAACATAGTATGTGTACAGGATATCAACATAGTATAAATACTGGATATTAACAAAGTATCAGTACAGGATCTCAACATAGTAAGTGACATGGCTTTTAGTGATGATATACAAAAATGCTAAGAGTCATCTCAGTTAAAATGTGATGGAAATGTAAAAGACAGATCCACCACATTGTCCGTAAAAACTGGACACCAGTCTGAAATATGACACTTTCTAGTGATGATGTATAAATATACCATTTCTTCTCTTTATCTCAAATAGCTTAAAAGTTAAAAATTGACAGGAAAGAGCGATTGAAATGTAAAGTATTGAATGGTGACCTTTATCATGAATCTCACAAGTGTTATTGAGTATGATACACACTTTCTAGTGATGATGTACAAGTATACCAAGTGTGCATGATACACACTTTCTAGTGATAATGTACAAGTATACCAAGTGTGTATGATACACACTTTCTAGTGATGATGTACAGGTATACCAAGTGTGTATGATACACACTTTCTAGTGATGATGTACAAGTATACCAAGTGTGTATGATGCACACTTTCTAGTGATGATGTACAAGTATACCAAGTGTGTATGATACACACTTTCTAGTGCTGATGTACAAGTATACCAAGTGTGTATGATACACACTTTCTAGTGATGATGTACAGGTATACCAAGTGTGTATCATACACACTTTCTAGTGATAATGTACAAGTATACCAAGTGTGTATGATGCACACTTTCTAGTGATGATGTACAGGTATACCAAGTGTGTATGATACACACTTTCCAGATGATGTACAAGTATACCAAGTGTGTATGATACACACTTTCTAGTGATGATGTACAAGTACACCAAGTGTGTATGATACACACTTTCTAGTGATAATGTACAAGTATACCAAGTTTGTATGATACACACTTTCTAGTGATGATGTACAAGTATACCAAGTGTGTATGATACACACTTTCTAGTGATGATGTACAGGTATACCAAGTGTGTATGATACACACTTTCTAGTGATGATGTACAAGTATACCAAGTGTGTATGATGCACACTTTCTAGTGATGATGTACAAGTATACCAAGTGTGTATGATACACACTTTCTAGTGCTGATGTACAAGTATACCAGGTGTGTATGATACACACTTTCTAGTGCTGATGTACAGGTATACCAAGTGTGTATGATGCACACTTTCTAGTGATGATGTACAAGTATACCAAGTGTGTATGATGCACACTTTCTAGTGATGATGTACAAGTATACCAAGTGTGTATGATACACACTTTCTAGTGATAATGTACAGGTATACCAAGTGTGCATGATACACACTTTCTAGTGATGATGTACAAGTATACCAAGTGTGCATGATACACACTTTCTAGTGATGATGTACAAGTATACCAAGTGTGTATGATACACACTTTCTAGTGATAATGTACAAGTATACCAAGTGTGTATGATACACACTTTCTAGTGATAATGTACAAGTATACCAAGTGTGAATGATACACACTTTCTAGTGATAATGTACAAGTATACCAAGTGTGTATGATACACACTTTCTAGTGATCATGTACAAGTATACCAAGTGTGTATGATACACACTTTCTAGTGATGATGTACAGGTATACCAAGTGTGTATGATACACACTTTCTAGTGATGATGTACAAGTATACCAAGTGTGTATGATGCACACTTTCTAGTGATGATGTACAAGTATACCAAGAGTGTATGATACACACTTTCTAGTGCTGATGTACAAGTATACCAAGTGTGTATGATACACACTTTCTAGTGATGATGTACAGGTATACCAAGTGTGTATCATACACACTTTCTAGTGATAATGTACAAGTATACCAAGTGTGTATGATGCACACTTTCTAGTGATGATGTACAGGTATACCAAGTGTGTATGATACACACTTTCCAGATGATGTACAAGTATACCAAGTGTGTATGATACACACTTTCTAGTGATGATGTACAAGTACACCAAGTGTGTATGATACACACTTTCTAGTGATAATGTACAAGTATACCAAGTGTGCATGATACACACTTTCTAGTGATGATGTACAAGTATACCAAGTGTGTATGATACACACTTTCTAGTGATAATGTACAAGTATACCAAGTGTGTATGATACACACTTTCTAGTGATAATGTACAAGTATACCAAGTGTGAATGATACACACTTTCTAGTGATAATGTACAAGTATACCAAGTGTGAATGATACACACATTCTAGTGATGATGTACAAGTATACCAAGTGTGAATGATACACTTTCTAGTGATGATGTACAAACAAGTATACCAAGTGTGTATGATACACACTTTCTAGTGATGATGTACAAACAAGTATACCAAGTGTGTATGATACACACTTTCTAGTGATAATGTACAAGTATACCAAGTGTGTATGATACACACTTTCTAGTGATGATGTACAAGTGTACCAAGTGTGTATGATACACACTTTCTAGTGATGATGTACAGGTATACCAAGTGTGTATGATACACACTTTCTAGTGATGATGTACAAGTATACCAAGTGTGTATGATGCACACTTTCTAGTGATGATGTACAAGTATACCAAGTGTGTATGATACACACTTTCTAGTGCTGATGTACAAGTATACCAAGTGTGTATGATACACACTTTCTAGTGATGATGTACAGGTATACCAAGTGTGTATCATACACACTTTCTAGTGATAATGTACAAGTATACCAAGTGTGTATGATACACACTTTCTAGTGATGATGTACAAGTATACCAAGTGTGTATGATACACACTTTCCAGATGATGTACAAGTATACCAAGTGTGCATGATACACACTTTCTAGTGATGATGTACAAGTATACCAAGTGTGTATGATACACACTTTCTAGTGATAATGTACAAGTATACCAAGTGTGAATGATACACACTTTCTAGTGATAATGTACAAGTATACCAAGTGTGAATGATACACACATTCTAGTGATGATGTACAAGTATACCAAGTGTGAATGATACACACTTTCTAGTGATGATGTACAAACAAGTATACCAGGTGTGTATGATACACACTTTCTAGTGATGATGTACAAACAAGTATACCAAGTGTGTATGATACACACTTTCTAGTGATGATGTACAAACAAGTATACCAAGTGTGTATGATACACACTTTCTAGTGATGATGTACAAGTATACCAAGTGTGTATGATACACACTTTCTAGTGATGATGTACAAGTATACCAAGTGTGTATGATACACACTTTCTAGTGATGATGTACAAGTATACCAAGTGTGTATGATACACACTTTCTAGTGATGATGTACAGGTATACCAAGTGTGTATGATACACACTTTCTAGTGATGATGTACAGGTATACCAAGTGTGTATCATACACACTTTCTAGTGATGATGTACAAGTATACCAAGTGTGTATGATGCACACTTTCCAGATGATGTACAAGTATACCAAGTGTGTATGATACACACTTTCTAGTGATGATGTACAAGTATACCAAGTGTGTATGATGCACACTTTCTAGTGATGATGTACAGGTATACCAAGTGTGTATGATACACACTTTCTAGCGATGATGTACAAGTATTCCAAGTGTGTATGATGCACACTTTCCAGATGATGTACAAGTATACCAAGTGTGTATGATACACACTTTCTAGTGATGATGTACAGGTATACCAAGTGTGTATGATACACACTTTCTAGTGATGATGTACAGGTATACCAAGTGTGTATGATACACACTTTCTAGTGATGATGTACAGGTATACCAAGTGTGTATGATACACACTTTCTAGTGATGATGTACAGGTATACCAAGTGTGTATCATACACACTTTCTAGTGATGATGTACAGGTATACCAAGTGTGTATGATGCACACTTTCTAGTGATGATGTACAAACAAGTATACCAAGTGTGTATGATACACACTTTCTAGTGATGATGTACAGGTATACCAAGTGTGTATGATACACACTTTCTAGTGATGATGTACAAGTACACCAAGTGTGTATGATACACACTTTCTAGTGATGATGTACAAGTACACCAAGTGTGTATGATACACACTTTCTAGTGATGATGTACAAGTATACCAAGTGTGTATGATACACACTTTCTAGTGATGATGTACAGGTATACCAAGTGTGTATGATACACACTTTCTAGTGATGATGTACAAGTATACCAAGTGTGTATGATACACACTTTCTAGTGATGATGTACAAGTATACCAAGTGTGTATGATACACACTTTCTAGTGATGATGTACAAGTACACCAAGTGTGTATGATACACACTTTCTAGTGATGATGTACAGGTATACCAAGTGTGTATGATACACACTTTCTAGTGATAATGTACAAGTATACCAAGTGTGTATGATACACACTTTCTAGTTATGATGTACAAGTATACCAAGTGTGTATGATGCACACTTTCTAGTGATGATGTACAAGTATACCAAGTGTGTATGATACACACTTTCTAGTGATGATGTACAGGTATACCAAGTGTGTATGATACACACTTACTAGTGATGATGTACAAGCCCATATAATTCAGGTTTCCTATCATTTACAACATACTAGTATATAATTCAATATTCTGCAAGCAACTTTAAATTATCAGCCGTAGTATGCAGAAATGATAAAGAAATGCTATATTTAGCAATGTCATTTTGATGACAAAAAACATCACGACTTCTGATCTGCCCATTCATATATCCACATGTCTGATCAAATATCCAAGAAGTTCTCAGACTTGTTTTCAGCCTGGAAGATAATGCCTTCTGAATGAGAATATTAAGTTAAAAGTAGAAGAATACATGTATATAACATGTCTTCAGAAAATTAATTATTAATTATAACTCAAAAACATATACCTTCTTTGACATGTACAAATATTATACACATATACATAATGGGGCAAGTTGAAATTTACATATTATGACAGATATGCAAGTTAGGTGTTGTCAGCTCCATTGTATGTTTTTTAACCTGATTTCAAGCCGTAGTCATCATAGGAAGAAATTTTGTACCAAAATACTGCAGTGATAACTACAACATTGAATATTATTGCAGTTTGATAAAAATCAAGGTCTATTATCGTTTTGTAGATCTGAAATCATAAATACAAGACCATGTTCTGGTGATCTTGTGTTTACCAGAAATGTTGAAGCATATAGCTGCTAATTCTAACACACACATATTTATTGTCCTTGTAGTTGCTGTTGTAGTGTTTAACTCTATTTTTCAGCACACGATAAGGACTTTAAAATTTTAATTAGGTTTAACATGTAGAAATATTATTTTCATTTCCATCATTTGTTTTGAGTGGCATTCACTATTCATATTCTCTTATGAGCATTGAATGCATTTATCACTGATTTCATGATATCAATAAAAAAAAGTTAATTTTGACTAATGCAAAAGTTTTGTCAATTTTTGAATTAGAAGTTTTTAAGTACAGCTATATTAGTAGGGTAATCTGTATACTTTTTTGCATAATTTTTGTTTTCCTCCATTAAGGAAATAAACTTAAGATTAAAAAGACATTGTAAGACAGACTAATAGAATATGTACATGTCTAATAAATGCTAATGCAACAACATATTTTTATATTAAAAAACATAATGTTTTTCAAACATATGTTTCCTTAATATAGAAAGAGTCAGTATGTACATTCTGGCTATATTTTACCTGAAATAAATAAATTACTCCTGTGTGTATATTTTGCTTTGTATTCACATTTTGAAGTATAGATCACATGCAATTATATATGTTCAAATTTGAATTGGCACAAGCTCCAGAGAATGCAGAAATTTGCACATCTGTCTGCTAATTAGTTCACATTTCAAGATGTATATATTTGTCTACAAGTTGCAACTGCATGTATGTATATATGAAAATATGCACATATAGAAAATTCAATGCATTAGCATAGATTATATCACACACATCTTAAACACTAGTTCACGAGTTACAAATGAATAAGAAGTGTACATTGAAAAGTAAATACATTAACATTTTTATAATAAGAAGTGTGTATGTGTGTGTAATTAGCATTTTCAACATAGCTTTAACAATTTTTCAGTCAAATCGATACGATACCTGCAATGTGGAAGCTTATGATGATGTCTAGCACTGGGGCATCATTCCGCAGTCATGTAGCATGATGTCCCACCAAGTCACATTATCCTGATACCAGGCCAATCAGACCATACACTAATCACTTAATGCTGAGCGCCTAGAGAGGCAGCTGTTAGTACCACTTTTGTAAGCCTTTGGTATGACTCAGCTCGGGTTCGATCCCACAACTAGTCACTTCTGAGGTGGACGTTATAAATCCTGGAATCTTTTAAGCAATAGTGTATGAATTTCTAAAGACACATGTATCATGAATATGTAATACATGAACGTTTTATAATAAAATGTTATGATATATATTAGGCAAATGTAAATCATTGCATAAGGTTTTAAATATATCCATATTAGATGCAACAATAATACTTAGAGAATATTTTATTACATATGGTATTAAATATATCCATATCAGATGCAACAATAATATTTAGAGAATATTTTATTACATAAGGTATTTAATATATCCATATTAGATGCAACAATAATACTGTAGAGAATGTTATTACATATGATTCGTTGAATAGAATATTCTTTACAAATCTTGCGTCTTTCCATCCTTGACAAATTTATTCAATTAGACATCCTTTCATGCCCTGACAGCTGTTACCATTTTGCTCATGTTAAAATTAAGAAACATGTGCTTTCTTCAATGCCAAGAAACCACACACTAAGAAATATTACTATTTCAACAATGCTTGGTCATGTGTGCAGGCAAGAAGTGAAGGTGTCAAGCTTCCAGTGTTTTTCTTCATTAAAAATTTTCATGCTTAAAAAATATGATCAGGTCCCTGATAAAATAATAAGTTGAAAATATATACTACTACTAATAATAATAGTATTAATGAGGACTTTGTATAGTGCCTAATCTTTAGAAGCTCTATGTTACAACATCTATAATGATATGACTACACTACAGAAAAACAAAAAAAAAACATAAAATTGAAAAACATAAAACATGCTGAAAACATTTAAGGTACAAAACAGTATTAGGTCTCTAAGTTTGTTTCTGCAGTCGAAAGAAGTGAGTTTTAAGAGCACTCTTAAAAGAGATCACTATGTCTTTGTGTCTAATTTCAATGGGCAATTCGATCCACATAATAAGTTGAAAATATATGGTGAGATTATTGATTCTAAAGATGGGATAAATTATTCATAAAAGCATTTATACATATATTTTAAAAGCATACAAGCATAGATACATATATTTTTCCATTTTGTATGTCAAGTCTAAATTAATTCTTAATTTATGTTAATTTATAGTGCTGAAATCAGCCAACAGATTCTTGCATCTGAGCCAGACACTGTTCATGTGAAAGAATTGAAAAATACTATTAGATTTTTTTTTTCCAAAATCTTTACATGGATATATACGATTAACAACTTTTCCTTTGACATTAACTGACACCATAATGACTACTAATATTTACTATTCTAACATTTACCATTCAAATCCAAATCTAATTCAGGATTAATATTTTCTGTTTTGTTATAGTATGAAAAGAAAGTAAGGCCAAATATTTTCTTGTTTAATTTTCAAATCTCTTAAAACATGTAAATGTTATGCTGTTAAAGAAAGGTTTAAAAACTAATCTACTAATCAAAGTTTGTTAATCATGACCATCTCATACCAATCATTAAGGTTTTAATGATAGTTATTAACTCAAAAAAATACATAACAAATTATCCTTATGTGGCGCTCTACAGTTTTGTACTTTGCATAGAGTTTGAATTTTAAAGAAAAAGAATTTTCTAGGATTTCTTCACTGGTTATACTGCCTATATAAAAAAGACTGTATATCTTAGGTATTGTTAGAAAAACTTTCAATTCCCTTTATTTTATTGAATGATTGATTTGTGTACTTTAGATTATAGAGTATACAGCTTGGGCTAGCTTAAGATGTGGTCATTTTCACTTCCTGGACTTCAGAGGTAAATTATAGAAAAATGATCCAACAAATTACTTTACTTTTCAGATATTTTGTAATTCATTCATTGCACTTTCAGAAGCTGATATTGCCTACTTCAGCAAAATTCTTTTTCCCTAGTTTAATAACTGCTAAAGTTATTGTACTTTTGATTACATCTGGCTAATTTGTCATGCACATGGGAACATACCTTTTGTTATACTTTGTGCTCAGATCATGTACAATTTACACAAGTGCAGTATCCAAAGAAATGTCAGCCACATTACATCAAAGCAGTATAGAGATATGCCAACTAATCTCCATTGTGCATGTTACAAATGCAAACAACTTCATCTCACATACGTCACTCTCTGAACAGTACGTAATAACTGGTGCTGCAGAAAAGAATTTACTATAGTTAATGATCATCATCCATGCTACTTAACAATAATTATTACAAGAAAATGACTAAATATTCATATGTACAAATCTGCTGATAAAAAAGGGCATCACAGCATTCATTTACCTGCTGTATTAATATATGATTAACAAAGCTTACAAAGACCACTGATTATTTAGTTGTAATAAAATCTTTAACAAAGCTTACAAAGACTATTGATTATTTACTTGTAATAACATTTCAACTCTTTAACAAAGCTTACAAAGACCATTGATTATTTAGTTGTACTAACATCTAGACTTTAACAAAGCGTACAAAGACCATTGATTATTTAGTTGTACTAACATTTCAACTCTTTAACAAAGCTTACAAAGACCATTGATTATTTACTTGTAATAACATCTAGACTCTTTAACAAAGCTTACAAAGACCATTAATTATTTAGTTGTACTAATATCTAGACTCTTTAACAAAGCTTACAAAGACCATTGATTATTTAGTTGTACTAACATTTCAACTCTTTAACAAAGCTTACAAAGACCATTGATTATTTAGTTGTACTAATATCTAGACTCTTTAACAAAGCTTACAACGACCACTGATTATTTAGTTGTACTAAAATTGCAACTCTTTAACAAAGCTTGCAAAGACCATTGATTATTTACTTGTACTAACATTTCAACTCTTTAACAAAGCTTACAAAGACCATTGATTATTAGTTGTAATAACATATAGACTCTTTAACAAAGCTTACAAAGACCACTGATTATTTAGTTGTACTAAAATTGGAACTCTTTAACAAAGCTTACAGCTTACAAAGACCATTGATTATTTACTTGTAATAACATCTCGACTCTTTTACAAAGCTTACAAAGACCATTGATTATTTACTTGTACTAACATTTCAACTCTTTAACAAAGCTTACAAAGACCATTGATTATTAGTTGTAATAACATATAGATTCTTTAACAAAGCTTACAAAGACCACTGATTATTTAGTTGTACTAAAATTGCAACTCTTTAACAAAGTTTACAAAGACCATTGATTATTTACTTGTAATAACATCTCGACTCTTTTACAAAGCTTACAAAGACCATTGATTATTTACTTGTACTAACATTTGAACTCTTTAACAAAGCTTACAAAGACCATTGATTATTTAGTTGTAATAACATATAGACTCTTTAACAAAGCTTACAAAGACCACTGATTATTTAGTTGTACTAACATTGCAGCTCTTTAACAAAGCTTGCAAAGACCATTGATTATTTACTTGTAATAACATCTCGACTCTTTTACAAAGCTTACAAAGACCATTGATTATTTAGTTGTATTAACATTTCAACTCTTTAACAAAGCTTACAAAGACCATTGATTATTTACTTGTAATAACATCTAGACTCTTTAACAAAGTTTACATAGGCCATTGATTATTTAGTTGTATTAACATTTCAAATCTTTAACAAAGCTTACAAAGACCATTTATTAGTTCATTGTACTAACATCTTGACTCTTTAACAAAGTTTACAGCTGGTAAGGCTAATCAGTACATAACAATTATTTAAAACAATTAGAGATATAATCATTATTTCACAGTGCAGCAGTTTTAAGAGTTCCTATAGTGTTTGATAAATCTTCCTGAAGGTTATCAAGGTTTCTGTTTATAATTTTAAAACTGCTGAGCTGAATATAGTTTGTCAGATGTCAATAATCAGACTGTAAACCACTCATATTGAATCAAAGACCATGTCTTAGAATCTAACTTGGATCACAAAAATTAACCTTCCATTTGTCATGGTAACTTGGTAACTTTTCATACGTATATTGGAGAAATTTCATTTCTCCTCTAGCTTTTCGTTGATTCAATGTTTGTTCCAATACCTGACACGCGCTGCTTGACAGTGTTACCCCATTTAACCTCCGTTCAAATATTTCAGTCATACTGAGATCTAGCATGCATGACATATGAATGATGAAAACTAACCTTCCATTTGTTATTATCACTTGGAAACTTTTCATAAGTATAATGGCAAAATTGATGTTTTCTAGCTTTCAGCTGATTCAACGTTTGTTCCAATACCTGACGCGCGCTGCTTGACAGTGTTACTCTATTTAACCTCAGTTCAAATAATTCAATCATACTGAGATCTAGCATGCAGTTGTGGAGATCTATATTCCATATTATAAGTTTATTCAGCTTAGTACAGTGTGTCAGTGTACTTACTGGAAAGTGTTACCTTTGACATATGCAAGATTGTTAGTTCTGTCATATTCGACAGACAAAAAGATACAGATGTGGAGGTCTGTGGAATACTTTAAGATTCTTTAGCTTAGTACAGCGTGTCAGTGTACTACGTAATACATCACAACAACTACTGGAAAGTGTTACCTTTAACATAGACAAGTGTGTTAGTTCTGTCATATTAGAGAGATCTAAGACACAATTGTGGAGATCCATGTTCTTTATGTGAAGTCTCCTCAGCTTAGTACAGTGTGTCAGTGTACTTCCTATTCTATCACAGCAACTACTGTAAAGTGTTACCTCTGATATTTCTAGGATAGTTAGTTTTGTCATATTAGAGAGATCTAGTAGACAGTTGTGGAGATTTGTTTGGTATATGGTAAGCTTCTCCAACCTCGTACATTGTGTTAGCGTCCTGCCTAATACATCACAGCAACAGCTGGATAGTTTTAATGACATCATAATTAAGACAGATAGAGAACCTGACTCAGGCAGATACAATTCACAAGTCAAATCCTCTATTCTTAGATATCCAAGTCCTGTAAGTCCTCTCAGATCTACCAGTGAAGAACCAGTGATATTTGTCCCAATTAGAATCAAGTTTTCTAAGAAGGCTGGATTCCAAGGATGTGGATCAAAGACCTTATGAATCACAAGTAAACCAGATACATTCAACAGCACATTTTTTCCCATCATGTCGTCATTACATCTAAGGTAAATGTTACTAATATCACATAATCTGTTAATAATATAACGTACTATGTTACTAATCTTACGTAATCTGAAAAACCTTAATGTGGAAAACCTAAAATTGTGATGAGATACAAGAGTTCTAATACTCTCTGACCTTTCTGGATTCATTAGTTCCCATTTCTTCAATGCCTCCCAACTGCCCTTGCACAATTCATTTACTTTTTCTAACACACTGTTTCCAAGCTCTGGCATCAGGCCAACAAGGAATATGATGATATTTTCATACTGCAGTACAACATTGAAATCTGCTATTGAGGAAACAAAGTTTGGTAATTTGTCTTGACTCACAATAAAGCAGAGAGCTGTGAAGAACTCTTGAAATGTTTTGTGTAGGAAACTCACATTCATTTTTCTACAAATATAAGACATAGAGTCTGTCACAGACAATACACCCAGATCCAGGGCAATTTTCTTCTTTTCTTCTCCCCTATCTCCAAGGACATTCAGCAATTTTGTTTCTTCAAAAACTATTGAGTTTTCCTTTTGACTACTGAGCAAGAAGTGGTGGGCAACTTCACAAAGTGACAGAAAAAGCCCTTCTCCAAAATTCACTACTAGAGACGTTTCAGCTATTTTACTAGGAAGAGGAGACTGCATGTCATCTAGTATAAATCTCATTTGCCTGTAATTAGGATCTTTCTTGTACTTCTCCTTTACTCGATCTGTCAGCAGGTTGAGAAACAAAATATAGAGCTCATGGAGTTTACTCGGTAATGACCTATTATATTCATACCACACCTGTGTCAGGATAAGAAGGAGAAGAGGAACATGAATTAGCTGTGAAGCTAACTGGTTACCTTTTATATCCTTCAAAAAAATTTCAATGGCATCCCCAGTGTTGTAACATTTTTCAAAAATCTTCTTTGCACATTTGATGGCATTTTCTTTGCTAAAGCCTTTAAGATCCAGCAGTAGGTCTATTTCAGTCCCCTCATGCAACTCCATCTGGAAAATTTTCCATGGTCTAGAAGACACCAGAAAACAACAATTTGGATAGACTCTACGGGTGACAATATTGTCAAGGAACTTAGGTTTTACAATCATCTCATCTAAGCCATCTAGGATAAATAAAACTTTATCTCCATTTGTTTTCAAAAGGGTTCCCAGGACATTTTTGTCAGGTATTTCATCCAAAGGAAACTGAGTACAGATGACTTCAATCAAAGTTTCCTCCTCTGAAACCTCTTGAAGATTCAAATAAAACAAAAGGTCAAATGTTTGAAGAACAGCCTCATCCTGAAAAAAACTATCTTGAGCAGTTACTTTATTTTCATGGGCAATGCACCATGCATGGAGAACCTTTCTACAAAAAGTTGTCTTCCCTAACCCTCCTTTACCACGTAAATAAACACGTGTAAACTTTAAACCTTGCTCATCAAGGAACACTTGCTTATAACTGGTGACCTTGATTATCTTTCTGGAGTGAAGCTGAGCATTCTTAAGTTGTGTGACATATTTACTTTCTTCTTCCATGTTTCTGCTTTCTTGTTCCTCTTCAATGACTATATCAACAAAGATGCTATCAATATCACATCTCTTCTTTTCAAATATTGGGGACACCTGGACACACCTCAAATTTCTGTATGCTTTAATTAAATCATCTCGTAGCTTGTTGATGCCTGTAAAGATAATCAAACAACTGGTAAGATTTGAAATTGCAAATATTCTCAAAGTTTCCATATTGTAACGCTTAAACATGTAAAACTTGTGCTAAATAAGAGTAGGTAAAATATAAACAAAAAATGTAAAGTGAATGCAACATGAAAATGACACTCTAAATAATAAACAATCTTACAGACAGCTAAGCATCATTAGAAACAAAATTAAAAGCCTTCATGCGATAATGCTTTCCATTAAATTTGGTGAAATTATGTGTAGTGATGTTGAGAAGCAGTCATAAAAATATATTTCATTGTAAGTAATGGCAGCTATTTTGATACCAGATTTTCAACATTTATATAAAATGCAAAGCTCTTCATGTAAAAATTATCCTTGCCAAATGTTTGCAAATTATTCCACTTGTTTCTGAGAGTTGAATGTACTGTAAATCAAAGATAGGAAATAGACAATGTGCGATACTTGACAAAAGCTGGGTCATACCATATGCTAACCTGGCCTTAGGCTATGGATTGCTAGCAAGAGGACCTAGTGGGTCTGATATCACTCACTGACTTAAATAACTTAACAGTTGACCATTTAACGATGCAGGATCATGTAATATTCTAAGAACACAATCTATGTAATTACCTTTCAAACTGTTTGTTGTATTGGTTTTATTTATTTTACCAGTCTGATCAAATTATTTAAACGATAATGATTAATAAGCACAGTCTCTTATTTAGCTGAAATCATCAAAGATCATGATCATATAAACCTATTTCTTTCTATCTATCTATCTATCTATCTATCTATCTATCTATCCCTTAGTCTTGCCGACCGTTGGGGCACCACTGATGACCTGACAACCAGCTTCCTCCATTCCAATCTGTTCTCTGCTGCTCTCACTGTGTCACTCAGCTTCAGTCCTGTCCATTCTGAGATGTTATCCTCCCATCTTTTCCTCTGTCTTCCTCTCCTTCGCCCTCCCTGCACAGTACCTTGCATGATTGTTTTAGCAAGCCCTGTTGATCGTGTGACATGTCCGTACCATTTCATTTTGCGCTTTTTCACAATGGTCAATAGCTCTTCATAGGGCCCAATGGCTTGCTTAATTCTATTTCCCACTTCCTCATTCGTGACATGATTTCTATATATAATGCCAAGCATCCTTCGGAAGCATCTCATTTCAACAGCTTGTATCCTCCTTTCGAGATCTGCTGTGAGGGTCCATGACTCACAGGCATATAGGAATACAGATGCAACCAAGGAGCGCATCAGTCTGATTTTTGAGCTGACTATTTACCAAGGTTAAAAGTTACTGAAATTTGATGACAAAGATAAACTCCATGTCTAGAGCCAATAAGATGCAATATCTTTTCATAGATGTAGTAATTTAACCTCTTGTAGAACCTATTTAAAGAATGATGATATTGACTGATATTTGGTCAACTGAATAGCACAAGTACCAAATTCCACCATAATGCTGTATAGTGAAATGGTCAGATGTTAAGTCGTTTAAGTCAGTGACTAATATCATGATCATATAAACCTATATATATATATATATATATATATATATATATATATATATATATATGAAGAGACTTCCGGAAAGATGGATGCCATCACTTAACTGCTCTAGATAGGCTCTTCCGATTTTGTGCTATATTTATGATATTTGTGCTTGTTCTCTATCATCTTCTAAATTATTGTGTTTCATCATGCATTGGCTGTTCCATTCGTATGTGTTAATTCATCTCCTTCTTTTGGAAATGAGAACAATTAGAATTTTTCTCAGCTGTTTTGTCCCAATGTTAAGACGTCATTTGTTTTTTAATAAACCGCCGTCATGTGACCGCTTACAATACAACGGACCCTCATTAAGTGGATTAAATGACCACACCTTGGTTCTAGATACTACATTGTGCTCAAGACTAAACGAACTGGGAATACATTCATCATTTCTTAAATGTAAACGGAAGCGAAAAAAGAAACGTTCTTTCAAAACTGGCCAGCGTAGAACAGGAAGAAGAATTCCAGTTATCTCCCTTTCACCCCTAATGGATAAACAACTTAAAAATTCTGCCGTTAATTTTAATAACCTGGTTCAAATTCCCCTTAAATCGTCAACCATTGTGTCAACTGTCCCAAGGATACCACTACATATTGCATTATTCAACGCTCAATCAGTAGGATTAACGGAAAAGCACACAGAAATTGTTAATTTTATCAATGACCAGAATATTGATGTCTTCTTCCTGACAGAAACTTGGTTACATTCCACAGGTGATGAATCTAAGTGTGCGGATTTAACACCCAGCGATTACTCCATCAAGTCATTCCCCCGCAACTCTCGCGGAGGTGGAATTGCTGTAATTAAAAAGAATTCCATGATCAAATGCCTTAAGTACAACACATCCTTCAATTTCTGCCACACATCGTTTGAACTAGTCCAAACAATGCTCAAACTGGAACAAAGGTCAGTCCATTTTTTCTGTCTCTACCGTCCTCCTCATAGTAGAAAACACAAGCTGACTGAATCTCTCTCTTTGGAGCAGTTTCCAAATCTTCTAGGGTATGGAAATTCAATAGGTGGCAACCTAATTATTCTTGGAGATTTCAACTTTCACTTTGACTGTCCTGGTAAACCATACATGTCAAAACTCCTAGATTCCATTCATGTTTTCAATCTTAAACAGTCATTTAACCAACCTACCCATAAATTTGTTCACATTTTAGACTGGTTTCTTTATAGAACTGATGATAATATTCTGCAATCCACCCTTGTATCCCACGAACTTGCATCGGATCACCTCTGCATTGTATTTTCGACGTATCAGTCCCTAACCCTCCAACTCTATTTGCTACTAAGAGAAACCTCCATATAATAAATAGAACCAAATTCATGCATGACATCCAAGAAAACCTAACTACTTTCTTACATCCAACAGCAGAACATCTTGATAACTGCCTGCTTTCATTGCTTGAAAAACATGCCCCAGCCACCAAATGCAGAGTATCGATAAAAAAGTGTTCTTCATGGTATAGCAGTGTTAGAGTCAATCTTCGCACTGCTAAAAGACATCGCCAAAAAGCAGAGAGGCTTTGGCTTTCCACCAGACTCACTATTCATACACAAATCTACGAAGCCGCTAAGAAGAACGTCGCAAACATAGTCCATTTAGCCAAATCATCCCACTACATGTACAGTACTAAGATCACGGAGAGTTCCAGCTGCAAAGAACTCTTCGAGATAACTAACAAACTAATGTCAAGGAACAAATGTACAGCACTTCCAACAACCTTCTCTCCACTAAACCTACCAGACCAATTCGCAAATTTCTTCGATGACAAAGTACAAACCATTAGAGATTCGCTTGACAGCACAATTTCAACTGATTTGTCACCATATAGTTATGATGCAGAATTTCAGCGACAACCGTTAGGAGCATTTGAACCTGTTTCTATTGATTTAGTACGGACAATCGTGATGAAAAGTGCACCAAAGTCTTGTGAACTTGATCCAATTCCGACATCACTGCTGCTTGAGTGCTTAGACCCAATATTGCCTTCACTAACTGATGTTGTTAATAGCCCTCTCTCATCAGGGGAATTCCCATCATTTTTCAAAACTGCCATCGTAAAGCCTCTGCTGAAGAAACCAACACTGGATCATAACGATTTATAGAACTACCGCCCAGTTTCTAATCTCCCATTCATATAAAAAATCTTAGAAAAGGTTGTTCTAACTCAACTTGTATCTCATTTGAATTCAAACAGTCATTTTAGCAATGTACAGTCTGCATATCGCCCTTGCCACAGTACGGAAACTACTCTTCTGAAAGTATTTAGTGACATTCTCTCTGCTTTGGATAGTGGAAAGATTACAGTCCTCACTCTCCTGGATTTATCTGCAGCATTTGACACAATAGACCATGATATATTACTTCACCATCTCCAGCATGTATTTGGCATTCAGAATATAGACTTACAGTGGTTCAAGTCCTAATTAGTCAACAGGACACAAATTATATCTGCAAATGTAATACACTCCAGTCCAGTTGACGTATGTTGTCGTGTTCCACAGGGATCTGTTCTTGGACCTGTTCTCTTTATTCTATATACTCAGCCGCTCTCAAGTGTCATAAATCATCACCCAGTGTAGCACCAGTTGCATGCTGATGACACCCAAATATACAAGTCTAGCCACCCAACTGAAGTTGATGCTACCATCCATGGAGTAGAGAAGTGCAATTCTCATGTGAAATCATGGAAGACATGTAACAAGCCCCAGATGAATGATGATAAAACTGAGGCTATTCTGATCACTCACATCCTTTACCTCAGACAATAAATATCAGCAACACCAACATTAAATTCTCACAGTCAGTACGGAACCTAGGCATTCCTCTAGACAGTACTCTCACATTGCACCAACATGTCATGAACATATACAAGGCTGCATATCTTGAATTGAGACGCATCAGTTCCATTCATAAATATCTTTCAGTTGATGCCACTAAAACACTTGTGTGCTCATTAGTACTTTCAAGACTGGACTATTGTAACTCAATTCTGTCTGGTTCGTCACAATATTTACTCCAAAAACTTCAAAAAGATCAAAACACAGCTGCACGGATCATCTTTAGAATACCTCGATCAGAGCATACCTCACCACTGCTCTGTACCCTAAACTGGCTATCAATTCGATACAGAATCAAACACAAAATTTGTTCTCTGTGCTATGTTTCACTGACAGACTCCAGTCCAACATACCTATCGAGCCTCACCCATGTGTATACACCAGCTAGAATTTTACGCTCTTCTTCTGATAATCGTATTCATTGTTCCCAAGGTGAAAACAAAGTCATATGGACAACGTTCATTTGCACACAAGGGCCCAACGACGTGGAATGAATTGCCCATTGAAATTAGATACAAAGACACAGAGATCTCTTTTAAGAGTGCTCTTAAGACTCACCTGTTTCCACTGCAGGGACAAACTTAGCGAACGAATCATGTTTTGTATCTTATATGTTTTCAGCATGTTTTTATGTTTTCCAATTTCACTGTTTTTGTCATTTGTTGTTCTGTAGTGTAGTCATATCATTATTGATGGTGTAAAACACTTAGAGTTTCGAAAGGTTAGGCGCTATAAAAAGTCCTCATTATATTTATTATATCAGACCCACTAGGACAGAGGTGAGCAAACTTTCCAGTGCAATGGCCACATACACAAATTTACAACTTTAGCTGGCCGCATAGTTCATTTAAAATTAATATTTAGAAAATGATGACATTGATTGATATTTGGTCAACAGAATAGCACGTGAACCTAACTGATTATTTAAAACACTTGATCTAAATCATGTAAACCAAAAACCTTCAATGCGACTGATACCTGTAGTTTTGAAAAGACAAGATCATATAATAAGATTATATCTTCTTTTAAACTGCAAAGAGTTAAAACGATGGCATTTCTTAGTAATAACAATATGTTCACAGTAGTTGCTGTGGTAGCCATATTAAATCTACAATTGGCACCATTTTCATAAAGGGTCAGCTATACATTACTGAAAATCTTTTAGTGAAACTCCATGTGAATAATTCCCGTCATTTGGGAGAAACAATATCATCTTTTAAATGGTTCTAATGCTTGTTATGTTAATTGTTAAATCAGCATCAGTTCCATATAGGTCCAGTAAATATCTAAACAAACAGAAATCCCATTGTCTATATGAGCATCAATAACTAGTTTTTTTTAAATGGATACTAAGCAACCATATTGAAAGTCAGAACGGCATCATTTTAATTAATAATCAACTAATTATGATACTAAATTACATTTAATTCAAAAGTAATGCTAATAAGACGTTCAAGATGGGTGCCAAGGTAGCAGTATTGGATGTCAAATCAAGACTATTTTCATTTAGGTCTAACTATACATCACAAGAAGCTTTTTGAGGATAATCCCATATTGATTTGACCATATCTCTAGGAGAGTTAATAACAATATTACCAAGATGGCCACTGTAATTGCCATATTGAAGCTCAGATTAGTAACATTTTCATTGGGCACAACTAGGCTACTTTAAACGTCTTTCAATTAAAAACAAAATTCAATATTAATTTTTATTAATTTAGGAGAATTAGCAATAACAAGATCTTGAATGTGGCCACCAGACAGCAACATAAATCTTTAGCCAAACATCACACAGCAATAACAAGATCTTGAATGTGGCCACCAGACAGCAAAATAAATCTTTAGCCAAACATCCCACAGCAAAAACAAGATCTTCAATGTGGCCACCAAACAGCATCATAAATCTTTAGCAAAACATCACACAGCAATAACAAGATCTTCAATGTGGCCACCAGACAGCAACATAAATCTTTAGCCAAACATCACACAGCAAAAACAAGATCTTCAATGTGGCCACCAAACAGCATCATAAATCTTTAGCAAAACATCACACAGCAATAACAAGATCTTCAATGTGGCCACCACACAGCAACGTAAATCTTTAGCCAAACATCACACAATAATAACAAGATCTTCAATGTGGCCACCAGACAGCATCATAAATCTTTAGCCAAACATCACACAGCAATAACAAGATCTTCAATGTGGCCACCAGACAACATCATACATCTTTAGCTCAACATCCCACAGCAATAACAAGAACTTCAATGTGGCCACCAGACAGCAACATAGATCTTTAGCCAAACATCACACAGCAATAACAAGATCTTCAATGTGGCCACCAGACAGCAACTTAAATCTTTAGACAAACATCCAAGGCAATAACACAATCTTCAATGTGGCCACCAGACAACATCATAAATCTTTAACTCAACATCCCACAGCAATAACAAGATCTTCAATGTGGCCACCAGACAGCAACATAAATCTTTAGCCAAACATCCCAAAGCAAAAACAAGATCTTCAATGTGGCCACCAGACAGCATCATAAATCTTTAGCCAAACATCACACAGCAATAACAAGATCTTCAATGTGGCCACTAGACAGTAGCGTAAATCTTTAGCCAAACATCACACAGCAATAACAAAATCTTCAATGTGGCCACCGGACAGCATCATAAATCTTTCGCCAAACATCACACAGCAAAAAACAAGATCTTCAATGTGGCCACCAGACAACATCATAAATCTTTAAATCAACATCACACAGCAATAACAAGATCTTCAATGTGGCCACCAGACAGCATCATAAATCTTTAGCCAAACATCACACAGCAATAACAAGATCTTCAATGTGGCCACCAGACAGCATCATAAATCTTTAGCCAAACATCACACAGCAATAACAAGATCTTCAATGTGGCCACCAGACAACATCATAAATCTTTAGCTCAACATCACACAGCAATAACAAGATCTTCAATGTGGCCACCAAAGAGTAACATAAATCTTTAGCCAAACATCACACAGCAATAACAAGATCTTCAATGTGGCCACCAGACAGCAACGTAAATCTTTAGATAAACATCCTAGGCAATAACAAGATCTTCAATGTGGCCACCAGACAACATCATAAATCTTTAACTCAACATCCCACAGCAATAACAAGATCTTCAATGTGGCCATCAGACAGCAACATAAGTCTTTAGCCAAACATCACACAGCAAAAACAAGATCTTCAATGTAGCGACCAGACAGCATCATAAATCTTTAGCCAAACATCACACAGCAATAACAAGATCTTCAATGTGGCCACTAGACAGCATCATAAATCTTCAGCCAAACATCCCACAGCAATAACAAGATCTTCAATGTGGCCACCAAAGAGTAACATAAATCTTTAGCCAAACATCACACAGCAATAACAAGATCTTCAATGTGGCCACCAGACAGCAACGTAAATCTTTAGATAAACATCCTAGGCAATAACAAGATCTTCAATGTGGCCACCAGACAACATCATAAATCTTTAACTCAACATCCCACAGCAATAACAAGATCTTCAATGTGGCCATCAGACAGCAACATAAGTCTTTAGCCAAACATCACACAGCAAAAACAAGATCTTCAATGTAGCGACCAGACAGCATCATAAATCTTTAGCCAAACATCACACAGCAATAACAAGATCTTCAATGTGGCCACTAGACAGCATCATACATCTTTAGCTCAACATCACACAGCAATAACAAGAACTTCAATGTGGCCACCAGACAGTAACATAAATCTTTAGCAAAACATCACACAGCAATAACAAGACCTTCAATGTGGCCACCAGACAGCAACGTAAATCTTTAGACAAACATCCTAGGCAATAACAAGATCTTCAATGTGGCCACCAGACAACATCATAAATCTTTAACTCAACATCCCACAGCAATAACAAGATCTTCAATGTGGCCATCAGACAGCAACATAAATCTTTAGCCAAACATCCCACAGCAATAACAAGATCTTCAATGTGGCCACCAGACAGCATCATAAATCTTTAGCCAAACATCACACAGCAATAACAAGATCTTCAATGTGGCCGCCAGACAGCATCATAAATCTTTAGCCAAACATCACACAGCAATAACAAGATCTTCAATGTGGCCACCAGACAACATCATAAATCTTTAGCTCAACATCACACAGCAATAACAAGATCTTTAATGTGGCCACCAGACAGCAACATAAATCTTTAGCCAAACATCACACAGCAATAACAAGATCTTCAATGTGGCCACCAGACAGCAACGTAAATCTTTACACAAACATCCTAGGCAATAACAAGATCTTCAATGTGGCCACCAGACAACATCATAAATCTTTAACTCAACATCCCACAGCAATAACAAGATCTTCAATGTGGCCATCAGACAGCAACATAAATCTTTAGCCAAACATCACACAGCAAAAACAAGATCTTCAATGTAGCGACCAGACAGCATCATAAATCTGTAGCCAAACATCACACAACAATAACAAGATCTTCAATGTGGCCACTAGACAGCATCATAAATCTTTAGCCAAACATCACACAGCAATAACAAGATCTTCAATGTGGCCACCAGACAACATCATACATCTTTAGCTCAACATCACACAGCAATAACAAGAACTTCAATGTGGCCACCAGACACCAATATAAATCTTTAGCCAAACATCCCACAGCAAAAACAAGATCTTCAATGTGGCCACCAAACAGCATCATAAATCTTTAGCAAAACATCACACAGCAATAACAAGATCTTCAATGTGGCCACCAGACAGCAACATAAATCTTTAGCCAAACATCCGACAGCAAAAACAAGATCTTCAATGTGGCCACCAAACAGCATCATAAATCTTTAGCAAAACATCACACAGCAATAACAAGATCTTCAATGTGGCCACCATACAGCAACGTAAATCTTTAGCCAAACATCACACAATAATAACAAGATCTTCAATGTGGCCACCAGACAGCAACATAAATCTTTAGCCAAACATCCCACAGCAAAAACAAGATCTTCAATGTGGCCACCAAACAGCATCATAAATCTTTAGCAAAACATCACACAGCAATAACAAGATCTTCAATGTGGCCACCAGACAGCAACATAAATCTTTAGCCAAACATCCCACAGCAAAAACAAGATCTTCAATGTGGCCACCAAACAGCATCATAAATCTTTAGCAAAACATCACACAGCAATAACAAGATCTTCAATGTGGCCACCATACAGCAACGTAAATCTTTAGCCAAACATCACACAATAATAACAAGATCTTCAATCTGGCCACCAGACAGCATCATAAATCTTTAGCCAAACATCACACAGCAATAACAAGATCTTCAATGTGGCCACCAGACAACATCATACATCTTTAGCTCAACATCCCACAGCAATAACAAGAACTTCAATGTGGCCACCAGACAGCAACATAGATCTTTAGCCAAACGTCACACAGCAATAACAAGATCTTCAATGTGGCCACCAGACAGCAACTTAAATCTTTAGACAAACATCCAAGGCAATAACACGATCTTCAATGTGGCCACCAGACAACATCATAAATCTTTAACTCAACATCCCACAGCAATAACAAGATCTTCAATGTGGCCACCAGACAGCAACATAAATCTTTAGCCAAACATCCCAAAGCAAAAACAAGATCTTCAATGTGGCCACCAGACAGCATCATAAATCTTTAGCCAAACATCACACAGCAATAACAAGATCTTCAATGTGGCCACTAGACAGCAGCGTAAATCTTTAGCCAAACATCACACAGCAATAACAAAATCTTCAATGTGGCCACCGAACAGCATCATAAATCTTTAGCCAAACATCACACAGCAAAAACAAGATCTTCAATGTGGCCACCAGACAACATCATAAATCTTTAACTCAACATCATACAGCAATAACAAGATCTTCAATGTGGCCACCAGACAGCATCATAAATCTTTAGCCAAACATCACACAGCAATAACAAGATCTTCAATGTGGCCACCAGACAGCATCATAAATCTTTAGCCAAACATCACACAGCAATAACAAGATCTTCAATGTGGCCACCAAACAGTAACATAAATCTTTAGCCAAACATCACACAGCAATAACAAGATCTTCAATGTGGCCACCAGACAGCAACGTAAATCTTTAGATAAACATCCTAGGCAATAACAAGATCTTCAATGTGGCCACCAGACAACATCATAAATCTTTAACTCAACATCCCACAGCAATAACAAGATCTTCAATGTGGCCATCAGACAGCAACATAAGTCTTTAGCCAAACATCACACAGCAAAAACAAGATCTTCAATGTAGCGACCAGACAGCATCATAAATCTTTAGCCAAACATCACACAGCAATAACAAGATCTTCAATGTGGCCACTAGACAGCATCATAAATCTTCAGCCAAACATCCCACAGCAATAACAAGATCTTCAATGTGGCCACCAGACAACATCATACATCTTTAGCTCAACATCACACAGCAATAACAAGAACTTCAATGTGGCCACCAGACAGTAACATAAATCTTTAGCAAAACATCACACAGCAATAACAAGACCTTCAATGTGGCCACCAGACAGCAACGTAAATCTTTAGACAAACATCCTAGGCAATAACAAGATCTTCAATGTGGCCACCAGACAACATCATAAATCTTTAACTCAACATCCCACAGCAATAACAAGATCTTCAATGTGGCCATCAGACAGCAACATAAATCTTTAGCCAAACATCCCACAGCAATAACAAGATCTTCAATGTGGCCACCAGACAGCATCATAAATCTTTAGCCAAACATCACACAGCAATAACAAGATCTTCAATGTGGCCGCCAGACAGCATCATAAATCTTTAGCCAAACATCACACAGCAATAACAAGATCTTCAATGTGGCCACCAGACAACATCATAAATCTTTAGCTCAACATCACACAGCAATAACAAGATCTTTAATGTGGCCACCAGACAGCAACATAAATCTTTAGCCAAACATCACACAGCAATAACAAGATCTTCAATGTGGCCACCAGACAGCAACGTAAATCTTTACACAAACATCCTAGGCAATAACAAGATCTTCAATGTGGCCACCAGACAACATCATAAATCTTTAACTCAACATCCCACAGCAATAACAAGATCTTCAATGTGGCCATCAGACAGCAACATAAATCTTTAGCCAAACATCACACAGCAAAAACAAGATCTTCAATGTAGCGACCAGACAGCATCATAAATCTGTAGCCAAACATCACACAACAATAACAAGATCTTCAATGTGGCCACTAGACAGCATCATAAATCTTTAGCCAAACATCACACAGCAATAACAAGATCTTCAATGTGGCCACCAGACAACATCATACATCTTTAGCTCAACATCACACAGCAATAACAAGAACTTCAATGTGGCCACCAGACACCAATATAAATCTTTAGCCAAACATCCCACAGCAAAAACAAGATCTTCAATGTGGCCACCAAACAGCATCATAAATCTTTAGCAAAACATCACACAGCAATAACAAGATCTTCAATGTGGCCACCAGACAGCAACATAAATCTTTAGCCAAACATCCCACAGCAAAAACAAGATCTTCAATGTGGCCACCAAACAGCATCATAAATCTTTAGCAAAACATCACACAGCAATAACAAGATCTTCAATGTGGCCACCATACAGCAACGTAAATCTTTAGCCAAACATCACACAATAATAACAAGATCTTCAATGTGGCCACCAGACAGCAACATAAATCTTTAGCCAAACATCCCACAGCAAAAACAAGATCTTCAATGTGGCCACCAAACAGCATCATAAATCTTTAGCAAAACATCACACAGCAATAACAAGATCTTCAATGTGGCCACCAGACAGCAACATAAATCTTTAGCCAAACATCCCACAGCAAAAACAAGATCTTCAATGTGGCCACCAAACAGCATCATAAATCTTTAGCAAAACATCACACAGCAATAACAAGATCTTCAATGTGGCCACCATACAGCAACGTAAATCTTTAGCCAAACATCACACAATAATAACAAGATCTTCAATCTGACCACCAGACAGCATCATAAATCTTTAGCCAAACATCACACAGCAATAACAAGATCTTCAATGTGGCCACCAGACAACATCATACATCTTTAGCTCAACATCCCACAGCAATAACAAGAACTTCAATGTGGCCACCAGACAGCAACATAGATCTTTAGCCAAACGTCACACAGCAATAACAAGATCTTCAATGTGGCCACCAGACAGCAACTTAAATCTTTAGACAAACATCCAAGGCAATAACACGATCTTCAATGTGGCCACCAGACAACATCATAAATCTTTAACTCAACATCCCACAGCAATAACAAGATCTTCAATGTGGCCACCAGACAGCAACATAAATCTTTAGCCAAACATCCCAAAGCAAAAACAAGATCTTCAATGTGGCCACCAGACAGCATCATAAATCTTTAGCCAAACATCACACAGCAATAACAAGATCTTCAATGTGGCCACTAGACAGCAGCGTAAATCTTTAGCCAAACATCACACAGCAATAACAAAATCTTCAATGTGGCCACCGAACAGCATCATAAATCTTTAGCCAAACATCACACAGCAAAAACAAGATCTTCAATGTGGCCACCAGACAACATCATAAATCTTTAACTCAACATCATACAGCAATAACAAGATCTTCAATGTGGCCACCAGACAGCATCATAAATCTTTAGCCAAACATCACACAGCAATAACGAGATCTTCAATGTGGCCACCAGACAGCATCATAAATCTTTAGCCAAACATCACACAGCAATAACAAGATCTTCAATGTGGCCACCAGACAACATCATAAATCTTTAGCTCAACATCACACAGCAATAACAAGATCTTCAATGTGGCCACCAAACAGTAACATAAATCTTTAGCCAAACATCACACAGCAATAACAAGATCTTCAATGTGGCCACCAGACAGCAACGTAAATCTTTAGATAAACATCCTAGGCAATAACAAGATCTTCAATGTGGCCACCAGACAACATCATAAATCTTTAACTCAACATCCCACAGCAATAACAAGATCTTCAATGTGGCCATCAGACAGCAACATAAGTCTTTAGCCAAACATCACACAGCAAAAACAAGATCTTCAATGTAGCGACCAGACAGCATCATAAATCTTTAGCCAAACATCACACAGCAATAACAAGATCTTCAATGTGGCCACTAGACAGCATCATATTTCTTCAGCCAAACATCCCACAGCAATAACAAGATCTTCAATGTGGCCACCAGACAACATCATACATCTTTAGCTCAACATCACACAGCAATAACAAGAACTTCAATGTGGCCACCAGACAGTAACATAAATCTTTAGCAAAACATCACACAGCAATAACAAGACCTTCAATGTGGCCACCAGACAGCAACGTAAATCTTTAGACAAACATCCTAGGCAATAACAAGATCTTCAATGTGGCCACCAGACAACATCATAAATCTTTAACTCAACATCCCACAGCAAAACAAGATCTTCAATTGTGGCCACCAGACAGCATCATAAATCTTTAGCCAAACATCCCACAGCAAAAACAAGATCTTCAATGTGGCCACCAGACAGCAACATAAATCTTTAGCCAAACATCGCACAACAATATCACTTCCATTCAGTAGGAATAGCTACAACACTGCAGGATGGCACCATGGTAGCTACATTTGATGTCAGACTGGCATCAATTTAAATTTAAGACAAACCAGAGACTAATTAAGACCAACAAGACACCACAGGAAATATATTAGTGAAAATCCCATGTTTATATGACTATCTATTTAAGTGGAGTGGCAGTACAAAATGTTTAAAACTGGCAGCCGTTTCTGCAGTTTACATATAGCACAAACTAAATGTCAGAGGAAGGATTCTGGGGAAAGTACATTGTTAATATGATTTTCTATTGAGGAAGTTTAGGAATAACAAGATTTTCCAAATGGCTGCCATTTTTCAAAAATGGATGCTGGACAATGGATGACTGGCAATAGATGATGAACAACATGCCACCACTGGAAATCATACCAAGCTCTTTTGGATTATGACTAGTAAAGATAATAGCACTCTCTAGCACTGCAACAAACTCAAACTGATGTAAGATTGGTTGATATATGCATATAATTCCATCATAAGAACAATACGTCAACATCCTGTGACATTACCTGATTTACAAAGTTTTTCATTTTTTGTTCAAATAAAAACTGTATAAGATAAGCTACAATTAATAATGTAATCACATCAATAATGGTTGTTAGAATCCATTTGGCTGCATGTATGTAGAGTGTCAGTGTAGGTGGGGGTGTATCCCATTAAGCCTTCATTTGCCCACACTCAGCCTTGACATACCGTGTGCAAATGGATAATTTCTGAAAACAAAAACAATGATCAATGGTATTCACTGTAGTGGGAAATTATGTGAGATCAGTGGTCAAAGAAACTCAAAAACCAACAATACATTTGCCTTGCATGTGGTATGTGTTAAGCCAACAATTACAGTATGAATATAGTGAATATTTCAATAATAATGCTGGTATAAGAGTCCCTAATTTGACCAATAACATAACCAATGAAACACAAATAAGTAATTTTCAAAATATGAAAAGACAAAATCAGACATCACAAATCAGGAGACGAAGAAGGTATCCATGTATGCCTACCAAGTACTTAAGTCAAATTAACCAACACTAATTGAATTGTTGCAATCATAGGAATAGTTATGGTCTAACTATTGCCAAAGAGGAAGGTAATGAAACGGACAAAACATAGATGGTGTTCAAAATCTCACAAGAGAAACTCTTATTTAAATCCTTGACCCTAGAAGAGGATATATTTCAAACAGAACATGATTGATTTCATCCTAAGTTAGGATCAACTAAACATACTAAGAGGCTTTGTGTGGAGAAAGAAAAACGTATGCCAATAAAATAGACTCATCTGGATATGTATTGGCATACAAATCTACATGATAGCCTCCACAGTGGCCATCTTGGATGCCAAATTGGCACCAATTTCACTTAGATATAATAAGATATCTTGTGGTCAAATGTCGATATGACCTTTCACTTGAGAAGTGTAGAGATAACATGATTTTTAAGATGGCTTCCCTGTTAGCGGCTATTTTGTGTCACTTGCCAGATCTGTATAATTTTAATTTTTACACCAAATACACATTGTATTAAGTTTTATTGGATGATAACCCCTTATTAATATAATTATATATCCAAGATAATGAGATTTTTAATTGACCATTGCATCCACACTGGAAACAGACCTTCAATCTCAAATATACTAACACTTAATTGAAAGCTTTTCCCAGCAAAGTTGAATGATGGTAAAGTTTTTTGGGGGGATCAAGTTTCCCAAAATCAAGTCTTGAAGAATGGTAGCATAAGATGGTTCCTGTTGCAAGTATATTTTATTAAATTCAGGCATGTGGACATGTATTTTGTTCTATAAGTCTAATGTACTGACTCAAAGTGACACTAGTTACTTTTGCAAAACACATGGTGTGAAGGATTGATGTAATGTCTTTAAAACATTCCATGCAATAATCATTCAATTATAAAGTATTTAATACATCACAGCGATCAGTTTTCTTGTGTTTTGTGAATACTGATTGCTTAAACAACATTAAAAGATAATGACCAATGTATGTGTATAATAATATAACTTTAGAGCAAATCATTAGATATTATTCTTAAACTTCGCTGATTTACATTCATACCTACTTGTCACTGAATTATTTAGAATGGTATATCTTGGAGACTTTTACAGTGAACTCCAGATTCGAGGCTGATAACATTATCACAGTACAGAATACAATGTATCCATCCTGTCTGATAATGTTATCACAGTACAGAAAACAATGTATCCATCCTGTCTGATAACGTTATCACAGTACAGAATACTATGTATCCGTCCTGTCTGATAACATTATCACAGTACAGAATACAATGTATCCATCCTGTCTGATAACGTTATCACAGTACAGAATACTATGTATCCATCCTGCTGCTACTTCCCTTTTCCTGTCAGTCCAGAGTTAATTATCCTCTGCATCCATATATTTTTCCTGCAATATAATTTTGAAACAGGTATTGTTAATGCTAATTAAATTAGAACAGATACAAATCGAAATTACAAAAGTGGCCAGCATATGTACTTCACAGCTAATCTACCACACCTGGACATCCTTTTTCAGTCAGTTTACCTTCTTTGCAAGCAATGTTCTCAACTGTCCCATGTCCACTCTCCTGCAGGTTTGTCAACTTTTCCTCTACTGCTTCAACTCTAACTCCAAGCGGGGCAACACTTGCTGATATGGCTTGAGATAACTCCACCTGTTGTTGTTGTGTCTTTTCCAGAACTGACTGAAGACTTTGTAATGCATCGTTTGTCTGCTCCTTTACTGACTCAACATCTCTTCCAATGGTGTTCACTTTATTCTCCATAGTGATCTGTCTATCCTCAAGAGTGCCTACCCGATTCTCAACAGTGTCCTGTCTATTCTCAACAATGCCCACCCTACTCTCAACACTGTCTATCTTTGTTCTCATCTCTTCTTTAAGTTGTATATATTCCTCCCTCAAAGACTCAACACTGCCTAATGTTCCTTGCTCTTGCTTCCCCATATCTTGTCTGACTGCATTTACAGCTGTCATCAAGGCAATCATCTCTAACTCTACATTAAAGAACACGTCTATTGAGTCATTGACAATCTGCAAGGAGGAAGAAGATTGGTATTAATTACAAATACAGAAGGAGGACCTTAACATTTAGAATTACAGATAAAAACAATAGTATTTATTCCATTCTCTTTGTCATCAGCATCAGCAGCATCCATAACAATCATACCCATCAACTGTCTATCGTGTATAGCTTCCTCCACATCATTCCAATGTATTCATTATTTTTGTCATCCTTAGTCTTATCCACAGCATGTCTATCCATTCATTATCTTTGTCATCCTTAATCTCATCCACAGCATTCCAACCCATTCATTATCTTTGACATCTTAGTCTCAACCACAACATTCCAACCCATTCATTATATTTGTCATCCTTAGTCTCATTCACAACATTCCAACCCATTCATTATCTTTGTCATCCTTAGTCTCATCCACAGCATGTCTACCTATTCATTATCTTTGTTATCCTTAGTCTCTTCCACAGTTATTCTACCCATTCACTATCTTTTGTCATTCTTAGACTCATCCACAACATTCCAACCCATTCATTATCTTTGTTATCTTTAGTCTCATCCACAACATTCCAACACATTCATTATCTTTGTCATCCTTAGTCTCATCCACAGCATGTCTACCTATTCATTATCTTTGTTATCCTTAGTCTCTTCCACAGTTATTCTACCCATTCATTATCTTTGTCATCGTTAGTCTCATACACAGCATTTCTATTCATTTATTCTCTTTGTCATCGTTAGTGTCATCCACAGCAATTCTACCCATTCATTATTTTTGTCATCCTTAGTCTCGTCGACATAAACATGGTTTATGTCAGGGAAGAGCAAATAATGATTCTTTAAAGCATTAAATCTTTGGGTGAATCTAGCTACAACTGTGCATGTTTTCTCTCCAGAGGTTGTGCTAATTTTAAAGCAAAGTAATAGGAAACCAATTTTGTATGAAACAAGCTTCAGCTAGGTCCTTGATAAAGGCTCCAATTTGAGTTCATGAAAATCAGTGTCCAGAAAGATTCTACTTTGGGAAAATGTGATTTATGACTATGCAAATCAAAGTTGAACAATAAATCAGAGAGGTCTTTGTTATGAGTGGAGGAAGGAGCAGGTCACAAAAACAGCAATGGTCTCTATTTGCTCCAGACTTGGGCCAAGCATGAACTAGATCACCAACAGTCTTCCACCTCCCTACCCATAAGTGGACGTCATGGATACATACTTGCTCTAAGCCCTAGCACCTCATCGACTATGTAATTGTCAGGTACAGAGACAGGCAGGATGTGTGTCAGTGACCATGTCCTTGTGTGGTGCTGACTGTTGGACAGACCACCGCTTCATCATCACCATTCTTAACATCTGCATGCAGCCCAAAAATGCTTATAGGGAAAGACGGCTCTTAAATGACTAAATATCACAAAACGGAAATGCACCAGTATCAAACAGTCTCTCATGGATGCCCTGAATGAAATCTAAATCCACCCCTCTGGACAATTAAAATGTAAAAACCAACTGGGAGGCATTCAGAAAGCTGGTCTACAGCACAGCTTCATAAATCCTAAGATCCGCAACCAGAAAATATAAAAACTGGTTTGATGAGAACTGCGATGAGATCAAGCAGCTGCTGTGATGAGAAACATGACCTCCTTCAAACCTACCTCAACAACCCCAAGCCCACGTACAGGAGAGGTAGGCACAACAATATACGCTCAACTGTACAGCAGAAACTCAGATGCAAAACACATGGCTGAGCAACCAAGCTGATGAGATCTAGTGCTATGCAGAATGGCATGACATAAAAAACATATACAATGCCCTGAAAGAAGAGTGTGGACCTACATCATCTGCCCCACCACCACTCCACCCCTTCTCAGCACAGACAGGAACACAGTAATTACTAACAAAGAGAATATTCGTCAACAAGGGGCTGAACACTTTGACAGCTTCCTGAATCATCCTTTAGCCATCAGTTGACTCTCCCAATTACCCATCAATGAAGCACTGGAAGATCCTTCAACACTGCTCAAGACACAGAAAGTGATATAAAACTCATGGTATTAAACAGCTTCACCTACGTTGACAGCACAAGGTCAAAGTGCGTCACTATTGACGAGGAGGTGAACCTTCACATTGCCAGAGCCAGTACAATGTTTGGCAGACTGTATGCCAATGTCTGGAATAAAAGGGGCATCGGCATCCAGACCAAACTAAAGATCTACAGGGCCGTTGTGCTCTCCATACTACTTTACGCATGCGAAATGTGGACAGTGGTCCAATGTGACACCAGGAAGCTGAACCACTTTCACACCATAAGTCTCAGAAAAATCCTCAACATCACTTAGCAGGAAAAGGTATATAATATTATTTTGGAAAGAGAAAGCCTGCCAGAAGTTGGAATACTGATTACCTTTCCAAAGTCCATGAATTTAACACCCTTTTCTTTGCTGCCAAATGAAAGTAAACTTAGACATTTACTGGTTTGATGCAATTTTTCATGTGGACAAATGTGAGTTGTGTGAGTGCTTTAGACAACACAGCTCCTGAGGTACATCACAAATGAATATTTCACAGCTGTTATTCTTCAATAACAAAATTAAGAAAAATCCTGATTTTTTCATCTTCTGACTTTAGACACCCATTACACTTCTCCCTCACAAATGCACGCATAATGGGGTTCACAAAACATAGACTGCACTATAACCAAGGGCATGACTTACCGAGAGACATCCAAAAATTGAAAAAAATATCGTGTTGACATCGAGAAAATAGTGAGTGGGGGGGGGGGAATCATATCGATAATAATTGTCAATAACACATTTTCTAATGAATGTGTTCCTTTTTCTGTTTAAATTACATTTTCAAAATGTCCAACATACGAAACTTCGTTCCAGCTGGTTTCAATGACCGTCATGTGTACGCGAAAAATCTGTGTCTAATGTAACTGATTTTGTTTTCTTGACGAGTCTGGTTCCCAAATTGGTGCTAATATTAACCTGCTAGTTCTATGCCACAGGGCATGGAACTAGACTAACTGTTGATACACCACCCAACAAGATTCCTTTTCTTCAAAAACAAGATACATCAATTTCATTAGATGTTTGTCTATGTTGAAACCCAATTCTTGTATTGTTCACTTAGTACAATATTGATGTTGTGATTTCATTGGAAGTAATAATAAAATTTCTTATCATCTTTGAGGATATTTCTAAATGCTAGTTCAAGAAGTATCTGAAACTCGCTTGCTCACAATGGTCCATATCTGTGAAATCAAGCCTTTTATTTTACGAAGTATTCATTTTGCATGGCCGCTTTGTTATCTTTGTTCAGTTATGAAAGAGTCGGTTAACTTAAGGTAGTTGATATTACATGCACAACAACATTTATAACAGAGTTCGATTGATCAAATGAAGCGAGTTCACCCGACATATGACCAGGGCAGCTAGAGGAGAATTTTTATGCCCTTTAACTTCAACCTCCTTTATTGAAAACAAAAGACATAATTCACGTGATAATACAATGGAGGACAGCTTTTAATTCAATGCATCAATACAGCAAATTCTTTTCCCAGTCAGTTATCAAAACACAGTCGGCACTGTTTTGGGACTATTTTTAAATTTGATATTTCATAATGCTAATTAAATTTTCCATGTCCAATCTACTGTCTTGAATGATAATAAAGCGATATATCAAAATTTCCATTACAAACTTTGATAATGATTGACTTCAAATTTAACTGATAGGGATCAAATTCTTGGATATTTTCTGGTTTAAAAAATGGGATCCACACCTGACATCACCTTATGTGGGTTCACGTGTTATCAGGATCCGAGTTATTGAGAGAGTGGTTTACTTTACATCAATACAAAAACCCTATGAAGGGTAAGGGTGTGTTGGTTTACGTCAGTTGGTTTGCCCCTTCACACAGACACAAAGAGATTAGGTGAAAAAAGAAAAAACATGAATGCAAGGTTATGATCTGAAAAAACTAATCAGGTCATCTACTCATGACTAAGAATTTCAAGTCTCTAAGAAAAATACTTTATTGCTGTTTTACTTTTATGTATTTGGGACGGATGTGAGGAACAGATTTCAGACAATAGAAAATCAATATCTTCCTGGTTGCTCTCACAAACACCAACCATATCTGACACACATTTGTTTGGAAAAGAAATCTAACACTCATATTCCATAGTGGTATAAAGCCTTTTGTACAGACCTTTATCAAAATTAGCAATTAACTAATACATAACCATGTTCCATACCTTATTTATCTCATTAACAGCCACTTTACATTCCTCCAGTGATTTGAGATGAGTTGAGTCCTCTAACAAACTAATTATATCCTGTATAAAACTGTTGCTGTCACCATCGGAGAGTCTCATTTCTTCTGAGTGCATCACACTGTTCCTTATTTTGGAGACCTGTAAGAGATCAAAGCAACAATTCTAATAAATGGTAAAACAATCAATATAAGTATTTATTATTCCTAAATAATTCATATTCTGTTCAATCATAGAACTGTAAAGCTCTGTACTACAAATACATTTCAACAATGAAATATCTGGGTGACCTGGAATTCTACTCATAATACTTATTCTATTAATACACATTGTCTTGTCAGTATATATATATATATATATATATATATATATATATATATATATATATATATATATATATATATATATTCTAGTATTAGTTATGTCAATAATGTAATAATAATCATGTACCTAATAATATCTGTGTAGTTCTTCTTATGTAATTGGATTGCAACAATCATAGTTTCATTACATAGGTTTACCAAGCCTGTGATTTACAATACCCAAATTATTACCTGAAAGGAATTTACTAATGACACATGACAAATTCCACTCTTGAATTTCCATTGCATCATCATTAGTTAGTTTACTTACCAAGTTTCATCTTGATTGATGAATATATAATAATAATAATAATAATAATAATAATAATAATAATAATAATAATAATAATGACAATAATAAAAAATAATAATAATAATGAGGACTTTGTATAGCGCCTAATCTGTTGAAGCTCTAAGCGCTTTACACCATCAATAATGATATGACTACACTACAGAACAACAAATGACAATATATTAATCAATGAGTGATGGGCAGAAAACTTACAAGAACATAACACAAGATAAAATTCAGACCAGTCAATGTAATTTAATAATGGACAATAAAACAAGCTCACATGCCATGTTTTATCAAAGTCTATGCATATATTTTACCTCAAGGGTCTTTGTTCCCTAATTAGGTATGAAGAGTTTGTTGATTATGTATCATAGCTAGCAAGCAGACAAGCCAATACAGTGAGTGAATAACACATAGCTTACATATACAAATTCTTTCACAACATAAATCTTGACAACAGAGGGGGATGTGGTTACATAAGAAGTAAGTGTCAATAGATGATAAATGAAAGGTACACATATATATATACCGTGTGTGTCAGTCTGAGACCTGCTGGGGACAGTTTTCCATGGAAGTATTTACAATTAGCAAATAGGGTGAGTAGGGCTTGGGAATCACACTTGACCGGTCCAGTATTGGTTGGTAGCTGACCTCGAGGCATGTATAGCTTTGCACACTCCCAGGGAACAAATGGCCAGGCAGTGACATCACAGTTATCCCAGCAGATTTTATTATATGTTGGATTGGTGTGGAGAATCAATAGTTCAGCCAACCAGGTATCACAGAGATAGGAAGGGCAAGAGGATTTAAATTTCCAGACATATGTATTTCTGTTCTGTTTCACATCATTGGACTTGCAGCTGGAACATTGAGGTTTTGGTACACCTGAGCCTCCATACAATTTCTGCAACAGAAACTGGTGCATAGCATCCACCTCCCCCTGTATAAAGGAATGGAGTCCAACTGTTAGATAGTACAGAGACAAGCTAACTTTCAGCCAATTACTGTATTCTGGGTCCTTGACCTTGGTTGCAGCACCAGTGGGAGGCATGTCAATGTCTGTATTAGCTTGGATAAATTCTCTTCTTATCAGTCATCATTACCTGGAAATAAAACAAACCTCAGTCTGAGAGAAATATCTTTCTTGTACAGATACATGCATGGTCACCAAACCAATATCTTTCTTGTACAGATACATTTATGGTCACTTAACCAATATCTTTCTTGTACAGATACATGCATGGTCACCAAACCAATATCTTTCTTGTACAGATACATGCATGGTCACATAACCAATATCTTTCTTGTACAGATCCATGCATGGTCACCAAACCAATATCTTTCTTGTACAGACACATGCATGGTCACATAACCAATATCTTTCTTGTACTGATCCATGCATGGTCACCAAACCAATATCTTTCTTGTACAGATACATGCATGGTCACATAACCAATATCTTTCTTGTACTGATCCATGCATGGTCACCAAACCAATATCTTTCTTGTACAGATACATGCATGGTCACATAACCAATATCTTTCTTGTACAGATACATGCATGGTCACATAACCAATATCTTTCTTGTACAGATCCATGCATGGTCACCAAACCAATATCTTTCTTGTACAGACACATGCATGGTCACATAACCAATATCTTTCTTGTACTGATCCATGCATGGTCACCAAACCAATATCTTTCTTGTACAGATACATGCATGGTCACATAACCAATATCTTTCTTGTACTGATCCATGCATGGTCACCAAACCAATATCTTTCTTGTACAGATACATGCATGGTCACATAACCAATATCTTTCTTGTACAGATACATGCATGGTCACATAACCAATATCTTTCTTGTACTGATCCATGCATGGTCACCAAACCAATATCTTTCTTGTACAGATACATGCATGGTCACATAACCAATATCTTTCTTGTACAGATACATGCATGGTCACATAACCAATATCTTTCTTGTACTGATCCATGCATGGTCACCAAACCAATATCTTTCTTGTACAGATACATGCATGGTCACATAACCAATATCTTTCTTGTACAGATCCATGCATGGTCACATAACCAATATCTTTCTTGTACTGATCCATGCATGGTCACCAAACCAATATCTTTCTTGTACAGATCCATGCATGGTCACCAAACCAATATCTTTCTTGTACAGATACATGCATGGTCACATAACCAATATCTTTCTTGTACAGATCCATGCATGGTCACCAAACCAATATCTTTCTTGTACAGATACATGCATGGTCACATAACCAATATCTTTCTTGTACAGATCCATGCATGGTCACCAAACCAATATCTTTCTTGTACAGATACATGCATGGTCACATAACCAATATCTTTCTTGTACAGATACATGCATGGTCACATAACCAATATCTTTCTTGTACAGATCCATGCATGGTCACCAAACCAATATCTTTCTTGTACAGATACATGCATGGTCACATAACCAATATCTTTCTTGTACAGATACATGCATGGTCACATAACCAATATCTTTCTTGTACAGATCCATGCATGGTCACATAACCAATATCTTTCTTGTACAGATACATGCATGGTCACATAACCAATATCTTTCTTGTACAGATACATGCATGGTCACATAACCAATATCTTTCTTGTACAGATACATGCATGGTCACATAACCAATATCTTTCTTGTACAGATCCATGCATGGTCACCAAACCAAGAACCAATTTGTGTTGTGCATATCAACTCTACCAATCAAAGCACTATTTTTTATACACAGGTGTCCAAGGTTAAATTTTTAAAAATTCAGGTACAAGGTTATTTTCAATTATTTTCTGATCAAACTTCATATATTGCAGTCACAGTAGGAGGATTTGTCATCAGTGCATTTTGTGATTGTGACTTGAGTGTGTTTGATCTTACTTTCACAAATAAATAATGAAAATGGAGCCTCGTTTTTGCAAATGGAGTTTGAGTCAGACTTTGTACAAACTGAGTTAAGGCTTTTGTTTTACGTTGCCAGCTATGGGCATCACCATTGTATTAAATGATATTTCAATAGGTAAACACCTTAATGTTACAGTGCGTTACAAAGAAATAAATTTGATATTCATCCATTTGTCATTATATTTAGGTTGAAACTGTAGTGTAACCTCCTTGTCTTGGATTATTTTGTGTATATGTTTCATGTTGTTATTGTGTAATAATTCATTTATTTTTTGTCAGGCATGATTTTCTTCCTATCTGTTGTAAAGTGCTTGGAGATTTTACCTTAAAAGATTATGTACTCCATCAAGTCATCAGTATATATGGAGAGAGAGAGAGAGAGAGAGAGAGAGAGAGAGAGAGAGAGAGATTCCCAATAAATGGGCTAAAACTGTCTAATGTTCATTTGCTAGGTCGACATGTCATACATAGTGCTAGTAATTGTCACATATATTTGGTCAGTACGTTTTCCCAGTTGTTTTAACACTTTATAAAGTCCATAGGTAGTGTTAAAGCTCTCATCTCTTAAGATTATCAAAATTACTATATACTGTACTATTATCTTATACTATCTAAACCATATCACTTGCTTTTCTTATATGTCATACGACAGATTGCATACATAAAGGAGATTCTACAAACAAAATAGGTGTAGCCTCAGTTGTTAAGATTGATACTAGCAAGAATTTTTCTACTTAAAAGCTTGAAATGGCAGTAAATTGCTAGCTGTAAATATTAACTAGATGTTTGCTACTAGTGATATTCTATATTCAAAATATGAATTACATTTACTCCCCAGCTACGATTTTCTACGCCTTTACCTTTGCACCCCGTCTACGCATTTCTACGCCTTTACCTTTCCCCCCATCTATGCTTTTCTATGCCTTACACAGTATCAACCAATAAATATGACATATCTTCCATTTAAATGTTGATTCGCCAGGCAGTAACCAAACGCTGGCAAAAAAATTAAATAATCTTTACTAACATTTGATTTTAATTACGTACTTCGTAACATTATAACCTATAAATCTAAATCTAAGCGACCAATTATACATAGTGGGGTTTTCCAGTCGCATGCAAAATGGAGTCGTTTGCCGATTATATTACCTCAATTCGATGTAAATATTATGACCTTTTCAACACGTGTAAGTTATTCATAATCATAATATAGTCAAATACGGTATGATGCTGAATTTTACATTAGTTGTATAAATTTATTATGTCATCCTGATTTTTATGTACAAAATCACATTCTTAAAATGCGCGGCAAATACGACAAGTCTTCCAAACATTGTAATGTTTAACGTAGCATTGAAGTGTTTAAAACATGAAATCTGTTGCAAGTCCAGGAATTTAAAATAAAATAACACAAATTAAGAATATCTGTGTTGTTCATTTTTTCCATTCATTTCAATATACAAAGTTTCAATCAAATCGTATAACAGACGATACCGGAAGTGAATTGTTTTTATTTACGAAGGGAATTCCTTGATTTCATCATGGCAATGTCGTCGTCTATTGGTTACAGTGATTTGTCTGGAAGTGAAAACGATTTGTCTGGATTCAGTTCCGACGAAATACCAAATTTGTTTAACAATGATGTGTTTAATGACGAAGTATCTGAAATTATGTCATCAGATATCGACATTGAAATGTCATCAGACTCTAGTGACATAGACCAGCTAGTGGTCTCGAAGCCTTTTTTTTTTATTTTGACTTGACGGCTTTTGAGACCAGCCGTATTCTGCATTAACACTATATGGACCGTTCGTGAACCATAACTACCAACGATCGGACTGCACGCTATTAATTAATAAATTTATTTAGACTAACCTTTGTACCCAGACGGTAAGTATAATCCCTCTTCTAATGATCCACTGCGTTAAATCCTTTAGAACACTCAATTAATAGCATGCATCCGATCGTACGCAGTTATGGTGCGCGGAAATGTACGATGTAGTGTTAATGCAGAATACGGCTGGTCTCAAAAGCCATCAAGTCAAAATAAAAAAAGGCTTAGAGATCAACTAGTTGGTCTACTAGTGACACTGATGATGATCAGCCAACTTGCATTGCAGACGTGCAAGATACTGACAGAAGTCCATTTACCCTGCAGTCAGGGCCATCACATACTTTGCAGGAAACAGCATCGGAACAATACTATTTTCAATTATATTTTCCAGTTGGAAAAATTGTAAATGAAACAAATAAATTTGCAGCTGAACAAAATGTGGATCATGAAATTGTTGATGTTAACTGAGACAGAGACCAGTGACAGTGTGCCTGAAATGTTTGCCTTTCTTGGCATGTTGATCTTAATGGGGATAATAAAAACTCCTGACTATAGTTTTTATTGGTCAAATGACAATTTTCTATCAAATCAAGGAATAAAAAATTTAATGCCACGCAGAAGATTTGAAAAATTCCTTCAATACGTTCACTTAAATGATGACAACACAAATTTTCCTGCTGATCACCCTAACCATGACAATTTTCACCAAATATGTCCAATAATGGAACAAGTTCTGGAGAACATTGAGAAAACTTACAAGCCTCGGCAACATCAAAACCATTGATGAAGGTTTGTATACATTTCTACATTCTTTCAACATAATATATTTCTTTCCAACAGTAGATATCATAACTGAAATACACATCCATGCATACATATTTTATTATCTGTCATCATTACATTAATCTGATATTTGTTCAAATAAAAAAAGCCTATAATGTATTTATGATTTAAATTATATGTATAATTAAAGTTACTTACCGGTATGTATGTATGTCATATACACATAAAAAGATATCCATAACCATACAATTCGAATCTATAATACATCTATACATAAATCGAAACATAATAATATTTAAAATAAGTTTAACTTTTCATTCACTAATCCTGTCTTAAGTTTGATTAAAATTTCATACAATACTTCATTTAAATTATTGATTTATCAACAAAATAATGCACTTTACAGGTATGATTGCATTCAAGGGACGGCACAAGGCCAAGCAGTATCTGCCTTCAAAGCCAATCAAGTGGGGACTAAAAGTATGGATGCTCTGTGATAGTTTGTCTGGTTTCTGTCACCAGTTTGAGTTTTATCAGGGGAAGGAAGATACAGATGAAGTGAATGAAAGCATGAAGGGTCTTGGGTATCGAGTTGTGCAAAAGCTTATTATGCCTTTGAGAGGAAAATTTTATCATGTATATTTCGATAACTTTTTTACGTCCATTCGACTGGTACATAGTTTATTAAGACATGGTATATATGCCTGTGGCACCATGAGGAAAAACCGTAAAGGCTTCCTAGAGGAATTTAAATATCCACCATACATGGAGCAAGAAGACCATTTAATTAGACAGGATGGAAACCTTATAGCCACACTGAGAGTCAGGAAAGAAGAAAAAGATTCAGACAGTTAGATTTTCAAATTAATTTGGCAAAGCAGCTCATAGGATGTTTCAAGAGCAGGAAGGTTGCCATGCATCGAACATATGTAGCCCCAGTGACACAGGCTAATATTGAGACACAGACTGCAGACACTTAAAAGGAAAAAATCCACCTGCAAATACTGTACCAAGCATGGAGAAAAGAGACGTAAAGAAACCAAAATTGGCTGTGTTATTTGCAATGTCCATCTATGCTGCATAGAATGTCACAGCATGTTTCATCAAAGTATGATTGTAGAGGAGTAGACCAGCATGTTGGTCTCTAAGCCATTTTTTTATTTTGACATAGCGGCTATGTCAAAATAAAAAACAAGGCTTAGAGACCAACTTGCTGGCCTAGTTGAGGAGTAGCTGTAATGTGCTCTACAACTGTCATTTTTTCATAATGTCATATTTGTTTATTTTGTTCCTTAACATGAAACTCAGAGAAGTGATTTTTCAAAATAGTTGATATTTATATTCGAGATCAGCTCTTCAATGACATGAAAACTTATTAGGCAAGATCATTATTTTTCTCTTAAATATATACATGCATAGCCATAGGCTAGACCAGCTAGTTGGTCTCTAAGCCTTTTTTTTATTTTGACTTTAAGCCGTCAAGTCAAAATAAAAAAATTTTTAGAGACCAAGTTAGCTGGTCTAAGCCATAGACCTACTAGATTAACATATCCTTAACCACATCGATAATGACAAATAACAAGAACTCGTTATGAAATATATTTAGTAACCTTTAATAAACCCATGTTTGGAATGCATGCCAAGTAAATTAATGACTTTGAGCAATGTTTTTTTTCTTCTTCTAAATCTGATTGAAAAATCTAGATTAGTCATGCTTAAAAGTAAGAATAATTTCAAGCTACTAAGCTTTAATAACATCAAAACTTTGATAATTAATTTCATTGTTGCCGACAGAACAGTACCTGAGTTATTCATCGACGATGAAATGAATCATTCAAGTCCATCTTTGCATGAACTAAAGTCATATATCCAACTGAATCACACTACGGCCAAGAGTAAAATGGCGCCACGCATGCCATGTGGGTACATCTATTTTTAGAAAAAGGGATTTTCATAATATGACCATACACGTTTAAATTATGTTGAAAAGAAATTATTGATAATGATAGGTTATACTGATTAGTATGTACTGGTACTTTCCTTTTCTTTTTTTTCTGATTTTTTTTTGGGGGGGGCTATGTATTGTTATTATCATTACAAAAAAAAGTGATATAAGAAAACAGCCATGACCTAATAGAGCACATTGAATTATCCAATGTCGCATAGTGTAATATATTACGAACTATTATTTTTGTTAAATAGCTAAATATTTATTCACATAATGTTTATATCATATTTCTTATGGATTTCAAATATTGCTTCATTTATGTGCCAAATTAAAAGTATGGCCTGTCTAATGAGCAAGCACTGACTAGATATCGCGATGTCCGCCATTATTACTTTTCTGCCTCTTGTCAGGTTCACTTGTGATTTTTATCTGATATTACAAAGAATATAACATGAACACGGCTGTGATAATTTTCAATTAAATACTTTACAAAATAATGTTACCAAATATGCTAATTAAGTACATATTGACATTTACATATTGATGTTTAAAGTTTCGAAGCACAGGTTGATGTGATTAAAACAAAGCAACTTGTGCATCTGTAGCAGTTGTTTTTATCACGAAATGATAACAAATAATTACTTACTAACTTGTGGTGGAAATGATTAGGTTATTTTGAGGCTATTCGAGCAATGGGAGAATATAATTTTTAGAAGATGACGTTGAATTTCAGTTTACGTGTTTTTTATGGGGAGCAAGGGTATGACGTCGTGAACGTCATATGGGAGGCACAGGTAATATGGTTTGATTTTCATATGGGGAGTAAAGGGTTAAGAGACCTTACTTTTGCTAGCTAAAATAGTACAAGTATCACAGTGATGCTAACAATGACACAAGGCAATGCTGAGACCTGGGTTTATGAGAACAGTGTCAACTCCTACAACTATATACAATCTGTCTTTCAATTAGCATACAGGAGACAACTCCTACAATCTGTCAACTCCTACAACCATATACAATCTGCCTTTCAATTAACATACAGGAGACAACTACAATCGGTCAATTCATACAGCTATATCCAATCTGTATTTCAATCTGCACACTGGAGTCAACTAATACAACTATATCCAATCTGTCTTTTAATTAGCATACAGGAGTCAACTCCTACAATCTGTCAACTCCTACAACTACCAGTATATCCAATCTGTCTTTCAATCTGCATTTAAGAGCTTCCCTTCCAAAGATCGGGTTTAGATCCAGAGTGCAAATTCTTGCAAATTTATTCAGTCTGCTCTGCCACCAGCATGCATAGACTGAATTACCAGAGAATCTAGTTTACACCAACAGTTTTCAACTCCTATAAATGAATCCAATCTTCTAGTCTGCCAGTGGCATACATGAACTTTCAAACCAAAGATGTAATTTATGTGAGCAGTGTCAACTCCCACAAAAATGTATCCAATCCTGTCTGACTCTAGCATACACGAGCTTCCCTACTAAAGATTTGGTTTAGGCCAACAGTTTAAACTCGTACAACCATGTCCATTGTCGTCTACCATTGATATGCATGTCTTTCCTTACTAAAGATTTGGTTTAGGCCAACAGTTTAAACTCGTACAACCATGTCCATTGTCGTCTACCATTGATATGCATGTCTCTCCTTACTAAAGATTTGGTTTATGCCAACAGTATAAACTATTACAAGTTTGTCCAATCTGGACGGCCACTGATATGCAGGTGTTTCCCTATTGAAATATCTGAATTAAAACAATAATGTAAATTCCTACAAATTAACCGAATAAGCCATTCATTAGAGTTATATTGTCAATTTTAATTGAGATATTCACTTGATGATTCCTACAAAGAAGAAAGTTTCAAATCCAACAAACCAATATGATTCCTTCATGGAGACCATGAAATTAGGGTACCCGATGGGATTTTGACAAGAAAGTTAAGCGGAATATTTTATACAAGTCTGGTATACTTTGAAAACGGAGTTTCCAGGACCTATAATTTAAAATCTTGAAAGCTATGAATCAGTGATTTAAAAGGACCAGGTGTTGAATAAAATGAATGGAAGCTGAACTCGAAGCCAGAGGGAAAGTGTTGCTAACAGTCAAACTGGGATTGGAAAACTATGAAATAAATCATCCTCGCCAGTTCAAGCTAAAGATAGTGTTCATTGAAACTTAAATTTTAAGGAATAAAATTTCTTGCATGCAAACATGAGTTTAGAAAGGGAAAGTGTCCGGCATGGGGCAAAGTATGTGACACATGCAATGGGAGACATATTTCCATGTGATCGCGCCCACTTAATATGCAAGAACAATGCACTGAATGGAATACTACCTATCACTGGCCAACTGAAAATAAATTATAAATAAATGCAGGACTTCAGTTTCTTTTAAACAATGAAAGGATCTCGCTTGCATATTAAGCGAGCGTAATTATGGCATGTCAAGCATTAGTGTGGAAAATGGTCTGGTATTCCTTAATGGTAAGATAGCAAGTCAAACGGATATAAAGTCGAATGCCTGAGCTAAACATCGGTACCAAATGTATGGCGCTACACGAAATATAGCTTGAAATAACAGCGTTTATTCTAATATGGGTCATGTGAGAAAGGAGAGAAGTGTTCTCCCTTGTAGTTTATGTAGAGTACATGTATGACAGGTCAATTGTAAGCAACGATAGGAGCACCTGTGGGTGAATAGAGGTAAATTAAATATCCTCCTGGTTGACAAATGTCGGTGTATTGAACTAAAGGAGTCAGAATTTTTATCAATAAATAAGGACGAAATCTCTGACAACATGAAATCACCTTATCGGTAATATACATTATACCACAGGAGACTGACGTTTAATCAATAAAGTACGGCCAAATCTCTGACAACACGAATTACCCTTCTCGGTAATATAAATAAACTTACTGAGGAATTTCTATTACCGATAAGGCGATAAGGGTATTCGTGTTGTCAGAGATTTCGCCGTACTTTATTGATAAAACGTCAGACTCCTGTGATTGAACCTACACGTAACACTATCAGTGGTGTGTGTGTGTGTGAATAAAATAAATTAATTTATTGTAAAAAATAACAAGATAAATAATTCTTACCGACCATGTCTATTTCAAAGCAGTAACGCAGATTGGCCAAAATGGTGGAGCGAGAAATCGAAAGTAGAAACGTACAGCATATTCGGGTGAGAAATCTGCTTGCATGTACGTTTTTACTTCCTTTTCAGAACCATCCATCTAATTAGCATTTTTTTTAAAACGTAAAGTTAATATTACAAATGCTGTTCCGTGACCTTCGCTGTTCAGCTTATTTTCACGATCGCTCACTGTCCTGTAAATGTAACCTGAATACGTAAATTCCATAATTACGTAATCCTCTAGGGGTATGACTAAAATGCGCAAAGTTAAGAAAAACTGGAAAAGTGCGACAAGTTACAAAAGTGAGAAAAGTTGCGAAAAGTTGAAAAAATTCACATAAACGAAAAATTACAAAAAAAAGTATTTAAAAAAAAATTACTGTAAGCTAGGACTAGAAAAGTTGCCTTGAATTGATTATTTAAGCTTATTTGTTCCCAAAAGCTATACTATATCTAAAATTAACTGTTAGCCATACAAAATATTTTCTTTATTTTATCATGTTTCAGACGAAGAGTTGTTTCCACAAATGCTACGAATAGTTAATATCGTAACCGAAATCCAAATTTCCATCGCTCAGAGGTCGAACAAAGTCATTTTCTCGACATTTTTTTTTTAAAATTATTAAAACAAGTAAGTATCAGCAACGATTTTCTTTATCTACATTTGCATCAATGTAAATACATAGTTCAAAACAGCTATAATAAATTGATTTTGGCTTTGAAAACTAAAGTTAAAACGGGTGCGAAACTTGCTTCTAATATCTGTATTTTGTAGATTTCTTTCAAAACGGCATACACATGAGTATTTATGTAAATTACAACTTTTTCCGACAAAATTGATTGAAGCCTCAAAACGGAAAATAGAGCCTTCCTGCGAATCTCATATTTTAACCCAAAAAAAAAAATAAGTCTCCATTTAGCAAACGGAGACTTTACGATTTTCATAGAGGTGAGAATAAAAAAAAAGTAAGATCACAGGAAATGGCAAAAATGGCGAATATAACAATAAGTAATCTCAATAATGAATATGTGACAATATTTTCTTCTCTTTAACATCTATGTATGCTTTCGTTAAATGTTTCTTGGTCATAACAACGACGCAGTTTTCAACCATTCTGAAAATCATGCAAACGGCATGTGATGCATTCATAACAGGGTTAGAAATGTTTATTACTGTTTAGTTTTCAAAATTAAGTAAATGTTTATGTACCAATATATAAATATTTATCTTTTTACAAAAAAAAAATATTAATTTGTATTAGATTACTTTTCTACTTTATCCAATACTGGAAATAAAGAAAGAGTTAATAAAGATAATATCCTTAAATTCAAGAGCGAAATTGGTTAATTATTTTTTTAATGGGCTTCAATAAGGAACACAAAATGAAAAGTGGACGGAGACACGAAGTCACCTGATTTTATTCATTAGTCAGCAAAAATCAGGTTTCATCAAGGGTTCAGTTCATTGACCTTATCGAGATATAAAGGTATTTTGAATGGGTATAAAACTCGGGTGGTTTTTGGCATTGTTATGCATATAGTTTATATTTACGGCATTACGACAAGCTGAAAGCACCTTTATTTGCAGCCAGGAGTGACATAACGTCAAGAAAACTTCTGAAAACTGCGTCATCAGCAACATGTTAGAACGTGGTATCAACAAAATAAAATGGCAGCTCTGAAACACATGACACTCCAAAACTGATATCACAACGGGAAAAAAATTAAATAAAATTGAAACGGGAAAATAACATCATACAAGAAAAATATAATGGATTGGTGTATAGACAGCAACTAAGCGTGGATTCAGCACACATCATTGTGTAAAAACTGTGATCCTATTTGTCTTTTTACTGAATTATCATTTATATAATTTGGCATGTAACCATAATAAACTTGATACATTTGGTTTTTCTTAAACGTAGATACATTTACTGAAATATTATTATGGTTTTCGAATTTTGGTTTTGATTTTCAGCAACAGGAAAAGTCGATATAAGTTAAAGTTTATGCTTGCAACATAAAGAATGCATTTGTTGACACGCTCTACGTCTTTATTAGTTGGATATTGTGCAGAAAGTTAGTCCCACTGAAAACATATATCATCTGTATTTTTAACATTATTGCAGCATGTTGTGTGTTTGATTATTTTTGTTGGCAGATCAACGTAAAAGCTTTGGCGTAAAGAAGTATGTTTCATTGTATAAAACAGAATCTCAGTTATTGATTCCAACTTTCAAACTGTACGCTATACATTCTTCAATCTTTTTCCAGATTTCCTGATATATTTCATTTGCTAGCATTTTGTTTGTTTGTTTGTATTTTATGGTTTAACGCCATTTTTTCAGTACAAAATAGGCTATACATGGCGGCCAGTATTAATGGTGGAGGAAGAACCCAGAAAACCCTTGAAAGAACCATCGACCCACGAGAAGCTACTGGCAAACTTTCTCACATACCCACATTGGCCGAATCCTAGACTCAAACCAACGCAGACAAAGGTGAGATGGCAGTGATCCGTAACGGACAGAGCTTTAGACCACTCGGCCACTCGGAGCCCCCTGACAGCATTTTAAGATCGGTTCCAAGCAAAACGCGTTTTGATTTTGTTCCAACATAAAGATGTACAATTAATTAGTCGGTAACTATTGCAGTCGCATGTAACTTTGATAATATTACACGATATTGTGTCAATATATGTTAGTTCCTTATGATTGTGAAGTTCGCGTGTGATCGTCAGCTGTAGTAGATTAAACAACTTTTGTTTAGAACATGATGATTATCAAATCTCCAGCTGTTGTCGAATCTTTTTAAACGCGGTTGGAATGTGTTCTAGTTCAATGTTTGTTGCTAGGTTCTTTTTAGCAAATCATGTAATTACAACATAGTATATTAAATTTTACAATTTTCTAATTCCATTTATCTAAATAAGTACAAAAAGACAAATGGAAACCCCACAGTGTAACGATACAAAATATACGATCAATCTATCTAATGGTAAGTGCCAGCCAGAAAGAGTATTATTACGTATTTGTTGGCACCCGTTGTTTCGAGGGACGATGGAAGTGCGCCCATGAAAGATGTCCCAGTTGGTGATTGTGCAGCGTCTGTAGTAGCTATATAGTCTAACACGGGAGTGTCTGTCCTTCCTGCACATGAAGTTGAGTTTGGTGTGTGTATGAGCTGCTTCTGCTTCCTCTGAGATCGCGTTTCAACAGATAGGAAGCGAAGCTTGTCCTCGCCGGCTTTCAAACCAGTGATCAGATCGTGTCACCAGCTGAGCCTCTCCTCGTGTCACCAACTGAGCCTCTCCTCCCAGGTATTAACATCGATGTCAAGAGCTTTGATGTCGCGCTTGCAGACATCCTTGAATTGGAGATATGGCCGTCCGATCGACTTTTTACCAGAGGCAAGTTCCGAAAAAAGAAGGTCTTTGGGGATCCGTTCGTCATTAATCTGACGTATATGGCCCAGCTATCTAATTCGACAATGGCGGAGGAGTGTGGCCATGCTGTGAATTTGGCACGTTCAAGCACCTCATTGTTTATTACTTGATCCCTGCAGCTGATTTTGAGTATGCGTCGAGACATCGCATGTAAAAGGCGCCAGGTCTTTTCTCTTGTGAGGCCTACAGAGTCCAAGTTTCCCTGGCATAGAGAAGAGTGCTTAGCACGCAGGAACGGTACACAGAGATCTTAATGTTCAGGGTCAAAGTGCTGTTTTTCCAAACTCCGCAACAACCTGGACAGAGCTGTTGATACCTGTTTAATCCAGTTGGTGAGCTCATCATCGAGTGATAGATTATTGATGATGATATAGCCGATTTACGTGAACTGACTGTCTACCACAAGTTCGAAGCTGTTGAAGAAGATGCTTAGGGATGGGGTCCGCGTTTTGAGCCATCACGTTTGTTTTCTTAAAATGATGGTCAATCAAAACTCATCCCATGCTTTATCAACGCGATCCATGAGGTGCTTCATAACGTGGGGGATAGGACACAATCCTGTTTTACTCAGCTGTGAATATTGATGGGGTCCTACATTGAGCCATCGTACTGTACTGTGCCTTTCATGTCATCGTGGAAGGACTGGATCATGCTTAACAGTTCTGGTTAAGTCTGTAAAGGTCAAAAAGAGGGGTTTGTGTTGTTCTCTGCATTTCCAATGCAGATGCCTGACGGAGACAATCATGTCGATTGTGGACCTCTCTGCGCAGAACCTGCACTGCGACTCTGGATACACTCTGTAAGCATGCGTCTGAAATCTATTCAGAATCACGCGTGTGAAGACTTTACCCACCCTGCTGATAAGGGATACCCTTGTAGATATTTCAATCACTTATGTCGTCTTTGTTCTTGTACAAGGTGACGATGCTGGCTTCCTTCATGTCCGGAGGCACTGCACCCTCATCTGAACACTGGATAAAAGGAAAGGGGTGTGTGTGTGCAGGTGTGTGATTGGCACGCTGCATCCGCACTTGATGACTTCTGCTGAGATGCAGTCCTTCCCTGGGGCTTTATCTAAAAATAGTTTCCTTAAGACATTCTTTAGTTCTGCCACAGTAGGTTTCTCGTCAAGCTTTGGCCATAAACAGACAGTTTTTAATGGTGTTGGTCACGTGTAGAGGCCAACCGAAATTAAATTTTTGGTTTCGGTCAAAAACGAAACCAGACCGAAAGTTATAAACTGACTTTCGGCCGAAACCGAAAGATAAATCGAAGTTGCCGAACACAAGATTTATTAAATAGGCCTGGGTCATGATGCAATGCTACACTAATTAAAAAAGAATCTAGAAGCAATCATTCAGAGCCTTCAATAAGAGGACTTCGCTAAATGTCAAATTGCCTAGCGCAGACTGACCGGCCAACAAGCAGAGTAATAGACGCAGCACTAGCGTTGTATTCTGAATGTTAAAATAGATCTTCGGCTGATGACCGAAAGCAATATCAATTTCGGCCGAAACCGAAAGCTAACTTTTTTTTTACCTCGGCCGAAACAGAAATTATGCCGAAAGAGGTCATTTGCCAACTTTCGGATCCGAAACCAAAACTAAAACCGAATTTTGGTCGCCCTCTAGTTACGTGGTTCCCTCTGGAGTACCATTCAGAGTAGTACTCCACCTAACGCTCCGTTTGCTTCCCCTAAGCGTGGATGGTATCTCCTGTGGAAGACTTCAGTGGTGCGATCACTTTCGTCGTGCGATCCATTGCTTTCTTTATGCCATCATACAAGCCTAAAAGGTTTTTGATATTTTCCGCTGAATGGATGCTCTGACTGAGATGAAGCCAGTATTCACTGGTGCACTGCCGTGCTAACCTCTGCACTTTGATTATATTAGACCTGTATGCATGATAATCCTCTCTCATGGGGATATGTTGTATTCCAGGTGAGCATTGCGACGCTCTACTATGACTGCCATGAGTATGGCTTAGTTAGTCTCAAACCAGTCGCTGTTCTTCGACTGCTTCTTACCAAAAGTCTGTGTGGCTCTGCTTTACACAGTCTCTCTGATGTCACCCCATCTCTCTTTGGCACTGCCTTTAGCAGGTTCTGAATTAAACGTCTTGGAGAGTGCATAAGTGAATTCCCAAGCCGTGTGGAGATATAACGCCTTACTCCCGTCAATGCGTGGTTTACCCTCTTGCCTAGAGCGGTGAATCTTCTTTGGCTGAAGCGTTATTTTCAGCACACCAGAGAGTGGTCAGTGTCTCAGTCAGCGCTGTGAATGGTACGGTTAAGAAGCACACCCTTCACGACAGACTGCCAGTATTTGGACCGGGGATGCCCCAAGACACTTTAGTATGTGACTCTGTCTGAAATAATGAATTGGAGATGATGAGGTCGCGTTACGGACACATCTCTAGGAGTCTCTGATCGTTTTCATTCATTTTCCCAATGCCAAACTTGCCACGACAGGAAAGATAAAAGACATGGTCAGCACCCATCCTATCGCTGAAGTCGCCCAGTAATATCAAATTCTCTTCCTTGGGAATTTTATCAATGAGCGTGTATAATTCGTCGTAGAATTCATCCATGATATCTGCAGTGGCGCTTCGTGTTGGAGCTTAAACACTAATCAGGTTAACAGGCCCGGATGAGATGTGGAAGCAAAGGGGTAAGGTCTTCCGTTTCCTCATTGGCAGAGTTCTTTCATCCCCAGCAAAGAGGCCTGACGACGAATCCAACACAAAACTCACTGGCTTCGTCAGCGCTCTTACAGTGCCAGAAGAACGTATAGTTCTCTTCTCTGAGGGACTCGGAATCTGGTCGCATGGTCTCCTGTAGTGCAGAGATGTCGACCTGGAGTCTTTCAAGTTCGTCATTAATGACTGAAGTTCTTGGAATATCGCTGATTGCCTGGAGATCAGATGAAAATCCTGTCAGCATAGTCCCGATATTCCAGGTACATAGCTTGCGGATTGGATGTTTCCTTGTTGGTTTTCGTTTGTTATTACTCGGTGCATTAATTGCAGTCCGCTTTGTCGGGTACCATCTATAACAGCGTTTCCCAAACTGTGGGTCGCGACCCAAAAGTGGGTCGCAGAGCTTTGGCAAGTGGGTCGCGAAAGTTCTTCTTATTTCTCTGTTAATTTCAGTATTTATTCCAGTAACCCTCAAGCGTCATACTTTATTCCGTTATAACTAGCGAAACAACGTTTGACCATGGTTGGGCTATAACTGGCTTCTACTTGTGCGTGTATGTGAACAGGAAACAGTGCACAAGACTTAGCAACGAGACTTAGCAACGCATGATTATTAAAAAGTCTGCCATTCAAAAATAAACAACGTGTATTTAAGTTTTAAAATTTTGCGAAAAAACATGGATACATTTTTGAAACGAAAACGAGAATCTTTGTCATGTGTGAGTGGTCATAGCTCAGAGTCGGAGTCGGACGATGATGTTAATTCAGCTCTTGATAATCGACTTCCGAAACAATGAGCAACATGCAGGCCCATCCTTCACATTGATTCTTTAAAGTTTAAATTTAATGATTAGTTACTGTTACATTGATATAACAGTTGCATTGCAATAAATGTTCGCTTTTTTTTAAGTTTAATTTTACTGTTTTAAATGTGATAATTTCTAAATGCTGGATGTAAATCAGCATATCTTAATCCCGATTTATGATGCAATCCTTAGCTAGTTTAGTAGTACTCTGTACCTAATTTTGTTTGGTGGGTCCAGAGATAGAAAAAATATTCCCAAGTGGGTCCGGAGCCAGAGAAGTTTGGGAACCTCTGATCTATAAGATGGGCGACCACCCAAGGTGTCTTCTTACCAAATGGCGAGTTTGTTTTAATGTTAAGAACTGAACCTAACAGCGATCCCGCTTAAGAATTAGTACGTACATCCAGCATATAATTGTTACGTGGGAACGATGTTAGGTTCAGTTATTAAAATTAAAACAAAATTGCCTTTTGGTGAGAATACACCAGCAGGTTTAAAGATAAAAGTAAAATCTGAATCAGATAGAATATACTTAAATATTTATCAATGATTTTATATACACGTTCGTTTGTGAGTATATTCCACAGGGACTATGTGTATATCACGTAAACGGAGAACTAACATATAATAATATTGCTAATTTGTCTTTAACGATGCCTATCAGCCACATCCTGTATTTGATATTTATGAAGCAAATAAACATAGTATTGTTAGGATTAAATTTTTAGTAAAATTAATAAAGATTGATATTTTCTTTGAATTGTATTAAAGTAATGTTTTATTTATTTATATGTAAGTAGTTTCTAAAATATATTAAAGGTAATTTCACTTGTTTTTGAAGTACAACTATACAGAATAGAAAAGGTTGCTGAACAAGTAGAATAAAAGGCAGTGTGTATAAGTATACTCCCTAACATCAGTAAAAATAACTAATGTACAGTGTTATGTAAGATTGAATACCATAATACATGCGTTTGCTGACTTAGCTGCAGTTCTAGGTTTCATTGGTAAAAATATGTCTCTGACCTAGTGATTGGCAAAGGTTCAAATCGGTTAATGAAGATGAAGTAACTTCTCTCTCTCTAAGAGCTTCTATACATCACAAAACAAGATGGCTTCCAACTAACGGATATCCATATTTGGTCTGACGTCGTTAAGACAAATATAAGATTGAGTCTTATGACGTCAATAAGATGGTTTTCACCCGCTGGAACTGGTCTCGACCAGATTGTAGAGTTCGTAGTTTTCCGTCTGATGCATAGAAGGGTATGACCTTGTCTAACCCTGAATCTGGCCGCAAAGGTATATAAAGAAATGCGCGAATCAGGTCAGATCAGTTATTGGCATCAGCAGAGAACTGACGTTGACTCTTCAATTTCAGGTAGGCAACTGTACATGTCATAATTTCTTGTAAGGAATAAGTATTTTTAATGATTAAGATTTTAATGGTAAAATTGTTTTGTGTGCAACATTACTATTGAATTCTTTGTAATGGAATGTTTAAATGTTTTAAAGAATTTATATTTATGTAACTTTTATTATATGAATTATATGAATTAGCTACCAACTTCATACTTTAATTTAATGTTGAAATAAAGTATTTCTTAAGTAAGAAAGAGTAATATCTAGCAATATATTCTAAATCAATATTCTTAATATTCTGTTTTAAAATGAGTAAAATGCATTAACTGTTATTACATTTAATGCTTTTGCTATCTTGAAATTGATTGAGAATTAACTAGTGAATAATATTCTAAGGTGCAGAAGTTATATGAATAAAATGAAGTTGGAAAGCTTAATGTTGAAAATGTAATATGTATTTTATGAATTTTTATTATAAAGTTTTTAGATGTGTTTCTAGAATGTAGTAATATATATGTGTGTTGATTATTTAAATAAAGTTATTGGCATCAGCAGAGAACTTACGTTGACTCTTCAATTTCAGATGTAGCTGTTTTATCATCGTGGCGCTCTCTTTAAGAGAGCCTGACTTCTTTCTTCTTTCTCTCTCTCTTACCATGGATATAGACGTTCCCCAACTTACGAGTAATTCCTTCTCATAGCAAGAAATGAGAAGAAGGTTATGTAAAGCTAATCACAACATACATAACAGAAATTTTTACATAACAGTATTATCAGATAAATTAAATCAAAGAATGTTGTTGTAATTATTAATAATAAATATTATAATTTTTTGTAGACCACATATTTTCGTTTATGAAGTTTGAAACGGAATAATTCCATTTAGGCTTGTTATGAATCATATCAACAGCATCAGAACTGACAATCGTCTAGAATATCTAGAGCTAGTGACAGAGTAAGTTAATGTTTGAAAAGGGAAGGGTGGATGTATTAATTTTAGATGCTTTGACAAATCTGTGATTGCAACAAAACTTGAAACAAGCGATGAAATGAAATTTAGCCAATATCACGTGCTGCTAAACATTTTAAAATCCATTCACCATCCCTTAAACTGATAGCAGATAGAACTATAAATGCAGCTACTTCACAATCAACTTTTAACAGAATTTGTTTTAGATATGAAATCCAAATATTTTGTAATATTTGTATTGATTCATCTCGTCTAATAACAAAATGACACAAATTCATGATAGTATATATATATATATATATATATATATATATATATATATATATATATATATATATATATATATATATATATATATACAACAGCGACTATAGATTTATCTTCTAATTCATTATTTTCCACATTTCTCATAGGTACTTTGTCTTTTTGCCCTTGCTGAAGAATTAGATTAACTATAACTGTATATACAGAATAAGCTTCTTCAAGTTTATCGCGGTTATTCATATTAGGTGGCGAGTGCTATCGAACAATTCCTTTTATTTTGTTAATTAAATAAAAGTTATTAGCATTATGTTGAAACGCTTAGCTAAGATATATCAAGATGTTGATGAAACAAAACCAAAAGAAATGTATGTAAAACTAAAAATTGTTGTCAACAATGTAGTTGTTGACGACTCTACCGCTGACGATTATATCGTTGATGATTATATTGTTGACAATGTAGTTTTTGATATAAAAAAGGTTATGGAAGATGGTATACCGGCACATACTACTTGAAGTATCAACTGACAACAAAAATAAAGAAGCTTGATTTTACTGCTGCAGATTATCAAGTGTGCTGGCAAATGATAAACCATTTATGAAATAGTCGATACCAGGTCGAAGAAACATAAAATTTGATTTTTCTTTCCTTAAGATCTTAATCCAATAGAATTCAAATCTGTTCGTCATAAATATAAACAATTTTACAACGAATTCGCTTGTCTTAATGATGGAACTCAGCTGTTGAATTCGTCGCTATAACTACGCCAATTAACTAAACTTTGTTTTCCTCGCGTCTTGATTACTTGTTCAAAAATAAATATATATTGATCTGTCCGCTATAGTTCATGTGGGTAAAAGAAGCTAACTACTTCTTCATTTGCTAGATCATTAAGTTTATAAGTTACTGGAATTTTTGTTAGAATTGTATCAACAGCAAATATTTCTTCTGTCGATCTTCTGGTAAATACTTTCTCAAATATTATTTTAGCAAAGATATTCGAACGCGATCTCCCACGCTAATTATAAGCGGGCAGAACCTGTTTCCATTTACTAATATCGCATATTTCATTGCACCAATTGGAGATATTTTGAGAGATTCATGTTTCGTGTTATTATATTCTGATACAGTCTTTACCAAGTCATCTATATATCTATTCGTGTTTTGTTGTAAAATGTTTATACTGTGTATCTTTTCTTATAGCTCTTTCCTTCGGTTCGTGTGTTATATTGACTTTTATTATTTTGATTTAGAACCTGTTCAAACTTCCTGTTTAAAAACACTCAGAGCAATGGTCAATTCAAATCTTATATGGTCGGCTTTTTGTACATTCTATTATTTGTTTTAATGCATCAATTGTTGACGCACCGGTTTTATCAGAGAAAAGGTATATTAAACGCGTATTTACGAAAAACATCAGTCACGTTAAACAGATACTTTTATCATCATTAAACTTAGAAACGCGAGACGTATAAACTAAATCCATTGCCCAAACGCCATCATCTGCATTTGCTACAACCTTACAGTGAAATGAGCTACATGTACCATGAATAGCCTTTTGAGCCTATCATATTTCGGCGTTGACGTGTGTGCCTAATAGTTTAACTGTCTTGAACTGATTGTTTACGATATGTGCAGTGAATTAGAAAATGTCTAATTCTTCCTTGGAACAGGATTCCTAAAGTCGAATCGAGTTAATATTAAGTAAAACTTACTTTCGCTTTTTACAACTTTCATCTAATTAAAGAAATCATGTATCGTAGAGGCGAAAACACGATACACGTAGCTCTTTTCATCGGTTGTCACATGAGCTCGCACTTGTCCCAAGATGAAAAATTCGCGAAAATCGCACGTTTCGGAAGCCGTAACTTTAGTTTGGTACAACGTAGAAAAGTCAACGATGGCTTGATGAATAGAAAAATATCTCAGGAGTAAAACAAGCCATATAGAGAATGGTCATGTGCTTTTAAATACGGATATAGCAGAGTGAAATCGAGGGTCATGGGTAGAACCAAGTATTTGGAAGTTACTTCTCTTTTTATATAGTATGATAGAGAGGGTTCTATGTCAAAATTGGTTATCCGGGTAATCTAAGGTATTTTTATCACTCTGTATGATTTTTTTTCATTTAGATTATTGTTTTTTTTAATTATTTCACATCAAACTCGCGTCGAGCACCTGTGTCCCTGCACTGTTCGTTTTGCTCTTTTCCGAATGTCAACGTTCTCGAGTATTGGGAATAGTATAAAATAGCTTGAAGTTTCAAACTCCACAAATAATGATGATTTCCCCATTCTCAAAGAAGAGGTGGAGAGTCAGCAATAAGAGCACTGAAGAATGGAAAGGCAGCTGGAGCAGACAACATCCCATCTGAACTTATCAAGAATGGTGGGGAATCAGTGATAGAACTACTAACAAAAATCTGCAACAAGATCTGGCAGACAGGCGAATGGCCAACACAGTGAACCCAGTCACTAATTATAACACTCCCCAAAAAAGGCAATCTCCATCTGTGCCAAAATTACAGAACTATCAGTTTGATCAGCCATGCTAGTAAGGTGATGCTGAAGATCATCTTGAACAGACTGAACCCACAAGCAGAAGAAATAATCGCTGAAGAACAGGCAGGGTTCCGTAGTGGAAGAAGCACAACAGAACAAATTTTCAATCTTAGGGTTCTGTGTGAAAAGTACTCACAACATCAACAAGACATCTATTATGTGTTCATAGATTTCAAAAAAAGCTTTTGATAGAGTGTGGCATGAGGCATTGTGGGCCACAATGAAGAAGTACAACATGGGTCAACAGTTGACCAACACCATCAAGCAGCTGTACGCCAAGGCTACCAGTGCAGTAATTGCTCAAGGTTCTGTGGGGGACTGGTTCAAGACTACAGTTGGAGTACGGCAAGGTTGTCTCTTGTCACCCACGCTTTTCAACATCTACTTAGAGCGCATCATGAGCGAAGCACTGGAAAACCACTATGGGACAGTCAGCATTGAAGGGCGTAACATCACCAACCTCCGCTTTGCAGACGACATTGATGGGCTGGCAGGCAGTGAAGATGAGCTTACCACCTTAGTGAAGAACCTGGATAAAACATCTTCCAGATTTGACATGGAGATAAGTGCAGAGAAGACAAAGCTGATGACAAACAGTGGCAAACAAATCTCAACCAAGATTAAAGTCAGAGGACAGGAACTGGAAACAGTGGGCCAATTCAAATATCTTGGTTCCATAATCACGGAAGAGGGATCAAGAGCAGAAATTTTGTCACGAGCAGCACAAACAACGGCAGCTATGTCAAAGCTAAGACCCATCTGGTGAGACAAGAACATCTGTCTGAAAACTAAAATCAGACTATTGAGAGCACTAGGCATCTCAGTCTTTCTGTATTCATGTGAGGCCTGGACCCTGACAGCAGAATTACAACGAAGAATTCAAGCACTTGAAATGAGATGCTACAGAACCATCCTTGGCATCTCTTACATGGACCACATCAGAAATGAAGAAGTGCGCAACACCATCAGGCACAAAGTAGGCCATTATGAAGACCTCCTCACCATTGTCAAAAAGAGAAAGCTGAAATGGTATGGCCATGTCACTAGAGCCAACAGTCTATCCACAACAGTACTGCAGGGTAGTGTCCAAGGTGGTAGAAGGAGAGGTAGACAGAGAAAAAAGTGGAGTGACAACATCACAGAATGGACCAGGAAAAGTTTTGCACAGACACAGGCATTGGCACATGATCGAGTCAAGTGGAGGGAACTGGTCAGATGTTCAGCAGCACAGTGCCTCAACGACCACACTAGGTCAAGAGACTGATGATGATGATAAAATAGCTAGTACTGCGTCAAATAAATATATTAACATTATAAAAACCTGGCGCGAGGTAAACTAATTACATCCGGGATTTCTGGACAACGAAAAGCAAGATTGTATTGTATTCATTTCATTGTTGTTCAACAGAATATCGTCGAACACAAGTATCTTTCGTTCAGACGAATCTAGTTCTTCTACCGATTTAAGATTTTTTGGTTGTTTTATGATAAAAAAATATCTTGACCAGCACCAAGATCATTGTGTAGTATATCGTTGTACTTGTTTATCACATCATATTTGTCTTGCCGTGGATTAATTGTGTATATGTAGACTTTGTCATAGTTAATTTTGTCGTTGAGTATCATCATATTCATAGCATATTCGGTTTACCGGATCGTATTCAACTAAAATTCAGTTAAAGACAATCGGGAAGTTCATTGTTATGCTTATTCTTTATCAAGCGTTCGGTATAAAAGTTAATTATACCCATTCTCGTAAAAACTTATGTCCGATAACATTGTATCCGTCGGTAATGATACACATGAGTTACTACACAAAATTCGGAACAGCAGTAAATGGATCAATTTCTACAGATACATCGACAACAAACAGTAGCATTGATCCATCAGGAGATCTTAAGAAATCCAGAGATAGCATGACCGGAAATTTAAGTATGTCCGGTCAGCGGGTAACTGATCTCGAAACAACATATCCTCCGATAAACATCAACGTGACGCAAGCGGTTAGTTATGCTCATTTATAAACCATCGATGATACCAAGTAACCGTTGTCCGGCGGAACAATGAAATAACTGATTGATGTGGCTAACAAAAAGATTATAAACCTGGAAATCCTGCATTTCTTGAACTCAGTCAAGCAGTACGTTACCTGTAGTTGAAGACCTTCGATGATTCCAAATTGCAGTTAACCAGTGGAACAATGATAGGCAACATCAAAGTAGACGGCATTAAAGATTATTGGACTAGAAACTGATTATCCTCCAGCAAGCTCTAATGTACGTCAAGCAGAAAGTTTGAATCAGTTAAATTCGCTCTATGATTACAAGGTTAACCCAAACGAAACCAAACCTTAACCTGCAACTTGACCTTGACCTTGACTAATAACGCACAAGTAACTAGATTATCAACAAACTTACAAGTTGCTGATAGCGATGCAGTAAGTTATGCACAACTGAAATGTGCGTTAACTCCGTATTTACATTTGTCAGACGGATCAATGACAGCATATATTGATATGGGCAGTAAGTTGATTTATAATACAGAACTTGACAATACAACCTTGGCTAACGATGACTGGTTGACCAATGTCAGGTCTGTGAAAACCAGTTTCGTTAAGTTGTCCGGTGATACAATTTCTGGCGCGTTGAATGTGCGACTTAACAAGATAACGTCTATTTATATTCCAGTTGCATCTGAAGATTTAACAAATAAACTGTATGTGAATAACTCCAGGACAATTGCTGTTTCAGCTGTATTCATTGCTATTTATGCCGATATCGGTAAAAGATGTCATTTCAGGCCCGTCGATTTGTTTGAGAAACAAATAACAAATTATATTCCAATTAATCCAGAAGATCTAACAAATAAATCTTACATTGATTATATTGCAGTTGGTGGAATAAAACGAAATGAAAACAATGTTGGTTACATTCCAATGCTCGTCGAAGCGTCTAATAATAGGGTAGGATTTGTTACAAGTTCATTTACGCAATACACCGGAAAAATCCAAACCATGTTTTTTGTTTTAGCTTTGTCATATTTGATGGTCAAGAAAGAACTACTAAGGGAAGGGTATCTAGAAAAATTTTAAAAATCAAATGCCCGATCACGGTCGCCATTTGGCAGTTTCATTTGCGCAGTAGCTTAAAAGATGTTGTCGGTCTGAAGGATCTAAAGAAAACGCGACTTGGATAACGATGTATATATAGCACAACTAACGGAGACAGAGGTGAGATGGCAGTGATCCGTAACGTAGAGCGTTTTATACCACTCGGTCACTCGCCCCCCCCCCCCCCCCCCCCTAATTTACGTTGTAAATGCGGAAAATCCTTATCCAAGTGTTACTGCGTTCCAAATATATACCGTTGATGATCAAATTTAATCGAGCAATGTAAAATAAAACGATGGCAGCATTACTAATGGTACTGTCTGACTCACTAAGTGTGAAAGTGGCTAAATAATTTCATAATAATATTTTTAATATAATGTCACTAAAAACATTTTTAACTGGTCATATTCTGGGCCCCGAGTGGCTGAGTGGTCTAAAGCGCATTCCGTTACGGATCACAACCATCTCACATCTGTCTGCGTGGGTTCGAGTCTACGATTCGGCTAATATATTTATGTGATAAAGCTTGCCAGTAGCTTCTCGTGGGTCGGTGGTTCTTTCCGGTTTTTTTCCCGGGTTCTTCCTCCACCAATAATACTAGCCGCCACGTATATATAGCCTATCGTTTGCTGACAAATGGCGTTAAACCCTACAACAACAACAACAACAACAACAACAACTGGTTATATTCAAGATATAAGATCTCTCACCGATGACGAAAACAAGCTATTGTTGATATTACTCAAATGCGAAATTATAGTCTGGAAATTCTGCATTCAAACTTTCCTGACGAAACCTTATGTGTTTAGTATGAGAGGTATTTAGCTAAAAAAAAACCAATAAGAGAATTCAATATAATCAATAAATCATGTCATCCCGATGATTGTCACGAACAAAAAAAAATTTGAAAATATAAAAAACATCTACTACTTGTGCTTAATAAAGAAATCTTTAATTTAATAAAATCAAAATTTCATGGTAGTAAGAAACAGGATCAAGATCGAGTAAAAAAAGAACGCATGACGATCATGATAAATTAGCAAAAAGTAGGAAAACCTAACTACCGAAAGATATTTTTTTTTAAATTAGAGAATCGTTTTTAAAACGCAGAATATTTTATGAATTGTGTTATTCAGATTTTAATAAAGCGTTAATTGACATTCTTGATGAAAGTGTTGAGACTGAGCTTATTTTAAAAGCATACACCGTAGCAGTTAGAACAATTAATTTATGACGATATCGAGCTTGATCCTGTTCTCGTTAATAGATCATTAAAAGTAATTATGAAGAAACATAATATTGTTAATAATGGTAGTGACTTAGAAGGTTATGATAATTAATATTTGTTATTGATGAAGATGTTCCATTTCCATCACTTCAGCTCTCTAAGCAGTTACTAATAAGAACTTATTACGATGAAATTGATAACATATTAAACAACACCATATGAGATCTTGAGAATTAAAGTTAGTATCTTAGTAAATTAAATAAAAACCTGTCCTTGACAATTTTAATTTAAAATAATTAATGCTACAAACTTTGACAGTAGCTTATGCAATTATAAGACAAAATCTTGTTCTTAAAA